>OZ029918.1:2708763-2871263 GCA_964023275.1 Norana najaformis | reverse complement strand
TGGGCATGGTCTTAACTAATATAACCTTACATGGGCATGTTCTTAACTAGTATTACATTAAAGGGGCGTGGTCTTAACAAATATTACATTAAAGGGGCGTGGTTATAACTAATATTACAATAAAGGAACTTACATTATAGCCAGTATTACGTTACAATGACGTAGGCCGCGTAGCTATCTATCTATCTATATATATATATATATATATATATATATATATATATATATATATATATATATATATATATATATATATATATATATATATATATATATATATAACGCTGCAAAACGAGTAATCGTCGAAATGGTCTGGTTTTCGAAATGATTCTGTTCTGATGCGAAGACTTCGTTAAACCTCGACGACGAGACGCAGATGAAACCGACGAAACCTATGAATATATAATTTAGCATCTCATTCTTCCGCCGTTTCATCAGGCAGGAAATCGGAAAAATCCAAGACGACTTGCAATTATAGCAACAAGATCCACACGGACATATCTGTTGGTACATATATATATATATATATACATATATATATACATACAGGAGTTTCATATGTGCATACATAGAATGTATATATAGTCCTTCTAGAGCCATATATAGGCCAATAAAGGTATAACTGTGTGGCATATGTGCACGTAGTTTAGGAAGAGTATACGAAAATATATGAAAAGGTGCTACTTACGACTTCTGAGAACTGTGTATTTATATACACATACTTACCTGAATATGTTTGTGCGGATTTTAATATATATATATATGTTAAGACACTAAATGTGTATATATATGTTTATACATTATATATATATGTGTGTTTATACATTATATATATATGTATAATTATATGTATGGTAATCGAAGTGCTCATAATTCACTCATAGCTGATCGACAATCGAGAGGAATATAGATAAGCTATTTACATTGGATATGTCTCTGTGTCTATGCCTCTTGCTGATTCTCACGCATCATATATATATGCATATATATATATATATACATATATAAAAGAAAACTGTAGTCATGTCCGTTGAATCCTCATGAAATTCTACACTGAAGAGTGACACGTCTTTGAAAACTCATTCGATCGTTTGAGCATCGAGGACCCTCATCACTTCTGCTGCAGCTTCATCCAAAATCCTATCAACCTGTATGTCCCCCGTCTGTCTGTCTGTCTGTCTGCTTATGCATCCGTCTATCTGTATGTTCGTCTGTCTTTCTGTTTATTCATCTATCCGTCTGTCCATTCATATATTCGTCTGTCTGTTTGTCTCTCCGTCCGTCCGTCTGTTTATCCGTTCCATGTATTTGGTCTCCTTATGTCTGTATGTTTGACTGCGTGTCTTAGCGTCTGTTGTTCCGTGTTCTTGTTTTTGTGTGTGTGTTTGTATGTGCGAGTCTTTCTTCGGTTTTCAGAAAGTGATTAGTCGATCACGTAATCGGAGAACGATATCCGATATTTTATTATGCGGTTTATGTCACATCAAGTGACAACAGGAAGGACAACGGAGTATTGGCCCCTATCGATAATGTTTTAGAGCATGCCAACCAACTATCTATCTGTTATTCTCTCTCTGTCTGTCTCTCTGTCTGTCTCTTTGTCAGTCTGTGTATCAATCAATCAATCAGTCAGTCAGTCTGTCTGTCTGTCTATCTAATCTATCTATCTATCTATCTATCTATCTATCTATCTATCTATCTTGTTTTAAATCACTAGTGACTTTTCTAATTATCTGAACATTGCTTGCTATTTTTATGACATATAACATCACTTCGGCTAGTGTAGAGAATGGCTCTAATCAATTTCCCTTCAAACGGCGCTATATAAATGTCTAACTACAATTATAAAATTATCGTCAGCTATTTGCTTCATGTTTTAATTAGTTTATGCAATATTTCATTTTCATTTCTTTCTTAGTTGTTCTTATTTCTCTCAGTTTATTATTAAGTGCATCATTATTGTTTTATCTGGAAATATTACATTTTATTTATTTTATTACCTATTTACTATTTAGTTCTTGGCAACGGTCCAGATTCGACATCTTCTTCGTCGTCTGCGATTCGGGAGTTCGTCTGCTTCAACACAATCTTCGAGATCGTCTGCTCCCTGGGCCACGTGATTGTCTTCGAGGCGGCCCGTTACGGCCGTAATGACTCAGCAGTTGCCGCGCGCTGTGACGTCCCCTACACACGCAACTGTGACGTCGACGTACATTTCTCACTGAACCGCGCATGCGCTGGCAAGCAGCGATGCTCGATGGCTGTCAACACGGCCTTCTTCGGCGACCCGTGTGGATACGAGGAGTTCCTCAAGGTCACCTATAGGTGCATTGAAGGTCAGTGGGCGGAGCTTAGACAGAATGCGCAAATTTTGAAACACCGACAGACAATCTTTACTTACGTAATTGTAATTGCAATCACGAATTTCTATAGCGCTGCTTTTCCAGCCAGCACACCCACTTTGGGCCAACTTTGGACCAACTTCAGCCATCATTGGCTCAACTTGTGTGATGGCTAGGTTAATAGAAACTCTACTTACTTATTTAATTGCTTGCTAGCTTGCTTACTAACCAACTGACTGACTGGCTGACTTACTTACTTACTTACTTGCTTACTAACTGACTTACTTGCTTACTAACTGACTTACTTACTTACTTACTTACGTATTCCACCAGTATTTCTTTGCCTTATGCCATCTCCGGCAAGCGCCATCTTGCAATTATCGCAGCTGCTCCCACAATCCATCGCGGCAAAGACACGTCTCCCGTTGTCATGGTGACGCGGACCAAAGCGGGGGCACGACTATCGCAAGGTATTGCGTGACGGATCATCCGGGTCAGCTGAACAGTGGGGGCTGGTAGACCGCGTCACGTGCGGACCGAGAACGTTGCGTAGGAACACACTAGGGGTGAGGTCACTTTAATTAGTATCCATGCGCCTGGAAATTGCGTTCGGATGACTCGTTGACCCAATGCGTAGAGCAATTCGCCTGCGCGTTGAAGGGTTATTGAATCCCTACAGTTGTGTATCTGAACCTATGCTCCAAGACCGTAAAACAACCTGTCTCCGCCAGCTTCATGATCTGCGGATATAAATTTAAATTCGCTCTCTCTCTGTCTCTCTGTCTCTCTCTCTCTCTCCCTTTCTCTCTCTCTCTCTCTCTCTCTCTCTCTCTCTCTCTCTCTCTCTCTATATATATATATATATATATGTACGTATATGCATGAGGGTATGTATGTATGTGTGTATGCATGTATGTATGCATGTAGACATCTGATATAGCGCCTTTGTTATATCACAAATACGCTGCCTACGCTGTTATATATACACTATCGTCGGCAACCTTTTCTGAGGTATTCAAAAGGCGCTATATCAGGTGTCTGCATAGGCCTACATACATACACACATTATACATACATCCATCCATCCATACATACATACATAAATGCATACATACATACATATACACACATACATACATTCATACATACATGCATACATACATACCTACGTACATACATACATACATATACACATACATACATACCTGTATAAAGTGCCTTTTTCACAGCCTCTATCGTCCTGGACACGTGTTACGGATCTCGTCAAGGTCCTGACCTTCGTCTCTACGACAACGGATACCTGGCCAGTCCCAACTATCCGGGCAAGTACTACATGGACACGGAGTGTCGCTGGCGGATCATCGTCCAGAGGTCCCAGACGATCCGACTGACCGTCTACGACTTCGAGCTGGACGTCAAGAGGGGCGGCAAGTGCCACGAGTTCCTCGAGGTCTCTTCCGGTGATCGAGTCTTCTTCAAGGACTGCGGGTCCCTCGGAAAGCAAGTGCTCAGCATCGAAGCGAATGAGGCTCTTGTCCGCTTCAAGACCGGTCAAGCCAGTCTGGCGCAGAGAGGATTCTTGCTCTACTATGAAGGTAACCCACGATGATGATGATAACAACGACGACGATGAGGAGGAGGATAACAACGACTACAACGATGAGGAGGAGGATAGCAACGACTACGACGATGATGATAATAACGACGACAAAGATGATGATTAATCCGAGAAATCATAAATGGATGAATAAAATTTAACTAAGTGAACAAATACATTAATAAATACAAAATATGATTACAATTTAAAACATATTTGTTAATTTTTTGGGTGAAATAAATAGTTTGTTAGCTAATTAGTAACTTCTGTAGCGCCGTTGTCTAATGCACGTAGCATCAACCGATGGCGCACCACAATCAGATCAATACCCAGAAACGTTAATGGTTAGGGTTAGAGTTAGGGTTAGGTTTAGAGTTGCGAATCAATAGTTGTTATTATTAATTAGTAACTTCTATAGCTCTAGCCGTTACTAATGCCGTACTGATGATGGGAATTATGGACGGAAATGGGAGACGAGGAAGACCTAATAGGGAGTGGACAGATGATATAAGGGATTGGTGTAAGCAAGACTTGCACGCCTTGATAAGAACAGCACAAGATCGGGAACTGTGGAGACAAGTGACAATGCATGCAGTGGACACCTACGGGCTCTCGGCCCATGGATCACGATGATGATGATAGCTCTAGCCAAAGAATTCCGCTCGCCGCAGTTTCTGCATATTTGACTTTGTGATACCAACAAGAAGCGACTGGAGAACAACGTGTTTGCCAGATACAGCCTACCCTCGAAGACATAAAGTGTAATCCATCAGAACAGAAAATCTGTCCGGAGACTTTGTCAATACCTGGAAAGGCTACCTGATTAATAATTTTAACAGTTAATTGAAATAAATAAAAAAGAATCAGAGTTCTTTGTGTTTTCGTAAGCCGTTGGTCCTGGGTGTCCGTCGCTGAAGTCTCCATCAAATGGAAAACTGGTCTACTTCATGGATGACTACGTGCTCTTCGCTAATATCTCCTGCAACGTCGGGTACTCCTTTCAGGGATTCGCCTCTGCCTCCAGCCATCTGATCCGCTGCTTCGGAACCATTTGGACAGATCCCGCCCGAAGCTGTGTAGGTCGGTCACGCTTCGTTGCCTTATTCTATAGTAAGAGTATCTAGTGAACCTTTAGTGTTTTGAGCAATTGTCTAGTGGTAATCGTGCTCGACTCTCAGCCTAGAGGTCGGAGTTTAAATCCTCGTCAAGGCAAAAAGATGTTTCGAATTTTATACTCCATTTGCGCCATCTAACGAAGTTGCTATAAAATGGGTACATTGGCCGTTCACTGAGAGTGGGAAGATTAGGCGGCGAGTGAGATTGATCGATAGAACCTTTCTATCATCCATGTATATCCATGGATCGATCCATCCATCCACCCACCCACCGACCCACCCACTCGTCCGTCCATCCATTCATTGATCCACCCACCCATCCATCCACCTATCCACCCATCCATTCATTCATCCATTTATCCCTTCATCCATCCATCCATCCCATTCATCCATCCATAATTATGTCCTGGTGCCCAACGATGTATACGATGTATAAGTGTGTGTACAAAAGAATGCATTGTATGCCGTCTAATTCTAGCGCTGGCGGGTGAAGTGAACTTTGATTTGGATGACGTCACAAGGTCACTGACCTTGACCTCTGTTGGTCAGACAATCGAAGGCAAGAAATCGACGACAGCTTCTGCTTTCGGTCGGTCGACCGTTTCAGCCCATTCCCGATTTTCTCTTTCTTAACATTTTTCTATGACCCATTTTCTCATTCCCCTTCTCTTAACCCATTTCATTTTCCTCTTCTCCATTTGCCTACCCTTCCCCATCTTAACCTTATCCTAATTCTCTTATCTTAACTCCTTTTGCTTATTTCCCCGTTGACTTTAGTTCCTCTGCTTTTGGTGATCTTCATTCATTTTCATTCGTCCATTAATTCTAATGGAAACTTCTGTCTATCCTTCATTTGCCTAAACCTTCGTTGTTCTGAGTAACTGTTCCGAAATATATCTGCCCCTCGTCGTAGTCGTTGTCATCACCGTCTTCGTCGTTGTCTTCGCCATCATCAGCATCATCATCATCACTACCACCACATCATCATCATCATCACCACTATCACCACCACCACATCATCATCATCATCACCACTATCACCACCACCACCACCACCAAATGCAATTACACTGCATATGTGCCATGGATTACTATGGCAATGCTATTTATTCAGGCCTAACTCTTTCCCACGTTAGTTTTATTAAATGCTGTAAGAATCTGACGAGTTTTCCTTCGCCGCAGGTCTCTTCTTGTCTGGCATCATACTGAGCATCATTGCCGGCGTTCTGCTCGTCACGCTGTTGCTGGCGTTTGTTTACATCTGTCATCGAAGGTACACACACACCTTAGCTTGTATCTATCTATATATAATAAATAATAAATTCTTAAAGGTGCTAAAGTAACCCTCGAAACCTAATGTAGACGCAAGTCAATCGGTAGCTCTCAGTCACTCAATACATTGAAAATGCATTACAAGTACCTTACTTTACATCGATACACATTACGAATACATTACGAACGCGTTGCATTTGTTTGAAGGAGGCTGAGGAAGTATACGCTCGATCATACTCAGCCTGTAAACGGCTTACAGCCGAGTCAGGAGCCGGGGCCACATCAGCTGAACCAGCAGACCAGCTGCTGGCTCTCCTACTCGAGCGAACGACTGCCCTTCCGGTCGCTAGAGGGCGTCAGTTGCGGCAGCGGCGGACACAGCAGCCACAACAATTTAACAGACGACGCCATAAGCACGAGTCTTCTCTGCGACGAGCAGGTCATCGGTCAACACCACGACGAAGGTCACAGTCCAGAGAGTGTCAAAGGTCGTCGTCAAGGTCACGACTTCGATCAGTGTCAGTGTTATGACACAACGCGGCGCTACGGTCGCTGGGGCCGAGAGGATGGCAGTCGAGGACATAGCTGCTTTCTTACTCAGTTATTTCCCAGCGGGGACGATGCCAAAATTGTCGAGGACCTCGTCTCCACCCCTCGGGGAGTGGTAGGGCCTGCGGGGAAGAGCTTCCGCGGCACAGGAGGTTCTGACCAGGCCTTTCGGTTACCTTGCAACGAGTACGGGTTCCGGATGTCGCATGATCTAGCTGAACGTTGCCATAGCGACGGTAGAGGTCACTCGAAGGGCCAGAACGGAGACCCCGTCTTCGAAGACGGACTGAGGGCAACAGCTGATGAGGCGCCTTCTCTTCTAACCGCCACAGACGGTCGATCGACGGACTTCGTCAAACGGTCTGTTCCGGATCTAATGGCCGACCGTTGCCATGGCGACGGCCGCGCAAACCAGGCGTGCGGTTGCCGTGGTTACGAGATGAGCAAGCTGTTGGAAACGGAGGCGCCGAACGTGAGTCCTGCGTCTTCGTCCAGTTCCGACATCCTTTCCGCGCTGAACGATCCCAAGAATCTGCTCGAGACCAATGAAATTCCCTACTTCAAGGCCGACCTGTAATAGCATCGAGAATAGTGCTTCTTAAAGTGGTGGTCCTCGGAACGGCGCCGGTCCGCGAAGGTCTGGTCATTGGTCCAGAAAAGGGTCCTTGAAAATTAAAGAACGTTTCAACATATTGGCGAAAATTGATGAGCTGTTTAAAGTCTAATGAAAAGTTTAATCTTAAGCAATTCTGACAAATGAATTTGTTCGTTTTATGCATTTAAAACTACCGCGTTTGCCAATATAAAGTTACAGTCATCCTATAACTTAACAACATTTTAAGAACTATTTATCTAGAAACCTCTCTCTGTCTCCATCTCTGTCTGTACCCCTGTGTCTCATTCTCTGTCAGTCTCTTATTTCCTTCATAATCATCCCTATCATTATCGCTATCATTATTATCGCTATCAACTTCATACCTATCATCATCGTCATCGTCGTCGTCGTCATCATCACCATCATGGTTGATATCGTGATCATTGTCGTTGTCTTCATATAGTTAGCGTTTTTCTCGTAATGGTCTTAGCGATGCTTAGCTGGAATACAACGCACTCCTTCCAACTTGGCTGTTTGAGTAGGCGAATTCATTCAGCCTCTAACTTAAGCGGTGATGATGACTAATGCAAATCATCTGTCCACCTGTTGCAAAAGATCTAATCTAATCTAATGACTTCTATAGCGCCGTTATCATAATGCTCAGGACATCATTCGATGGTCGCTTCAAGTCAAAATCGCAGTCAAAAATCATATAGCCTACCGTTGGAGAAGCCGGGTTGAATTCCTGGGAGTCATAATCACTGTGGATGGAAAATGCAAAGAAGACTTAAGGGAATGGCTAAGATTATGCTATCCGGTATGAGAACGGTATGGAAGAACAGAGGAACTTCAACACCAACTAAGCTACGCCTGCTTCGATCTTTAATATGGCCTATAGCAACATATGGATCAGAATCATGGACATACAGATAGAGTGAGCAAAGAAGACTGACGTCGTTTGAGGGGACATGCTTTAGACGAGTGTTGAGAATATCCTGGACAGCCAAGAAGAGAAACGAAGAGTAATCGTTGTAATCGTAAACTTCTTACTTCTAAAGCGCTACTTAAAAGAGAGCAACAGCTTATTCACGAGTGCTAGTCAAAAGAGGTGCTGCGGGAGGTCGGTGGCAGAGACAGCTGTGGGGAGCAAAAATAACAAGAAAATTGAGGCACTTTGAACATATTGTGAGAAAGATAACAAACTGCCTGGAAAAAAGATATAATCGCGGGAGAAACAGAGGGATCGATTAAGACAGGAAGACCAAGCAGATCTTCAATGATTGAGGACGTGAAATAATGGACGTGGATGACTTTGGAACAGACAATCCGCGCAGCGCAGAACAGAGGTTTATTGCGATACATTGTCAATTGTGCCGCCAAAGTTCGAAATAACGAATCGACGGCGAATATAAGCAAATAAATAAGTTAATTAATTAATTAAGTAAGTAAGTAGTAGCGTTGTTTATGCAGTCGCATAGGATAGACAATTAATGCTACTAGCTCTCGGTAGTTTTGTCTACAAAGAATTATCTTCGACATCCTCTTCTTAGGAAGAGTCCCTATAGTCGTGAGGAATCTGTTTTCCAGGTCCGCCTGGTCGACGATCACTGCGCTCTGCAGATCTTGTCTTAGGCCTCCTTGCTGAAACTCCAGGGCGAGGGGCTTTCTGGTCCACTAGACCGTGATTACAGAACACTTTTCTGCTGGAAATCGGAACTGTTCCAGCTGATGTAAAAGAAACCTTTGCAACTAGACTTAAGACGTATAATTTTAGAACTGTTTGATAGCCATATTCAAGTGCTTTCGAGAAATACACGAGAGGCGAAATATGGGTTTGTTTCATGAACGTGAACACCTGGTTGTCATTTCGAACAGCATAAACTGTTAAATCGTCTTGTTTTTAAGCCGATAGTAAAATTGTAAATTTTAAAACACATTTCCAGCCTACTGGCTTCGAAAAAAAATTGTTTTTATTTTCATAGGAAATGCCCGTTAATTATAAACTTTAAGGATTTACGTAATAGCATGGCTGTAAAAGACTTTCTTATTAGTATTGCCAAAGAAGCATATAAATTTAAAACGCGAAGGTTTAATGACTGTACAGAATAAAACAACTGTGTCCGTCATTTAAAAATCGATAGGTGATAACGACGACAAAAATAAAACTGACACCAACGATGATGATGAAGAGTTCCTGTGTAGTAGTTCCCTTACATTGTTGTTCGCATTAATCACCTCTGCATGAAGTAAAGAATTTGTCAGAGGGAGTAATCAAAGATGCCGCACATCTGCCCTGTTCAACTGGTCTGCGAAAAATCGCATATAAAGGGTCTCGTCAAAGTGAAGGGTTATTAGTTGCCTTGGAGACTCTTCAGCTGACGGTTCCGCTTCACTGAGTTCGGTCACCAGAAACTATCGTGGTCAATCATGGTCTTCAGAGTAAAGGTTGGTGTCAAATCTACTCCATTCTCTTAGGACAGTCACCTTCGAAAAGTTGAAGGGCTGGTTGAGGTGAGCAACTTTTAGTAAATTTTTATTAAATTTGTCTTCTGTTCTTAAATACTTGTAAACCAATGTGTGATTAGCTATTGGTTAATAAAAATATGCTTACTTACTTGCTTTCTTTCTTTTACTTACTTACTTACTATTCTATTTACGCAGTACATTGGCGATTAATATAGCGCCTTTCTTAGTTGTCGTTATTTTCTCTATTCACAGGTAGAGGTCGCTCTTTTGTGGTTCTGCTGCGTTGGCCCAACGCTGTCGACATCCTTGTCAGACGAAGATGTTACGATACAGCCAGCCGTATATTCATTTGAAATAGGTTGCTCCGTCACGGTGACGTGCCGTGTGCGTGGTGGCACCAACGACGACAATATGCCCCACGTCTATTTTAACGTGAGGAATTAATGCACATTCATCAAGCGTGTATTCAATTCTATCCCTGTTTCATAATCGACTACAAAATGAGCAGGAAAGAGGCCATACGATCTTTATGGAAAACCGTGTACATTCACATTTATTACTTGGTCACTCGGCATACAAAGCAGGCAGGCAGGCAGGCAGGCAGGCAGGCAGGCAGGCAGGCAGGCAGGCAGGCAGGCAGGCAGGCAGGCAGGCAGGCAGGCAGGCAGGCAGGCAGGCAGGCAGGCAGGCAGGCAGGCAGGCAGGCAGGCAGGCAGGCAGGCAGGCAGGCAGGCAGGCAGAGCGAAGTTACAGCAAGTCGAGCTGTTTCAATACTTGGAATGGTGATCATTCATGGAATACCATGCATTCTGGCGCCCAATCATCGCTCCATTTTATATTAGTCGTTCAATGAGTAGCGCCTTTTGTTGCGCCATTCCGAGGCTTTTTTCCTGTCGCTGGATTCTTGCCGTGCTTGCCGAGTTATACTTCGACTCAGAACCGGCGTTTGAGGAGCTTCTATAGAAACGTTTCAACAAGCATGTTACAGTTATAGATTTACCCTTAGTTTCAAGACAATTTTAAACATCAAAATGGTATTTTCGTTTTAAAATGCAATATGCAAATATTTTATCGAGTTTGCATTACAAACCAGAGTCAGGATGACAAGCTGTTTTAAAATCGTGAGCGCGAATTACAATTTCTGAGACAACGCCTTAATATATCATACACGTTTTCAATATATCTCTTGTTTCTTGACTATACTCAATTTGAAAGTCCTTTACAGCCAAATCGCTACTCGAGATTTCTACAGCGCCCAACGAAAGCTAAGTCACGGGAACCAGCTTATTCAGTGTTTGTAGCGAAGTAGGTCACGTGTCTGATTGATTGGCTGACTGGCTGGCTGACTGACTGACTGACTGACTGACTGATTGACTGATTGACTGACTAACTGACTGACTGACTGAATGACTGACTGACTGATTAGCAGACATACTGATTATGCCCGATAGACTGATAGACTCTTCAGACAGATAGACTGAAGAATTGACTGAGCTGCTGACTGTTGAACAGGCAGATACATAGACTGACTGACTGGCTGACTGCCTGCCTGCCTGAGTGACTGACTGAGTGACTGACTGAGTGACTGACTAAGTGACTGACTGAGTGACTGACTGAGTGACTGACTGACTGAGTGACTGACTGACTGACTGACTGGCAGCCTGCTTACCTGCCTGCCTGACCAATAGGTAGATGGACAGACGGACACACTGACTGACTGCCTGTTTGACTGACTGACTGACTGGATAACTATCAGATTGATTAACTGAATGACTGAGTGATTTAACTATCGAACGAATGAGCGTCAGTACAATTATTGCCTACTTGTCGCTCGACATAATTACGTACGGAACATCATGGACGTACGTCGGTGTTACGGCATGATACAGATTAATATGATGATTATGATGATAACGATGGTGGTGGTGATGATGTTGACGATGATGATGATGAAATTAACACTAAGAATGATGACCGTAATGCGAATGATCGTAATGATCATGATGATGATTATGATAACAGTGACCGTCATCATGATAATGGTGTCTAACGACATCGGTGATTTTGTCTTACCTGTATTAAATTTTTTGTGGCAGATGACCCGTGAACCAACGAGGGACCTGTCCTTCTCAAAAGGTTTCCGCGTTTGCAAAGAAGTAGATAACATCCATCGAGTGTCAGGGGTGATTACCATGTCCTACAATATAACCGTTCAGTACGACGCGCCATTGCTGACTATAGTAACAAACATGTTTGGCTGCAACGCAATAACAAGGGGACCGAACTCTACACGGATCGAGAAGCTTTTCATAATCCTGAAATATAACAAGACAGCATGTGAGAAAACACTACGGCTACCACAGAGATTTCGATCGTACAAGTATCCACAGTGGAGGCCTTAAGCCAGATCCAGCATCAACTCATCGGTCTTACGCAACCAGAATTCTCGATACAAGGACATACAATTATTACCAAATTTCGGATAATTTCTTTCTCGTAAGATCTGACAACTTAAAGCTTTTGCAATTGTAATGCAGTAAATAAAGGATATAAGACCTGCACTCTAGAGAGTTAAACTTTGTTCTCTAAAACGATAATGTGAGGATGCTGATTCGCATAATGATAGTGGAGAATAAATGAGGGATCTAAATCTCGGGCTAAATGTAAATGTTCAAGTTTTTCTATAGCGACCGTATGCCCTGCACCCTATCCATTTTCTATGAATTAATCGTAAGTTCCTTCGTCACTAGCAGGGTCCATACTCAGGAACCTTAAATAGCGTAGCATCCATTCAAGCGGCCTGCGGTGATGAAGGATCTAGCCTTATAAATTCCTCCAGATAGCAAGATTTCCTTAGTTATGGGCATGGTGGCGACTATCTTGATATTTGATGTAAGGAAGCAAGCAAAAAACTAATTAAATAAGAAAGATGGGTCTAAAGAAATATCATTGGCCAGAATACACTGCGGTCCATGGTAGAATATATCGCCGTCCGATTCCTTTCCCCAGATCCAGAAAGAAACGGACAGCCAAAACATAATTACGTATTCAGTTAATTAATAAACTGTTTGTATTTAAGTTATTCCACCGTTTTTGCGGTTTAGGCCTAACGTTATTGGTCAAAGCAATCACGTATTGAACTAAAATATTACGTGAGTACGGTATTTTACCAGATATTTGGGAGTAGAATCCAATAAAAAGGGGAAACCAACAATTTTCAAACAGTTATTAATTATTTAAACTTACGAGTATTTATTTTTTGGAAATTGCACTGGAATTTGGTCAATCCAAAATGTTGACAAATATATTGAAGTGCTATTTCAACAAGAAACACCAATATCACAAATGAAAATTCTCCAAAAAATGTATCATATGCGCAAGTATCTGTAGTGTTAATTATTAAGCTGGGGTGCAAACGAAAGAGCATGGAAGATATTCGCGGTGAATAATGACCGTTTCAACGTATGTTATTATTTTATTGAATATCTCATGGAAAAGTCCTATAGTCAATACTTACTCACTTACTTACTTATGCACTGATGCTTTTTAAAATATATAAACAGTGTCTATTGCATTTTAGCAATGTATTTTCTTAACATCTACAAGAGTGATGCCATAAGGACTTCTGAACTGCAGTTGAGTCTGACGGCTGACGGTGAAATCGTGAAAATGAAAGTAAAAACCATCAATTGAAATCAAATAGAGACAGAGATTTTTTATTGACAACCAAAATAATTAACAAATGCAATCATAATCTGTCACAAACATTGGTGCCAAAGGGCTGACCTAAAAGGAGCAAACAGTTCGGCTACGAAGGTCACTTATTTACATCATGGATTACAAATAGGTGGCAGCATAATACTGAGTAAAACAATTAATAATCTAAAATATAAAGTAATTAATATAATCAATGTCATTGCATAAACATAAACAAAAAACTTAACTAAGCACTGGAATAAAACTTAAATAAAACATAAATAACCACTGGAAACCCAACACCCACCGACATAGCAACTAATTGCGTATAGGGTACACTGTCTTTAGTCAATTGACATAGAATGAAATGAATTGAGAAACAAGTGAGCTATCTTGATAAGTATTCTTTGGTCAAATGAAGTCACGCTTCGAGAAACAAACAGCTCACGGCGTCAATTAGACCGAATAATAAAAACAACATCGCAGTAACTCGGGGCTCTAATTTGCCAAATAATTTTCCTAATCAAAGTTCTGAAATCGATTTTTGTCGTCTCATTTATATTACTTGAATCTCAGATTAGCATGGTTCGTGTACGGGGACCTTAAAAAGGTGGATCCCCTACAAAGGGCAGCAGTGGTGAAGAATCTCATTCGATTAAATCTCTTAAGATACCAGCAGGGTCGAGGCATACACTTGCTATAGAAATATCTGTACATTTGCTCCCGTTTTGTCACTTAAAGCAGGTCATCGATACTCCAATGGCGTGACGCCCATTCAAACGGGGAGCGGTGATGAAGGATATCACTTGACAAATTCACCGAAACTTGAGCATAGCCGAACCCATATTTCTGCTGGAAATCCCAACTGTTCCAGCTAATGTAAAAGAAACATCTGCAACTAGGATTAAGTCGTATCGTTTTGGAACTGCTTCATAGCCATTTTTAAGTGCTTTCGAGAGGTACATTAGAGGCGCTATATAAATGTTCATTTTTAGTAGTTTATCCATTGTGTGCGTGGTCACCGTTGGGTTTGTTTGGTGAACGTGAACACCTGGTTGTCATTTTGAACAGCATAAACTGTGTTCAATCATCTCGTTTTTAAGCCGATAGTAAGATGATTTGTAAATTTTAAATAACATTTACAGCCTACTGCCTTTGAAACAATTTATTTTTGTTTTGATGAAAAATGTCCGTTAATTACAAACTTTATGGATTTAAGTAGTTGAGTGGTTGTAAAGTACTTTCTTAACAGTATTGCGAAAGAAACACATAAATTTAAAACGAGAATTTTAAAGAGCTTGCACAAAATAAAATACAACAATCGTGTCCGTCATTTAAAAATCGATAGATGATAACGACGCTTACGATGATGATGAAGAGTTCCTGTGTTATTGTTCCCTTACATTGTTGTTCGCATTTATCATCTTTGCATGAAGTAAAGAATTTGTCAGAGCGACTTATCTTTGAAGCCATACACCTGCACCGTTCGTTCAGTCGGCGAAAAATCGCATATGAACTGTTTTATCACAGTGAAGGGTTGTCATTTGCCTTGGAAACTCCTCAGCTGACGGTTCCGCTTCACTGAGTTCGGTCTCAAATACAAGCGTCGTTGATCATGGTCGTCAGAGTAAAGGTTGGTGTCAAATCTACTTCGTACTCTTAGGACTGTGATGCTGGAAAGGTGAGCGGATGGCTGAGTTGAGCAACTTTTCCGAGCGGGCAGCTTTTTTTTTTTGGGGGGGGTGATGTAAATGAAATAGAAGGGCCAATGTTTGATTGAAACGGCAAAGTGTGTTGGTTTCCGATTTCGTGGCTGTTGCTGCTTTCACGACGCGTCGACACACGTTATGGTTCTGGCTACCTTGCAGACTGTGAGTAACTTGAAATTCAGCGAGCGAAGGTCTGCTTGCACCGTTCGCATCCATATGCGTCTGGGCCATCCGACCGCTCTCTTAGAACTCATCGGAGTATCGGTTATCATTCTTCGTAGTGTCCAGGTGTGATTCGTAGTGTCCAGGTGTGTCCGAAATGTCGGAACATCAGAAGCAGCAACCTCAATTATGATTCAAATATGATTGTTTGTACGTGTGAGTAGACGTACAGCAACTCACAGTGCGATGTTGACAATTCTGTGTTATAACAATAACAAATGTATTGTGACTGGACATTCATGTAGCGACAATTTGGAGAACAACTGCTATATAAACAAAGGCCACATTAAAAGACGATTTTACAGTAACTAATGATGTACTGTACCAAACTATCGTAATTATTTATAATTTATTTACGGAAAGAAACGCAGATCAAACATGTAATATATTCAGTTAATCAATAAACTAGTTGTAGTAAGGTAATCCTTGTTTGCAGTTTAACGTTGTTAGTCAAATCAATCACCTGATAGACTAAAGAAGTGCTTGACTACGTTGTATTTTAACCTGATATTTGGCAGCAGAGTCCAATAAAATAGAGGAAAGCCTTCAATTTCCAAACAGTTATTAATTATTTCCACTTACGAGTATTTATTTCACAAAGAATATATTGATACTAAGTTTTTCATCTTGGAAATTGCAAAGGAATTTGGTCTATCTAAATTGTGGAACAAATACACTGAAATGTTATTTCAACTAGAAATACGACTATACCAAATGAAAATTCTGCAAAATGTTGACAGGAATAAACAGATATCTGTAGTGTTAATTAATTAGCAGGGTTGTAAAGGAACGAGCGTGGATGATAAGCGTTCAAATCTTTGTTATTGCTTCGTTGACATTTATATTTACATTTAAATTTAGACTTAGTTGCCCTGATAAAGGCACGTTTGTCAACACTTGAAAGCTATCCTATTTCGCTGGGAGTGGGCTGTACAAATGCTCTAATAGAATGAATGAATGAATGATTGAATGAATGAATAAAGAATCTATACTATACTATTCTATCTATACTATTCTATTTACACAGTATATTGACGATTGATATAGCTTTTTTAGTTGTCGTTATTTTCTCTATTCACAGGTAGAGGTCACTCTGTTGTGGTTCTGCTGCTTTGGCCCAACGCTGTCGACATCTTTGTCCAGAACCGATGTCACGGTCCAGCCTTACATTTCAGCAGTTGGACCAGGTTTCACCGCCACGGTCACGTGCTCTGTGCGTTGTGGCACCAACAACGACAGTATACCCGATGTCACTTTTAACGTGAGGAATTAATGCACATTCATCCAGCATGTATTCAGTTCTATCCCTGTTTCATAAACTACTGCAAAATGAGCAGGAAAGAAGTGATACGATCAGTACGGAAAACCATGTACATTCACATTTAATACTTTGGTCACTCGGCATACAACGCAAGCAGACAGGCAGGCAGGCAGGCAGGCAGGCAGGCAGGCAGGCAGGCAGGCAGGCAGGCAGGCAGGCAGGCAGGCAGGCAGGCAGGCAGGCAGGCAGGCAGGCAGGCAGGCAGGCAGGCAGGCAGGCAGGCAGGCAGGCAGGCAGGCAGGCAGGCAGGCAGGCAGGCAGGCAGGCAGGCAGGCAGGCAGGCAGGCAGGCAGGCAGGCAGGCAGGCAGGCAGGCAGGCAGGCAGGCAGGCAGGCAGAGATAAGTTAGAGAAAATCGAGATGTTCAATACTTTGAAAGACCGTTCATAGAATAGCCTGCATTCTGGCTCCAATCCATATTAGTCGTTCACGAAGTAGTGCCTTTTTTTGCGCCAATCAGAAGGTTTGTCCTGCCGCTGGATTCTTGTCGTGCTTATCGAGTTATACTTCGACCTCAGAACCAGCGTTTGAGGAGTTTCTACAGAACCGTTTCAACTAGCATGTTCCACATATGGATTTACCCTTAGTTTCAACACAATTTTAAACATCGATAAAAATGCAATATGCAAATATTTGATCAAGTTTGCATTACAAACCAGAGTCAGGATGACAAGCTATTTTAAAATCGTGAGCGCGAATTGCATCTTCTGAGACAACGTCTTAATAAATCATACATGTTTTAAATATATCTCTTGCTCATGACAATACTCAATTTGAAAGTCTTTTACAGCCAAATCGCTACTCGAGATTTCTACAGCGCCCAACGAAAGCTAAGTCACGGGAACCAGCTTACTCAGTCTCTTTAGCGAAGTAGGTCACGTGTCTGACTGATTGGCTGATTGACTGACTGATTGACTGACTGACAGACAGACTGATTGACGAAACTGACTGACTATCTGATTGATTAACTGAATAGCTGACTGATTTAATTATCGAACGAATGAGCGTCAGTACAATTATTGTCTACTTGTTGATCGACCTAATTATGTACATAATAGCAAGGGGCGTACGTCGGTGTTACGGCAGGATAAAGATTAAGATGACGATGATGATAATAATGATGATGGTGATGATGATGATGATGATGAAATTAACACGAAATATGATGATAGTAATGCGAATGATGTGAATGGTGATGATGATGATGACAACGATGACGACGACGACGATGATGGTGATGATGAAATTAACACTAAAAATTATGATGATGTTGAAATTAACACTAAAATGATGATAGTAATGCGAATGATCGTAATGATGATGATGATGATGCTTATGGTAACAGTGACCGTCATCATTATAATGGAGGGTCGAACGACATCAGTGATTTGGGCTGAGTTGTATTTATTTTTTTTGTGGCAGGCGACCCGTAACCGAAGGATCGACTTGTCCTTCGCTTATGGTTTCTTCGTTTGGAAGTCAGTACACATCGATCCAGCGTCAGGGTTGATTACCGTGTGCTCCCGTATGAACGTTCGGAACAACGCGTCATGGCTGTGGGACGGACCAAACGAATTTTCGTGCAATGCGATAACGCGGGAACAGAACTATACATGGATCCGGGCTTTCTTCGCAATTTTTAAAAAATACAAGAAGTACAACCTTTCGAAATCACAGAGATAACATTTTCATCACACAGCCATCCACAGCTGAGGCCTTAGAGCGAGATCCAGCATCAACTCGTCGGTCATACACAATCAGAATTCTCGATACAAGGACATAAAATTATTATCCAATTTCAGACATTCATTTTCGCACAAGATCTGACAGCTTACAGCTTTTGCAATTCTATTGCCGTAAATTAAGGATATAAGACCTGCACTGTATACAGCAAAACTTTGTTCCCTAAAACGACATCGCAAACCGATAGTGGATAAATCTGAGAGATTTAAATCTCCCGTCAAATGTAAATGTTTACGTTTTTCCGAAGCGACCGTATGATCCCGACCCTGTCGACTAATTAAAATGAATTAATCGTTTGAGTTCCTTCATCACTAGCATGGTCCGTGCACAGGAACCTTAAAAAGCTTGGCACCCAATCAAACTGGCTGCGGTGGTGAAGGATCTCACCCGATAAATTCATCCAAATTGTAAGGGCTAATTATGGGCATGGTGGCTACTATCGTGATATTTGACGTAAGGTCGCAAGCAAAAAACTAATTAAGTAAGAAAGATGGGCCTAAAGAAGTATTATTGGCCAGAGTACACTGCGGTCTATTGTAGAATATATCGCCACCGGATTCCTTTCCCCGGATTCAGAATAAAAAACGAACAGCAAACACTTAATGCACTCAGTTAATTAATAAACAGTTTGTATTTAAGGTGATCCATGGTCTTTGCGTTTTAACGCTATTGGTCAAAGCAATCACGTAATAAGTTAAAGTAGTACTTGAGTATTTTTTATTATCACAAGATATTTGGCAGAAGAATCCAACAGAGTAGAGAAAAGCAAACAATTTCCAAAGAGTAATTAATTATTAACACTTACGAGTATTTATTTCGCAAAGAATATACTGTTAATAAGAGTTTTTCATTTTGAAAATTTCTCTTTAATTCCGTTAATCCAAAATGTGGAACAAATACATTAATGTGCTATTTCAACAAGAAATACCAATATCTCACATGAAAATTCTCCAAAATGTGACAAATGCGCAGATATCTGCAGTGTTAGTTCTTGAGCTGGGGTGTAAATGAAAGATCATGGATGATATTCAATGTGAATAACGATCGTTTCGTTGAATTTGTGATGGAAAAGTCTTAACGACAATACTTACTTACTTACTTATGCAGTGACGCATTTTTAGAACATATAAACAGTGTATAGCATTTTAACTATGCGCAGCATTTGCAAAAAATTATGGAAAAAGAAATTCTGTATCGGAGTTACGTGTTATGGTTGGCAATGAAATGATGAAACGAGAATAAAAATCATCCACTAAAATCAAAAGCTGACTGGAAATCCAACACCCAATGTTTTTATGCCAGCATCTGATTGCATATACATACATTTTTAGTGAAATAGCAGAGCATGAAATGATTTCAGAAACAAGCCAGATATCTTGATACGTAACGAGAAGCTGAGAGCTCCCAATGGAGACAAGATCGCAGTGATTCAGTACTCTACTTTGCCAAATAATTTTTGCAATCATACTTCTGAAAGCGATTTTTCTCATTTCATATATATTATAAGGAAAACTGAATCTCGGACTAGGACGGTCCGTGCATGGGAACCAAGAGGCGGTGAAGGATCTTACCAGAATAATCCATTTTAAAATATGAGAATGGTTGAACCCATGCGATCTTTATAGAAAACCTGCACATTTGCATCAGTTGTGTTACTGAAGGTAGGTCACAGATACCACAAGTGGCGTGAAGGCGATTCAAAACGGGTAGCATTGATAAAGGATATCATCAGATAAATTTATTGAAAATTGATCAGAATCGAACCCATCCGGTCGCTATAGAAAACCGTGTACTTTTACATTTAGATTATAAAAAGAGTTTTGCTTTGAAGGCATTGGCAAAACACGTATAATTGTGTACACACACACATTCACACACACACACACAAACACACACACACAAATGTATCATTCGTACTGCGTCATTTGACTCATCCTTAAGAGCATCTTTTCCTTGACATCCAATCTTAAGCGTAACAGTCTGTTAAGATAAGTTGGAAGCCACGTGTGCAACGCTTTGAAGAATTTCCAAAATGGCTATAAAAAGTGTCCTGATGCAATCACTGAATAATTCATATACGCTTTTATAAAACAGTGAGTAAGTAAGCAAGTACACGAGGAATTAAGTGGCTATGATCTTTGATTACGATTTCACTTTAAGCGATCATCCATTTGTGCCCAAACTAATACGATAGCGACGCTATAGAAGTCATTGGACTAGATTAGATAATCCAATAGATAAAGAAGTTATCCTCAGTGCATGCAAAGAACAACAAAATATATCTTCGTCATGCACATATGTTTAATTCTACAGGTCTGCTTTAATATTCGTATTTTTATAATCATAATCATATGAATATTCATATTTAAAATACATTTGCCTTTACAGACTCATGAATATTCATTGCGAGGCCTTGAGTAGTCCTCCGTCTTGAAGCGCGTGTCCTACTGCAGTGTTGTCCTTGCGGTCCTGCCGAACTTCATATTCCGCAGCTAAAGCCGCCCGATTTATGGCGAACCTGTCAAAATTCTCACACGTACCTGACTGTGCCAAAAACACCGCATTGGCTCTCTTTCGTTTTGCTTAAAAAGAATTAACCTCTCGATCCATTTCTTTGGAAGAGTCGCCATAGACGGGTTGAATCCATGCCGAATACGCCAGAGCGCTTTGTTTTCCGGTATCAGCTCAGCCTGGTCGACAATCACTGCGTTCTTCGGATCTTTCTCACGCTTCCGTACTACAAATCTTTCAACAAGTTTTCTGCTGGAAATCCGATCTGTTCCAGCTAATGTATAAGGAACACTCGCACCTAAAGACACATCGTTTTAGACCTGTTAGATAGCTATGCTCAAGGGCTTTTGAGGGGTACATGAAAGGCGCTATATAAATGTTCATTTTCAGTAGTTTATCCGTTGTGTGCGTGTGCACCGTAGGGTTTGTTTGTCGAAGGTGAACACCTGGTTGTCATTTCGAACAGCATGAATTGAGTTAAATCATCTTGTTTTTAAACCGATAGTAAGATTTTTACGATGTTGTTTAAGACGCCGAAAAAAGTTAACCCGAGTAAAGGCTGGCATAGCAAAAATAAGCCTGTTCGTTTTAAATCACATTTAAGGTCGTGTTCCATACCGCTTTCCAACAATTGTGTTTTCGTTTTTATAAGAAATGCAGTTAATTCAAAACCTTATGGGTTTAAGAAGTAGCGTGGCTGTAAATTAAAGTCAATAGCTGATAACGACGACTAAAATGATAACGCGCTTACGATGATAATGAGGAGTTCCTGTATGGTGATTCCCTTACATTGTTGTTCGCATTTATCACTCGTGCATGACGTAAAGAATTTGTCAGAGCGAGTAATCAATGACGCCGCACACCTGCGCCGTTCGTTTGGTCGGCGAAACATCGCATATAAAGGGTCTCACCACAGTGCCGGGACGTTTCCTGATTTGTCGATTCTGCAGCTGACGGTTCCGCTTCACTGACTCCGGCGTCTAATAGAAATTTGGTCGCCAGATACAACCGTAGTTGATCATGGTCTTCAAAGGAAAGGTTAGTGTCAGTTCTACCTCGCTGTAGGTAGATATACATGTTAATTGGGGTTTTGTCTCCTGATATGATAATTATAGGTCAGACTCAAATCAACATGCAATATCTAGCGGAAATTGTAATGATATTACAATAGCTCGTATCTTTCCACTACCATCTTGTATTATAATGTCTGATTGAATAAGAATGAACAAAGTCAATTGTTGCAAATCAATCAATGTATTATATATAGTTCAATGACTTAATTAATGCTTAATTAAGGCCAGCTTCTTATCAAGCCTAGATCTTTAACACTACCCACCCATAAGCTTGGATGGCCATTTCCCTTGTGTATTGACTCTGATGAAGTCTGAACAGTTTCACTGTCAGTTGCAGTGAGTTGGCATCGACGTAGCAGGATAAGATTGTCACTCACCACTAGCTGTTTCTGCACACACGATTCTTTTCACCACGCCAACATACCTCGTAGACCACTGGATAAGAGTCTTTCGTAGAAGGTATTTTGAGCGCATTCCTTGCTGTTCAAGGATGAGAATCCACGCGATTCGATCGTTATCGTCCGAAGGAATGTTCCTTGACGAGATGTGGCTGCACTGTAGAGTTGAAGACTTTCAACTCGCGCCGCTAAGTCCGTTTCGAAGCATTCACATGGAATTAATCCAAACTTCCAGACGTTAGTTTCTTGACAAACACTTTGTCAGTTCGCAACCGAAACACAGGTGAAGAACCTGTAACACATGAGCCTTTATATGCCCATTATTCGAGAACACAGTTCGACTAGACAAGTACGCAACTGATCACTGATTTCTCGGAGTCACGCTGAATTGTAACTCGGACCTTCCTGTCCAAAATCCAGCCGTGAACTGAACTTCTTCAACGGTTTTCACCGCGAATCGACATCGTCAAACGGTTGGCCGAAAGTGTCGTCTGCATCTTTCACCCACATTCGCAGTGATTTCAGCGTCCTTCGTTGAGAGAATCGTCTGCTCCTTGTTTACTAATGATAAGGAGTTACGTCCATTGCGCTCCCTTATTGGCTGGTTACTTCCAATGGCAACGTGCCGCCATTGGCCGAAAATTCCCCAAGTAAAATCCCGATTGGCTGGCAATCGAAGCATCGGTTTGAAATCTCCTTCGAAATGACTCGCAAACTTTTGCAGATTGCGAATAAAACAATCTATCAACATCCGCGTTGATCACACGTAAAAATAGTTCAGAAACCCATTCATTGTTCCCCGCAATTAGTATATTTTTAGAGCCTATGCTGGCCTTGCTATTTTGGTTAGTTTAAACGCCCTAAGCCGGCCATGTATCTTAAGTGAGTAATCGCGTTAGTCAACACAAACGCTTATTCTAACATACGCAAAACCATGTCAATTATATGCATAGTTCATACAATAGCAAAATCAACTAAAATTGATTAACATAGCGAGAACACATATAGATTCAGTCTACACTGTGTAGATATCTTGAAGGACCGCTATATAAATGCTCTGAATGCATGAGTGAAAGAATAAACTAATGTATGTTATTCTATTTACCCGGTGTATTGACGATTGATGTAGCGCCTATCTTAGGTGCCGTTATATTCTCTGTTCACAGGTAGAGGTTGCTCTGTTGTGGTTCTGCTGCGTTTGCTCAACGCCGTCGACATCCTTTAGGAACGCCTGGGTCGTGCCAACCACAATGACAGTTTATGAAGGACAGATGGCCGTGTACAGGGTCTATGCGCAAAGTGACATCAGAGATCTGTATATCGACTTCAGCCTTGCCGTGAGGAATTCATTCATATTCATCAACCATATTTTCTAATCCAAGCCCGTTTCATAAACGACCACAACTTGGTCACTCACTCACTCGCTCGCTCGCTCGCTCGCTCGCTCACTCACTCAATCACTCACTCGCTTACTCACTCGCTCACTCACTCACTCACCGGCTGATTGGTTAACTGACTGACTGAGTGACTTAATTAATGAAGGAATGAACGTGCCTAAGATCACTGGCAATTCGTCGATCGACACGTACAGCATGCTGAACGGTATGGGGCGAACGTGGTTGTTACGGGAAGATATAGATTAAGATGATGATGTTGTTGATGCTGAAATTAACTATATAAATGATGATCGTAATGTGAATGATTATGATGACGCTGTGTTTGTTGTTGTTGTTCTTGATGGTGATGGTGATGATTATGATGATAATGGTGATGATAACAGTGACCGTCATGATGATAATGGAGAGGCTAAGGACAACGGTGATTTGGGCTGAGTTGTATTTAATTTTTTTTTGTCGCAGTTATGGGTTCGGCCAGACACGATATTGAACCTCGATGACGATCGATATGTCACTTATACATTTTTGTCCTACACCTACGACAATTCCACTAAACTATACACCAGGAGCGGCAGTTATGAGATTGATACCAACCAGGTAGCATTGGTCAGAGGAAGAAACAATTTGCGGTTAGCTGCAGCGTATCCGAACGAAATATATATTCGTAAGAATTTCGAGCTCATCTTACGCTAGGTATAACGACACCAGCACCAGAAAGTTTCAACCGTTTCGATATTACAGAGATGATATTTTGCTCGAGCAACTACCACATAATGGAGGCGTTTAAGCGAGATCCAGCATAAACTCTTGGCACTTACACAACCGGAATTCTGGACAAAGACATACAATTATTTCCTAATTTCAGATAATTTTATTTACATTTGACCTGATAACTTAAAGCTTTGGCAAATGTAACGCGGTAAATAAAGAATGTAAGACCTGCATTGAACACAATTTGTTCTCCAATACGACAACGTGAGGATGCCGGTTCGCTTACTGATAGTGGAGATATTTGAGAGAATTAAATCTCGAGCTAAATGCAAATGTACACGCATTTCTATAGCGACCGTATGGTCTCAATCCCTTTCATTTTCAATGAATTAATTGCGTGTGAGCTCCACGACCATTAGCATGGTCTGCACAGGGGTACCTTAGATAGCGTGGCGCCCATTCAAACGGGCCCCGGAAATGAAGGAACTCACCCAAATGAACAGGGTTGATGCCACGTGGTTTCTATAGAAAAGCGTGTATACTTGCACTTTACATTAACATTTACATAATTAAAGAAGTTAGCAGAAATCAGGAACCACATAGATCCATTATAGACTGAAAACATGAACGCCTTTCATTTACATCTATAGAAAACATGTACATTTTACATTTCAAAGCATTCAGTCATCTATTTACACCAATACATGGTGATCTCGTGCTTACTTACTTCATGATACATTTGAATACTTATGTATTCTACCTCTAAACGAAGGTTCAAGTCACTTACGAGAAGAGGCATCGAGAGGTTATTGTAATCGTAATCTCGAAAATTCTAAGCCGCAACTTAAAAGTCAAGCTCCTGGCATAAGCACATTCAAGAATGCTGCGTCAGATCACTAGGGCTTTCCAAAGATGTCATGTCTAGAACCAAGTCCGGCTGCTAAAAGTCCAGAGAGAGACGGGAAGAGGAACTGTTATAGGACGGGTTATGTGTAAGCTTAGAGAAGGCAGCGGATTGGATGGATCGGGGTGAGTTTTCTTGAAATGAGGGATTTAAGTGAAGCCGCCCCGAATCATGGCAAACCTGTCGGGTTTGTACTGAATACCTGAAGAGTAATGGATTGAGACGCTTGAAGGATGCTGGGTGAACGATGATAGGAAAGGGGAGAAAGAATTTGTTAAATTCACGAGGAAGATCGTTCCAGAATTGAGGTACAGTGTAATGTAAGAATCGGTTAGTTTTGCCTATATGGTGCTACTTGTGGCCTCTTGTTCATTCAGTCGTCTACCAAATTTATATTGCGCCGCTTCGGGATATTTTCTCAAAAGCGACAACCAACTATTATTCAGGTCAAGCATTCATCGTCGTTCACGGCATTGATAGGTAGTTTCCGTGAAACGAGCTGTGTCGTTACGAAGGTGATTGGAGTTGCCCCTCCTTTATCCAGGCTTGGGACTGGTATCACCTGACTAAAGGCAGTAGAGGAGTTGTTCATAGCATTCGTTGACAGATCTATTTCAGTTCATTCTCCTTTGTTTATTGATCTCCAAAATAAGAAATTGACATATCCAATATACATATATAAATTTATATCTACCCATTGATCGCTTATTCAATCATTCTATAATTCATTCGTTTATTCGTGGCTTTCGTATAGAGCCCCTTCAAGATATCTGACCAGAGGCGCTTCCAGCCAGCTTGAGCTGGCACCGAAAATGTTCTAGGAATCTGACATTTTTGGACCTGGTTTGATTGTGAATAAGCTTCGTAATCTTAGGCATGAGATTTATATCGTGGCCAAAGAAAGATAAGTCGTGCGATTCAACTTATCCACAGGCTATCCGTCTCTCTGATGCAGCTTCTGTGTGACGCTGAGAAATTTCGGTGATTTACATTTACGTTTTCATTAGTGTACTTACCAGATCATTGTGTCACCAATTTATACTCGAAGTTATTCATAGAATTTTAACCGGAAGTAAGAAGTCAAAATAAGCACAACACGAATATTTTTGTGAAGGATGTACGAACGTTAAAGCGTGGAAGAATCGATGCTATTATAAGCGAAAGTAAAATGAAGTTTCTCAGAATGAATGATGATAATAAAGACTTGTCGAGTTCTCTCTCTGTAGAGACAGTAAGTTATTCATGTTGTAGTGCCTGTGTCGAAGTGAGTTCAACTTTTGAGTAAATAATTGAAATTTAGCGCCATATGAGTACAACAACTCACAGTGCGACGTTGCCAATTCTGTTTCCTAACAATAGCAACTGTATTATAATTGGACATTCATTTAGCGACACATTAGAACACAACAGTTATTTAAGCAGCGAAAATAGGTTTGGATTCCGGATATGGTGAAATAAAGGACAGCTAAGGTAGGCCACATTAAAAGACAACTTTAGAAGAATTGATTACAATGTAAGGTACCAAACTATCGTAATTATGCTTGATTTAGTCACAGATAGAGCGGACAGCAAACACGTAATATATTCAGTTCGTTAATAAAACGTTTGTATTTAAGTATGCACTGTTTTTGCGGTTAGCGTTTACTGGTAAAACCAATCACGTAATAAACTAAATTACTGATTGAGTACGTTGTATTTGCACCAGATATTTGGCAGTAAAGACTAATAAAATAAGAGAAAAGCCAACAATTTCCAAACTGTTATTAATTGTTAACACTTATGAGTATTTATTTCACAAAGAATATATTAATAATAAGAGTTTTTCATTTTGGGAATTGCACTGGAATTTGATCTTTCCAAAATGTGGAACAAATATATTAAAGTGCTATTTCAACAAGAAACAATAATATAGCAAATGAAAATTATTTGAAAAATGTGACGCAAACGAAAATATTTGCAGTGTTCAAACGGGCTGAAGGATGAAGGATATGACCCGATAAATTCTTTGAAAAATGAGCCGGGTCGAACGCTTCCGGGCTGCAACTCCAGTACGACGTGCTTTCTGGGCCATTGGAGCGTCTTTCAAGAACAGTTTTCTGCTGGAAATCGGAACTATTTCAGCTAATGTACAAGGACATTTGTAGCTAAAGATGCATCGTTTTAGAACTCTTTGTCCGCCATGTTTAAGGGTTTGAGAGGTCGCTAGAGGCGCTATATAAATGTTCATTTTCAGTAGTTTATCCGTTGTTTGCGTGTGTTCACCGTTGAGTCTGTTTGATGAACGTGAACACCTGGTTGTCATTTTGAACTGTATGAACTGAATTAAATCATCTTGTTTTGAAGCCAATAGTAAGATGTTTTAAAGACGATGTTTAAGATGACGAGAAACGTCTACCCGAGAAAAGGTTGAAGTAGCCCAAAATAAACCTAATCAGTTTTTACTCAGATTTACGGACCTGTCTTAATATGTTTTCAAATAAATTTGTTTTTGTTTTGTTTTGATAAGAAGTGCCCGTTAATTATAAACTTTATGGAATGAAGTAGTAGCGTGGCTGTAAAGGACTTCTTATTAGTATTGTCGTAGAAGCACGTAAATTTAAAACGCGGTCTGAAGTTCTTGCACAAAATACAACAATCGTGTCCGTCATTTAAAATCGATAGCTGATAACGACGGCGAGGATGATAAAGACCCCTCGATGAAGAGAAGAATGAAGAGTTTCCGTGTAGTTTGCTTACGGTGTTGGGCGCATTTATCACTCTGCATGACATCAAGAGATATGTCAGATGGTAAAGTATGGCGCCGTACAACTGCGCCGTTCGTTTGATAGGCGAAACATAGCAGATAAAGTGTTTCAGCATAAGGCAGAGCTGCTTAGTTGCCTCGTCTAATCTGCTGTTGACGGTTCCGCTTCACTGATTCCGGCGTCTGGAATCAGTTGATCGCCAGATGCAATCGTCGTTGATCATGGTCTTCAGAGGAAAGGTTGGTGTCAAATCTACTCCGTGGTCTTAGGACTGTTATGCTGGAGAGATTGAACGGCTGGTTGGGGTGAGCAACTTTTCCGATCGGGCAGCTTTTGAAGGGGTGATTTAACTGAATTACAGGCGCCAATGTTTGATGAAAACAGCAAGGTGTGTTGCTTTCCATTTCCACGGTTGTTGCTGTTTTCACAAAGCGTCTCCTGGTTTCCTTACGGACTGTGTGTAACTTGAAATTCAGCAAGCGAAGTTCTGCTTGCACCGTCCTGGTCCATGTGTGCCTGGGCCATCCCACCGCTCTCTTTGATCTCATCGGAGTATCGGTCATCATTGTTCGTAGTGTTCAGATGTGATCGCGTTTGCCAACGCTGTGCGGATAAGATTCAGATATGATTGTTTGTAAGTATGACTAGGCATACAACAACTCACAGGTTCCAAAATCTAGTAATTTTGCGAAATTTATTTACGGAGAGAAACGTAAGGAACACTTAACGTGTTCAGTTATTTAATAAATTGTATTTAAGGTAATCCAGATTTCTGCGGTTTAATATTATTAGTGAAACCAATCGCGTAATAAACTAAATTAGTGCCTGAGGACGTTGTATTTTCACTTGATATGTGGCAGTAGACGTTGTATTTTCACTTGATATGTGGCAGTAGACGTTGTATTTTCACTTGATATGTGGAAGTAGAGTCTACGAAAACAGAGAAATTCCAACAATTTCGAAACATTCATTAATTATTCCACTTTATTTCACAAAGAATATATTAATAACAATAGTATTTCATCTTGGAAATTCCACTGGAATTTGGTCAATCTCAAATGTGGAATAAATTTATTAATGTGCTATTTCAACAAGAAATACCAATATATCATATGAAAATTCTTCCAAAATGTGACGATTACTTGAATAATGACCGTTTAAATGTTTGTCTTTCCTTTGTTGACATCTACATGCAGACTTTGATTTGCCTACCCTGATAAAGGCACCTTTTGTCAACATTTGAATGCTGTTCTATGTCGCTGTGGCTGGGCTTACAGTGCCTCTGTGTAGATATATTGAAGGGGCGATATATAGACGCTTTGAATAATTGAATGAATGAATGAATGAATGATAGATTTAAATGAATGTATACTACTCTATTTACACAGTGTATCGACAATTGACATAGGGTCTTTTTTAGTTGTTGTTATTTTCTCTATTCACAGGTAGAGGTCGCTCTGTTGTGGTTCTGCTGTGTTTGTCCAACGCTGTCGACATGCTTGTCACACGCCGATTTGCGGGTTGACCCAGCCGTAACATCAGTTCCACCGGGTGGCAACGTCTCGGTCACTTGCTTTGTACAAGGTGGCACCACCGTCTCCAGTCTACCCACTCTCGACTTTCTCGTGAGGAAATTCATTCACATTCATCATACTCAGTCACTGTAGCCAATGAGGTCACGTGTTGGACTGACTGACTGACTGACTGGTTACCTAGCTGATTTTAATGCAAATGATTGTAACGATGATGAAGAAGATTGTGATAACAGTGACCATCACCATGATAGTGGTGAGGCTATCGGCATCATTGATTTGCTCTGAGTTGTTTTAATTTTTGTCGCAGGTAAGCCTTCAAGAAAACATGGAATTGCCTATCCCTGATGAAGGTTACACCACCGAGCATGGACTAAGCACCACAGATCCAGTTTCAAAGCGCATTACCAAGTCCTACATACTGACCGTCCATCACGACTCCCAAGCATTGTGGGTCGGAACAAACTTGTTTGCGTGTCGGGCAATGACCCGCGGTTGGAACAAAACAACGATCAAGGAGTATTTCATAATCATGAAATGAAACCAGCACCATAGAGTTCAAACCCTATCGACATTCCAGAGATAACATTTTTATCGAGCAACCATCCTACAATGGAGGTCTTAAGCGAGATTCAGCATCAACTCGTCGGTCATACGCAATCAGAATCCTGGACACAAGGACATAAAATTATTATCCAATTTCAGACATTCATTTTCACACAAGATCTGACGGCTTACAGCTTTTGCAATTCTAATGCCGTAAATTAAGGATATAAGATCTGCACTGTATACAGTTAAACTTTGTTCCCTAAAACGACATCGCAAACCGATTGTGGATAAATCTGAGAGATTTAAATCTCCCGTCAAATGAAAATGTATACGTTTTTCCGAAGCGACCGTATGATCCCGACCCTGTCCACTTTTTAAAATGAATTAATCGTTTGAGTTCCTTCATCACTAGCATGGTCCGTGCACAGGAACTTTAAAAAGCTTGGCACCCAATCAAACTAGCTGCGGTGGTGAAGGATCTCACCCGATAAATTCATCCAGATTGTAAGGGTTAATTATGGGCATGGTGGCTACTATCTTGATATTTGACGTAAGGTCGCAAGCAAAAAACTAATTAAGTAAGAAAGATGGGCCTAAAGAAGTATTATTGGCCAGAATACACTGCGGTCCATTGTAGAATGTATCGCCGCCGGATTCCTTTCCCCGGATTCAGAATAAAAAACGAACAGCAAACACTTAATGCACTCAGTTAATTAATAAACAGTTTGTATTTAAGGTGATCCATGGTCTTTGCGTTTTGACGTTATTGGTCAAAGCAATCACGTAATAAGCTATAAAGTAGTACTTGAGTACTTTTTATTATCACAAGATATTTGGCAGAAGAATCCAACAGAGTAGAGAAAAGCAAACAATTCCCAAAGAGTAATTAATTATTAACACTTATGAGTATTTATTTCGCAAAGAATATATTGTTAATAAAAGTTTTTCATTTTGAAAATTTCTCTTTAATTCCGTTAATCCAAAATGTGGAACAACTACATTAATGTGTTATTTCAACAAGAAATACCAATATCTCACATGAAAATTCTCCAAAATGTGACAAATGCGCAGATATCTGCAGTGTTAGTTCTAGTGTAAATGAAAGATCATGGATGATATTCAATATGAATTACGATCGTTTCGTTGAATTTGTGATGGAAAAGTCTTAACGACAATACTTACTTACTTACCTATGCAGTGATGCATTTTTAGAACATATAAACAGTGTATAGCATTTTAGCTATGCACAGCAATTGCAAAAAAATTATGGAAAAAGAAATTCTGTATCGGAGTTACGTGTTATGGTTGGCAATGAAATGATGAAACGAGAATAAAAATCATCCACTAAAATGAAAAGCTGACTGGAAGTCCAACACCCAATGTTTTTATGCCAGCATCTGATTGCATATACCTATATTTTTAGTGAAATAGCAGAGCATGAAATGACTTCAGAAACAAGCCAGATATCTTGATACGTAACGAGAAGCTAAGAGCTCCTTGCGGTGTCATTTAGAACGACTAATGGAGACAAGATCGCAGTGATTCAGTACTCTACTTTGCCAAATAATGTTTGCAATCATACTTCTGAAAGCGATTTTTCTCATTTCAGATATATTATAAGGGCAATTGAATCTCGGACTAGGACGATCCGTGCATGGGAACCAAGAGATGGTGAAGGATCTTACCAGAATAAATTATTTTAAAATATGAGAATGTTTGAGCCCATGCGGTCTCCATAGAAAACCTGTACATTTACTTCAATTGTGTTACTGAAGGCAGGTCACAGACACCCCAAGTGGGGTGAAGGCGATTCAAAACCGGTAGCATTGATAAAGGATATATCTGATAAATTCATTGAAAATTGAGCAGAATCGAACCCATATGGTCGCTATAAAAAACCGTGTACTTTTACGTTTAGATTACAAGAAGAGTTTTGCTTTGAAGGCATTGGCAAAACACGTATAATTATGTACACATACGCATTCACACACACACACACACACAAATGCATCATTCGTACTGCGTCACTTGACTCATCCTTAAGAGCATCTTTTCCTTGACATCCAATCTTAAGCGTAACAGTCTGTTAAGATAAGTTAGAAGCCACGTGTGCAACGCTTTGAAGAATTTCCAAAATGGCTATAAAAAGTGTCCTGATGCAATCACTGAATAATTCATATACGCTTTTATAAAACAGTGAGTAAGTAAGCAAGTACACAAGGAATTAAGTGGCAATGACCTTTGGTTGCGATTTCACTTGAAGCACCCATCCATTTGTGCCCCAACTGATACGATAGCGACGCTATAGAAGTCATTGGATTAGATTAGATAGTTAAATAGATAAAGAAGTTTTCCTCATTTTATGAAAAGAACAACAAAATATATCTTCGTCATGCACATATATTTAATTTTACAAGTCTGCTTTTATAGAGTCATAAGAATATTCGTATTTTTAATAATCATAATCATATGAATATTCATATTTAAAATACATTTGCCTTTACAGACTCATGAATTTTCATTGCGAGACCTTGGGTAGTCCTTCATCTTGAAGCGCGTGTGCTACCGCAGTGTTGTCCTTGCGGTCCTGCCGAACCATCATATTCCGCAGCTAAAGCCCCCCGATTTATGGCGAACCTGTCAAAATTCTCACACGTACCTGACTGTGCGAAAAACACCGCATTGGTTCTCTTTCGTTTTGCTTAAAAAGAATTAACCTCTCGATCCATTTCTTTGGAAGAGTCGCCATAGACGGGTTGAATCCATGCCGAATACACCAGAGCGCTTTGTTTTCCGGTATCAGCTCAGCCTGGTCGACAATCACTGCGTTCTTCAGATCTTTCTCACGCTTCCGTACTACAAATCTTTCAACAAGAGTTTTCTGTTGGAAATCCGAACTGTTCCAGCTAATGTATAAAGAGCATTCGCACCTAAAGACGCATCGTTTTAGACCTGTTAGATAGCTATGCTCAAGGGCTTTTGAGGGGTACATGAAAGGCGCTATATAAATGTTCATTTTCGGTAGTTTATCCGTTGTGTGCGTGTGCACCGTAGGGTTTGTTTGTTGAAGATAACACCTGGTTGTCATTTCGAGCAGCAAGAATTGAGTTAAATCATCTTGTTTTTAAGCCGATAGTAAGATTTTTACGATGTTGTTTAAGACGCCGAAAAAAGTTAACCCGAGTAAAGGCTGGCATAGCAAAAATAAGCCTGTTCGTTTTAAATCACATTTAAGGTCGTGTTCCATACCGCTTTCCAAAAATTGTGTTTTCGTTTTGATAAGAAATGCAGTTAATTCAAAGCTTTATGGAATTAAGAAGTAGCGTGGCTGTAAATTAAAGTCAATAGCTGATAACGACGACTAAAATGATAATGCGCTTACGATGATAATGAAGAGTTCCTGTATGGTGATTCCCTTACATTGTTGTTCGCATTTATCACTCGTGCATGACGTAAAGAATTTGTCAGAGCGAGTAATCAATGATGCCGCACACCTGCGCCGTTCGTTTGGTCGGCGAAACATCGCATATAAAGGGTCTCACCACAGTGTCGGGACGTTCCCTGATTTGTCGATTCTGCAGCTGACGGTTCCGCTTCACTGACTCCGGCGTCTAATAGAAATTTGGTCGCCAGATACAACCGTAGTTGATCATGGTCTTCAAAGGAAAGGTTAGTGTCAATTCTACCTCGCCTTTTTAGGACTGTCATTTTGGAAAGGTTGAAATGTTGGTTGAGGTGAGCAAACCTGTATCATATCCCCGCCTCGGATATGATTGAAAGATGATTGTTTGTAGGTTTAGGGGCCGTGATAATTGCACATCTCTTCAACACAAGAATACTGTTCTCTTTCACTGGGCCAGGCTGTAGAAATACGGGCTTCTGTGTAGATATCTTGAAGGGGCGCTATATAAATGCTCTGAATGCATGAGTGAAAGAATAAACTAATGTATGTTATTCTATTTACCCGGTGTATTGACGATTGATGTAGCGCCTATCTTAGGTGCCGTTATATTCTCTGTTCACAGGTAGAGGTTGCTCTGTTGTGGTTCTGCTGCGTTTGCTCAACGCCGTCGACATCCTCTAGGGACGCCTGGGTCGTGCCAACCACAATGACAGTTGATGCAGGACGGATGGCCGTGTACAGGGTCTATGCGCAAATTGAACTCAGATCCGACATATTTCCCTATTTCGGCCTTGGCGTGAGGAATTCATTCATATTCATCAAGCATATATTCTAATCCAAGCCCGTTTCATAAACGACCACAACTTGGTCACTCACTCACTCACTCGCTCGCTCACTCACTCACTCACTCACTCGCTCGCTCACTCACTCACTCACTCACTCTCCGGCTGACTGATTAACTGATTGACTGAGTGATTTAATTAATGAAGGAACGAACGTGCCTAAGATCGTTGGCTTCTCGTCGATCGACACGTAAAGTATGCTATGGGGCGTACGTCGTTGTTGCGGGAAGATATAGATTAAGATGATGATGTTGTTGATGCTGAAATTAACTATATAAATGATGATCGTAATGCGAATGGATATGATGACGTTGTTTTTGTTGTTGTTCTTGATGGTGATGATGATGACGATGATGATAATGGTGATGATAACAGTGACCGTCATGATGATAATGGAGAGGCTAAGGACAACGGTGATTTGGGCTGAGTTGTATTTAATTTTTTTTTGTCGCAGTTATGGATTCGGTCAGACACGATATTGGACCTCGGTAACGATCCATATGTCACTTTTACACATTTGTCCCACAGCTACAATGATTCCACTAAACTGTACACCAAGATCGGCAGTTATGAGATTAATACCAGCCAGGTAACGTTGGTCAGAGGAAGAAACAATTTGCGGTTATCTGCAACGTATCCGAACGAAATATATATTCGTAAGAATTTCGTGCTCATCAAACGCTAGGTATAACGAAACCAGCACCAGAAAGTTTCAACCGTTTCGATATTACGGAGATGATATTTTGCTCGAGCAACTACCACATAATGGAGGCGTTTAAGCGAGATTCAGCATAAACTCTTGGCACTTACACAACCGGAATTCTGGACAAAGACATACAATTATTTCCTAATTTCAAATAATTTTATTTACATTTGACCTGATAATATAAAGCTTTGGCAAATGTAACGCGGTAAATAAAGGATGTAAGATCTGCACTGCACATAATTTGTTCTCCAATACGACAACGTGAGGATGGCGGTTCGCTTACTGATAGTGGAGATATTTGAGAGAATTAAATCTCAAGCTAAATGCAAATGTACACGCATTTCTATAGCGACCGTATGGTCTCAATCCTTTTCATTTTCAATGAATTAATTGCGTGTGAGCTCCGTGACCATTAGCATGGTCTGCACAGGGGTACCTTAGAAAGCGTGGCGCCCATTCATACTGGCTCCGGAAATGAAGGAACTCACCCAAATGAACAGGGTTGATGCCACGTGGTTTCTATAGAAAAGCGTGTATACTTGCACTTTACATTAACATTTACATAATTAAAGAAGTTAGCAGAAGTCAGGAACCACATAGATTCATTATAGACTGAAAACATGAAGGCCTTTCGTTTACATCTATAGAAAAACATGTACATTTACATTTCAAAGCATTCAGTCATCTATTTACACCAATACATGGTGATCTCGTGCTTATTTACTTCATGACACATTTGAATACTTATGTATTCTACCTCTAAACGAAGGTTCAAGTCACTTACGAGAAGAGGCATCGAGAGGTTATCGTAATCGTAATCTCGAAAATTCTAAGCCGCAACTTAAAAGTCAAGCTCCTGGCATAAGCATATTCATGAGCGCTGCGTCAGATCACTAGGGCTTTCCAAAGATGTCATGTCTAGAACCAAAACCGGCTGCTAAAAGTCCAGAGAGAGACGGGGAGAGGAACTGTTATAGGACGGGTTATGTGTAAGCTTAGGGAAGGCAGCGGATTGGATGGATCAGAGTGAATTTTCTTGAAATGAGGGATTTAAGTGAAGCCGCCCCGATTCATGGCAAACATCATCATTCAATTTAAAACATCATCCACCGTAGCCGTCCGACTGTCTGAGTGCCTGACTCCTGGATCTTGACCTGGAACCAAACCCTTTTGCCTATCGATTTTGTTTTGACTGAGCGCCTGTGATTACGATTACGAAACCTGTCAGGTATGTACTGAATACCTGAGGAGTAATGGATTGAGACGCTTGAACAATGCTGGGTGAACGATGATAGGAAGGGGGAGAAAGAATTTGTTAAATTCAGAAGGAAGATCGTTCCAGAATTGAGGTACAGTGTAATGTACGAATCGGTTAGTTTTGCCTATATCGTGTTACTTGTGGCCTCTTGTTCATTCAGTCGTCTACCAAATTTATACTGCGCCGCTTCGGGATATTTTCTCAAAAGCTTTAGCCTACACCTTAGACCTACGACCACCAACTATTATTCAGGTCAAGCATTCATCGTCGTTCACGGCATTGATCGGTAGTTTCCGTGAAACGACGCTGTGTCGTTACGAAGGTGATTGGAGTTGCCCCTCGTTTATCCAGGCTTGGGACTGGCATCACCCGACTAAAGGCAGTAGAGGAGTTGTTCATAGCATTCGTTGACAGATCTATTTCAGTTCATTCCCCTTTGTTTATTGATCTCCAAATGAAGAAATTGACATAACCTATATACATATATAAATTTATATCTACCCAATGATCGCTTATTCAATCATTCTATCATTCATTCGTTTATTCGTGGCTTTCGTATAAAGCCCCTTCAAGATATCTGACCAGAGGCGCTTCCAGCCAGCTTGAGCTGGCACCGAAAATGTCCTAGGAATCTGGCATTTTTGGACCTGATTTGATTGTGAATAAGCTTCGTAATCTTAAGCATGAGATTTATATCGTGCCCAAAGAAAGATAAGACGTGCGATTCAACTTATCCACAGGCTATCCGTCTCTGTGATGCAGCTTCTGTGTGACGCTGAGAAATTTCGGTGATGTACATTTACGTTTTAATTAGTGTACTTACCAGAACATTGTGTCACCAATTTATACTCAAAGTTATTCATAGAATTTTAACCGGAAGTAAGAAGGCAAAACAAGCACAACACGATTATTTTTATGAAGGATATACGAACGTTAAAGCGTGGAAGAATCGATGCTATTATAAGCGAAAGTAAAGTGAAGTTTCTCAGAATGACTGATGATAATAAACACTTGTCGAGTTCTCTCTCTTCAGAGACAGTAAGTTATTCATGTTGTAGTGCCTGTGTCGAAGTGAGTTCAACTTTTGAGGAAATAATTGAAATTTAGCGCCATATGAGTACAACAACTCACAGTGCGATGTTGCCAATTGTTTCCTAACAATAGCAGCTGTATTATAATTGGACTTTCATTTAGCGACACTTTAGAACACAACAGTTATTTAAGCAGCGAAAATAGGTTTGGATTCCGGATATGGTGAAATAAAGGACAGCTAAGGTAGGCCACATTAAAAGACAACTTTGAAGGAATTGATTACAATGTACGGAACCAAACTATCGCAATTATGCTTGACTTAGTCACAGATAGAGCGGACAGCAAACATGTAATGTATTCAGTTCGTTAATAAAACGTTTGTATTTAAGTATGCACTGCTTTTGCGGTTAGCTTTTACTGGTAAAACCAATCATGTAATAAACTAAGTTGCTGATTGAGTACGTTGTATTTGCACCAGATATTTGGCAGTAAAGACTAATAAAATAAGAGAAAAGCCAACAATTTCCAAACTGTTATTAATTGTTAACACTTATGAGTATTTATTTCACAAAGATTATATTGATAATAAGAGTTTTTCGTTTTGGGAATTGCACTGGAATTTGATCATTCCAAAATGTGGAACAAATATATTAAAGTGCTATTTCAACAAGAAACAATAATATAGCAAATGAAAATTTTTTGAAAAATGTGACACAAACGAAAATATTTGCAGTGTTGAAACGGGCAGCGGTGATGAAGGATATGACCCGATAAATTCTTTGAAAAATGAGCCGGGTCGAACGCTTGCGGACTGCAACTCCAGTGCGACGTGTTTTCTTGTCCATTGGAGCGTCTTTCAAGAACAGTTTTCTGCTGGAAATCGGAACTATTTCAGCTAATGTACAAGGACATTTGTAGCTAAAGATGCGTCGTTTTAGAACTGTTTGTCCGCCATGTTTAAGGGTTTGAGAGGTCGCTAGAGGCGCTATATAAATGTTCATTTTCAGTAGTTTATCCGTTGTTTGCGTGTGTTCACCGTTGAGTCTGTTTGATGAACGTGAACACCTGGTTGTCATTTTGAACTGTATGAACTGAATTAAATCATCTTGTTTTGAAGCCAATAGTAAGATGTTTTAAAGACGACGTTTAAAATGACGAAAAACGTCTACCCGAGTAAAGGTTGAAATAGCCCAAATAAACCTAATCAGTTTTTACTCAGATTTACGGACTTCGCCTCTTCGAAAATCTTACCGTCCGAATGAGGGTAAACACTGATGTTTCGGTTTTGAATAGTTCTTGTCGGATACGATTCTTAGTGATCTTTGTCCCGCTTCTTAGCGATGGTTGTCCCGGTTGCGATAGATCCGTTAGCATGCTCCGTACAATGGAGCCTGAATGGCTGAGTACGCATTCGAACGGGCATCAGTGTTGAAGGATCTCACTTGATTAATTTACTGAAAAATGAGCAGGATCGAGGCCATACGGTCGCTATAGGAAAACGTGTACATTTAATTTTTCTTGCCTAGATCGCTCACCACGATATAACTGCGATCCTGACATCGCTGGTCCAGAGTGTTGTAGGCCTACGCGATTGCGTACTGGCAGTTGTTAGGCCTACATCGTCCTCAGCCACGAAGCCTGATTGCCAATTTCTTTCCTTCGCATCACTTCCGATGTTTCTGCCATCTGCTGTCCAATAATTCATTTGACAGTTCCTTAGCCAAAGTTCGTGGCCGATCATGATGAGAATGACCTAATACTCCAGGCTGGCTGGCTTAGTTATCGACATGCTGGCGACTACCTTGATATTTGACATAAAAAACTAAAATAATTATATAAGGTAAGGACGTCGCTGTCTATTATAGAATATATCGCGGCCCGAACCCTTTCCACGTATTCTGACCTTGCAATCTGGCGCTCTCGGACCTAATTTGATTGCGAATAAGCCTCTCTACCTGACGCAGCATCTGTGTGGCGCTGAGAAATTTATGTGATTTACATTTACGTTTTAATTAGTGTACTTACTTACCAGATTATCGTGCTACCAACTTAATATACTCAGAGTTATTCATAGAATTTTAACCGGAAGTAAGAATACAAAACAAGCACAACACGAATATTTTCTTAAGGATCTACGAACGTTAAATCGTGGAAGAATCGATGCTATTATAAGCGAAAGTAAAGTGAAGTTTCTCAGAATGACTGATGATAATAAACACTTGTCGAGTTCGCTCTCTTCAGAGACAGTAAGTTATTCGTGTTGTAATGCCTGTGTCGAAGTGAATTCAACCTTTGAGGAAATAATTGAAATTTAGCGCCATATGAGTACAACAACTCACAGTGCGACGTTGCTTATTCTGTGTCATAACAATAAACAAATGTATTGTAATTGGAGACTTTAGAAAACAACTGCTATTTAATCAGCGAAAATGCATTTGGGTTCCGGATGGGGTATAACAAAGAGTAAGTAAGGTAGGCCTAATTAAAAGACGATTTTACAGCAATTAATTTTAATGTACTGTACCAAACTAGGCCTATCGTGATTTTCAGTTATTTATTTACAGAATTTATTTACGAATCGAACAGCAAACACGTAATGCATTCAGTTAATTAATAAACTGTTTGTATTTAAGGTAATCCAGGGTTTTGAGGTTTAAAATTATTAGTCAAACCAATCACGCAATAAACTAAATTAGCGCTTGTGTACGTTGTATTTTCACTAGATATTTGGCAATAGAAACTAATAAAGTAGAGAGAAGGCAACAATTTCCAAACAGTTATTAATAATTTCCACTTATTTCCACATACACTTATTTATTTTACAAACAATGTATTAATAAAATGAGTTATTCATTTTGGAAATTGCAGTGGAATTTAGTCAATCTAAAAGTTGGAATAAATATATTTGAGTGCTATTTCAACAAGAAATACTGATATATCACATGAAAATTCGCCAAAATGTTGTGACACATGCACAAATATTTGCTGTGTTAAATATTAAGCTGGGGAGTAAACGAAGGAGCATGGATGATACTCAGTGTGAATAATTAAATATTTGCCATTACTTCATTGAAGTTCTCATGGAAATATCTTAGAGACAATACTTACTTACTTAAAAACAGTGCATAGCATTTTAGCTGTTTATTCCTTAATTTGCAAGAGTTGTGGGATAAGAACTTCTGAACTTGAGTTGAGTGTGAAAGCTGACCATGAAATCATGAAAATGAAACTGAAAGTAAAGATCATCCATTGAAACTAAAAGCCCACTGGAAAACCCAACACACAATGAAAATAAAGATTCATGCCAGCATCTAATTGCATATGGCCTACATTGTTTTTAGTGAATTGGCTTAGCATTAAATGACTTCAGAAACAAGTGAGGTATCTTGATATGTATTCCTTGATCAAATGAAACCACGTAACGAGAAGCTAACAGCTCACAGTGTGTGTTCAGACGAATAATAGAAACAACTTCACAAGAACTCAGGGCTCTAATTAGCCAAATAATTTTTCTAATCATAGTTCTGAATTAGATTATTGTCATCTTATACGTACTAAAAAGAGAATTTAATCATGGGGTAGCGCAAGGTCGAGGTCATACGGTTGCTATAGAAAACATGTACAGTTACATTTTCTTGTGAATCCTATAAATTGTTCTATATAAATTTTTGGGTTATAAGTTTTTTACTTGAAGAAAAATGCTTCTTTGCTGTAAGTTATTTTGTCTGTTTTTGTTTAATTCTAGGAGAGTGTCAAAGATTCAGATATCAGTGCAGTGTCAAGAGAACGAGGTCTGTTAAATTTTTATTACCCTTTATTGTTCCTGCTTTAGTAAAACATATTTTATATTTTACCATAGGTGGTCGTGCCGTAGTGAAGCATAATTTACCGCTGCTGGCCAAGTTGTAGTAAACCATAGTGATGTAAAGTTAAGTGGTTCGCTGTTTTACTTCTGTGGACATATGGCATGTTGACAGATGCATTGCTTCCTTACTTACTTTTCTGTGTGATGTAATGCCTAAAATAGCTACTGTTGATATGTGTTAGACGTGGTATTCACACTTCTGTTGGTAGATGTCGTTCATTTTTTATCTTGACCGTTAAAGGGTTTAGGATTTTACAAAAATCAATTCAGTTATTATGTAAAGTAAGCACAGCTAATTGCTCAGTTATTATTGCTCATCTCTGTTTTAATCTTTTATTCGCTTAATGTCATTATGCCATTCATTATTACTGTGTTATTCGATACCAAGAGTTATTACATATTTGCATCAAATTAGTCAATGTTTGCTAACAAGACAGAACATCGTTACTGAATAATTTTGGTAAATCGCTCATTCTGAATTAACTTGAGATGGTCTGTAAATGAGTATGTAAATATTTTGTGTCTTTTACAGTTGAGTCTGAAACTGAACTGAATTGCAGTATTGAGGTAGGAACGGTTTTCGGTATATCAAAAGAAACTATTTGCTATTTAATCTCATACTTGATGGGTTGCAGATTAATGATAAAGTTTAGAACATCATGTTTTCAAAGTGCAAGAATGGGGATTTGTGTTTGAATTTAAAACATTGTTTTTGTTTTAAAGCTCATGCATTTATAAAACTGTTACTTCTTTTTGCCTTGGAACTGTATTGTATGCACATATAAAAAAATTTGTTTCTGCTGCTGTGAATAATTTCTGCATTGCAGTTGCTTTTGATCCATATTTAGAATTTATTTCATGTTTTCATTTATGATGTATTGATCATCATGCTCTTTGTTTACTATGATTGCCATCATGCTGTCTGTATTGTACTGTGGATTTGTTGACTGAAATTTGTAGACGTGTGAAGGCGACGAGAGTCAAACAGAAGATGATGAGGAAACAAAGAGAGATGATGTGACAGAAGAGGAAAATTCAGATATGGGGGAAGAAAATGAGACGGTAGACAGGGGCAGGGAAAATAATTTGAAAGCACCTTGTGACAGTTTAAAAGCAGAAACAGAAAGTTCAAGGGCTGAGGAAAAATATTCAAACATTGCAGATAATGCAGAGGAAATCATTTCAGATGCAAAAGAACTGGGTTCCAAAGTTGAGGACAATGAAGAAGAAGCAAGTTCAGTTGGTCATGAACAAAGTTCAAAGGTCGAGGATGATAGTTCAAATGCAGAGGGAAACGGTTCAAAGGTTGAGAAAAATGTGGAAGAAGAAAGTCCAAAGACAGAGGATAACAGTTCAAAGGCAGAGAGACATGCTTTAGGGACTAGTGTAGAAGAAAGTTCAGAGGTAGAGAGTAAAAATGCAGACATCAAGGAAAAGGCTGAAACAGCAAGTTCAAAGGCAGGAGAAGAAAGTTTCACTGGTGACAAGCAAAGTTCAGAAGTAGAGGAAATTGAAGAAGAAACTTCAAATGCAGAGAAACACAGTTCGCAGACAGAGAATAACGGTTCAAAGGCAGAGAGACACACTTCCGGGACAAGTGCAGAAGAAAGTCCAAAGACAGAGGAGGAAAGTTCAAAGGCAGAGAGTAAACATGCAGACATCAAGGAAGAGGCTGAAACAACAAGTTCAAAGGCAGAGGAAGAAGGTTCAAAGGCAGAGAGTAAAATTGCAGACATCCAGGAAAAGGCTGAAACAACAAGTTCAAAGGCAGAGGAGGAAGGTTCAAAGGCAGAGAGTAAAATTGCAGACATCAAGGAAGAGGCTGAAACAACGAGTTCAAAGGCAGAGGAGGAAGGTTCAAAGGTAGAGAGTAAAAATGCAGACATTAAGGAAAAGGCTGAATCAACAAGTTCAGAGGCAGAGGAGGAAAGTTCAAAGGCAGAGAGTAAAATTGCAGACATCAAGGAAGAGGCTGAAACAACGAGTTCAAAGGCAGAGGAGGAAGCTTCAAAGGCAGAGAGTAAAATTGCAGACATCCAGGAAAAGACTGAAACAACAAGTTCAAAGACAGAGGAGGAAAGTTCAAAAGCAGAGAGTAAATTTGCAGACATCCAGGAAAAGACTGAAACAACAAGTTCAAAGACAGAGGAGGAAGCTTCAAAGGCAGAGAGTAAAATTGCAGAGAGTAAAATTGCAGACATCCAGGAAAAGGCTGAAACAACAAGTTCAAAGGCAGAGGAGGAAGCTTCAAAGGCAGAGAGTAAAATTGCAGACATCCAGGAAAAGGCTGAAACAACAAGTTCAAAGACAGAGGAGGAAATTTCAAAGGCTAAGAGTAAAATTGCAGACATCAAGGAAGAGGCTGAAACAACAAGTTCAAAGACAGAGGAGGGAGGTTCAAAGGTAGAGAGTAAAATTGCAGACATCCAGGAAAAGGCTGAATCAACAAGTTCAAAGGCAGTTGAGGAAGGTTCAAAGGCAAAGAGTAAAATTGCAGACATTAAGGAAAAGGCTGAAACAACAAGTTCAAAGGCAGAGAAGGAAAGTTCAGCGGCAGAGAGTAAAATTGCAGACATCCAGGAAAAGACTGAAACAACAAGTTCAAAGACAGAGGAGGAAGCTTCAAAGGCAGAGAGTAAAATTGCAGACATCCAGGAAAAGGCTGAAACAACATGTTCAAAGACAGAGGAGGAAAGTTCAAAGGCAGAGAGTAAAAATGCAGACATTAAGGAAAAGGCTGAAACGAGTTCAAAGGCAGAGGAGGAAAGTTCCAATGGTGACAAGCAAAGTTCAGAAGTTGAAGAAATTGTAGTCGAAACTTCAAATGCAGAGAAACTCGGCTCAAGGACAGAGGAGGAAAGTTCAAACGAAGATGAAGAATGTCCATGGGAAGAGAATGAAAGTTGTGATGCTGAGAAACAGTCTTCAAAGGTTGATGAAAATGCTGAGAAACAAACATCTAATGAAAGGATTGTTGAGATGGAGAAAAATTCAAATCATGAAGAAAAGAATTCTTGTACAGAAGTGGGAGAGAAGAATTCAGAGGCAGAGGAGGAAGAAGAGGAGGAGGAGGAGGAAAGTGACTCAGAGGCAGAAGATGGAAGTTCACAAGCAACAGGCACTGAGCAGGAAGAAGAAGTTTCAGAGGATGGAGAAAACAATGAGGAGGAAGACGGTTCGGATAAAGACGCCGATAGCATATCTGGTTGGGATGAAAAGCGACACATGGGAGATGGAGAGGTAACTTTTTCTGTTGATTTCACATTAATTGCTTCATGATTTGCGATAAACTACTAACGATAACTTAATTTTGGCGTAGTTATCTAACGTTTTTCAAAATTTATTCAATGTAAAGAGCTGCTGGAAAATATTTAAAATGTTTTTGAAGAGTTAAATAAGTTTAAATTTAAGTGTTTGTAAATACACAGTCACAGGCAGTGATAAAACATAATTCTTTACATTCTGAATTAAATTATTAACAGATGAAAGTGCTAAATGTAAAAGCCCAAGCTGATGATAGAACCACACATTTTTTAAAGAACCAAATGAAACAGATTGATATTTTCAAGGAATTCGGTTGCATTATCCTGTGTATCACAAAGATTTTTGCAATAATGAAGATATTAAGAGATTTTGACAATCAGGCCTCACGAGGTTGGAGGAAAGCCCAGTAAATGAGGGTGAGGCACATCATCGAAAACAGGGCTACCCATGTAAGAGCTTGTCATTTCCAAGGGAGAATAAGAGTTTTTTAATTTCTGAGGGAGAATAAGAGTTATATAATTTCCGAGGGAGAATAAGAGTTTTGTAACTTCTGAGGGAGAATAAGAGTTTTGTAACTTCCGAGGGAGAATAAGAGTTATGTAATTTCCGAGGGAGAAAAAGAGTTTTGTATTTTCCAAGGGAGAATAAGAGTTTTCTTGATATAATGTTGTTTGCTAACCAAATAAATGGCTTTTCAGGAAGAGTCAGAGGTGAAGGTTGAGAAGAAGCTAGATGATGATGAAGATAAGGCGAATCCAGCCTACATTCCGAGAAAAGGTGCTTTTTACGAGCACGATTTGCGACTCGAAGATGTTGATGATGATGATGACAAGGAGGCAAAACAGCAGAAGATGTAAGTACAGATGTGCATAATTTACATAAATTTACATAAAATTTACATAATTTACATAAAATTGCTGCAAAAACTACTATTAAAATCTTGATTATAATCAGATACAAAATTCATCCGGTGCTTCCTCTTTGCAAAAAAAGATCTATTGCTCTTTTCGTTTCAAACATTAAATTTAAATTTGGTAAATGATATTGCTTATGTTTCTTCTAGCAACAAGAGTTTATACAACATTTGCATTTATCATACTTGATAATTTATATTCTACGGAGCAGAGTTCTGTAATTTGAAGTAATTATAATTTTTAATTAAGGACTAATCCAAAACTAAAATTACCTACTAATGAGTACATTATTTCAGTTAAAATTAATATTGCTAGTAACTGAGGGCTATTTAATTTAATTATTTCTAAATGTTGATGCAGGCCTGGTAAAAAGCTGTGGGTTGACGAGCACAAATGGCAACACGATCGTTTCGACGCCAGGGAGCAGGCTCCTAAAACCGCTCAGGAGCTCGTCGACTCGTATGGGTTTGATATTCGCAGAGGCAAAGAAAGTGACGTGCCCATTCGAAACAGTATGCCAAGGTAAGAACTTGGCTCAAATGACATAGAAGTCGTTGACGTCAGTCAGTCACTGATTGGCTGTCAACTATCAGATTATGTTTTACTGAGTAAGTAAGTGGTGCACATTTATTAACATAAGTAAGTAAGTGGTGCACATTTATTGGCATAAGTAAGTGGTGCACATTTATTAACACGTCACATGTCCATTGACTGAGAGGAGTCGTAGGCATATCACAGATTGAGCTGTAGGATTGATTGACAAAAGGTTGATTGCTACACGAAAATGCTGCATCTCAATCAGCAGATCGATTTTTGTTCATCGATCTCAAATTATTTTGTTCAAATCATTGTACCCAGATTATTTTACTCTGATTATTTTACTCAGATTACTTTACTCTAATTGTTTTACTCAAATTACTTTAATTATTTTACTCAGTCATTGAATAGAATGAATATAGTTACTCCTTGAAACAGGCTGTACTGGACTTCCATACTTACTTCACTGCTATGAAGCTTTGTAACACGGTGCCTTCTGTTGTTTTTCTGCTTGCATATCCCACATTGCTTTCTGGTCTATCACATTTCTAACGTCTCAATTGGATCTGTCTAAAGACTGATTATGAACTGGAGTTTCATGTTGAAGCAGCTATTAGTTCATGGCATGTGTTCCTTTAATGTAAAAGTTTTAAGGTTAGAGCAAACTTTGTGCTGCTACTATCTAGAATTGTTAGTTTGGTGATAAGTTAATTGTGGGCACAGATTGTGTTCCATTCTTTCGTTGTTATTATTATAATAGTTTAGTCGGTTGTAAAGTTTGTTCTCTGTTTTTCTGAACAGAACCAGAAGACCTGGTGAGAAAAGTCGGTTTGGAGATTATTTCCGTCGCCAAACAAGTGAAGAACATTCTGGGGACGACGGAGGAAGCCGAGATAACAATCGCATGGCTTCAAATCGCGCCAGAAATAGAATCAACAATGAAAACAGAAGATATCAAGGTCGACGTGAAAACGTTCAGAATAATGATGTATCGGTTGGTTTTGTGCAGTCTGATTTTCCTGCTTTGAGGGAGAATGCTGACATTGCAGTTAAAACAAATGCAGCTGTTGCTCAACCCAAGGAGCATAAATCTAAAGAAGAGAGAAATAATGGAGATTTTAGAAAGTGGCCAGATCACCGAGGCTCCAGAGATGAAGAAAATGAGGAAGGTATGGAGATTCAAAGGAGTAATCAGTCTAACAGAAGAGGTGGAGTTTCGGAGAGAAATAATATGGATTTTAGGAAAGGACGAGAACGCTGGGGTTCTATAGATGAAGAAAATGAAGAAGAATTTGACAACCGAAGAAGTCAATATAACAGAAGAGGCAGAACATCGGAGTCGTGGGGTGCTCCCCGATTCAATCGCGGTCATGGCCGAGGACGTGGTGGTAGATGGCAGAGAGATCGTCATGAACCCGAAGGAAGGAACAGAAATTGGCAGGAGAGGGGAGAAACCAATGAAGAAAGACTTGACAGGATTGACAGCGATTCTAAGGGCAGAAATACTCGTAATTTAGAAAGCCATGTAGCTGAAGAAATTCCCCAAAGAACCGCCCGAAATCAAGAAAGTCATCAACATGCTGATAATGAAGCGAGCCACCCTAGAGAATTCGGTTCTCACCACGCTCAGAAAAATGACTTCGAAAACGAACCATCAAATTATGGGTCGCGGGATGGGAGAAATGTTGGAAGTGATAGAAGGGAAAGAGGGGGCGATCCGTCTTCGGGAAATAACAGATATCGTGGGCGAGGACGAGGTAACAACAGCAGATATGAAATCGCTTTCAATACCCAAGACCAGCGACCAAGAAGAGGTCAGGATCACAGCTATAGCGGCCAGCGACCTAGGCAAGAAAAGGATTACCGCAGCCGGGACAAAGATCACCAAGAATCTTTTCCAACAAGAACTATACAGAACAGTAACATCCCAAGCGGTGGTTGGCCTTATTCAGACGCTAAGACGCGTGAAGAAGAGAAGCAAGAACTGCTCAGTTCTGTTTCAGCAGAGATTAAAAGGATGAATGTGCATGAGCGTGAGTTGGTAGCAAGACAACAAACTAACCAAGCCATCGTTGACAAAATCAGTGATGGTAATCTGTCTGGAAGTTATCGGCAGGGTCGACGGTTTGAACAACGTGGAACGGACGGCGCTACAAGGGCACCAGCGGTCAACGAAAAGCCACATCTTGAAAAGGACCAATCAGTCCCTGATGACAGCAGTGGCGAGGTTCGAAGAAAGTCCTCTGTAATCATTCAAAGTAAGGTTTCTTCTTTTCTGTTTTGTGCACGTAGAATTTCTTAATTTTAGGAAAAATGTTCTGGTATCTAACCAACGAGTTGTAAACTTGAAGTCGTGGATTATGTCTTTAGTTTCAACCAGTATTTTTTTAAATCTGTTGAAACAACAATCTTTTGAGCTAACTTTGATTGATTGATTGATTGATTGGCTCTTTTGTTGATCCCAAGCTCAACATATTAGGTACACATAAAACATACAGTTTGCCAGGATACAAAAGGCAAACCCAGAAGGGACCAGGGTCCCGCTTAAATAGGGTCGTCTATTAATGTCATTAATGTAAGATGGCCTTCGAAATGTAAGCAAAGCAATTTTCTTTATATATTAAATAGCTGATCAAGTTGCCACCTTAACAAGTTTTATGGTTGGTGACCCATTTTCCATTTTCAAATGTAATTTTTGATCCTGACTTTTGTGGTTTTATTTCAGCAACTGATGCTCCCGAGATGCTTCCTCCCGTTACGAGCATCCAGACATATTCCAGGCCTTCAGAGCAAACAGCATCGGAACCCAGGCCAGAGCGACTACAGAACAAGGGATGGGCAGGTGGAGAGTTCACGCCAGCATGGAGACTTCAGTCTGCACCAGCCAACAAAGCAGAGACGACCAATCCCGCACCATCAGGAAAACCTAAAAGATACTCGACCTTGAGACAGAAAGCTGGTGGCGTTGAAGCCGCGTATACAGAACCTGTAAATGCAGATTATCAGGGGGCCACTGGGCCAGCTTCACAACCACTGACAACTGCTTTGCCTTCTAGACCACTTCCAGCCGCTACTTATTACGGTAAGCTAAAATACTGGTAAATGTAAATGTACATGTTTTTCTATAGTGACTATGGCCTTGACCCTGCTCATTTTTCAACGAATTAATCGGGTGAGCTCCGTCACCACCGCTGCCCGTTTGAATGGGTATCATGCCATTTAAGGTCCGTGTGTGGACCGTGGTGGTAAAATACTTCATATTTGTGATGTTGTTACTGTTTCATAGCACTTTCTGTAAATGTGCATCGTATATATATTTTGCATTTTGCTCCAGTTAATAAATTTTTTCTTCTGCAGCACAGAGTATAAATTGGTAGATGATGAGACTTCGATAAGGTACCATTAACTGTCTTGTCTTGAACTGTCCTTGAGCCGAGGATTGGCTGCTCCACGGGCAATTTTGTGACATCTGCTTATGTCCCTTGTCTCCTGTGGTCCATTGAGACAGAAAGCTATCTACCTCCATTAATTACATCTATCTTTTTACTTGAATTTTGGGAAATGGTTTCTTAGCTACAAATTAAAATGTGGGTTTTGTATGCCTTAAGATAGTGTTTGTGTGTGTGCGCATGCATTAATATTGAAAAAGTAGATATGGCTGATAACAGTTCTTGCAGTAGTAATGTAATATTGGTTGGATGTAATAGTAACTTTTTGAGGAATTTCAGCTGATTTTTGTGTAATGCGCAGATTCCAGTTCGTCGTATGCCGCTGCTCCTTCGTTCCATCCCACTCAAGGACTGGCGCTTGGAATGCATCAGATGACTTATCAAATGCAACGTAAGGAATATTTCGCTTTGACCTGCGGGTGACTTTCTTTTGCAGTGTTTGTTTTAAACGTATGTTTACGTTAGGCTGTGTTCTATGAAACACATGAATTTCAGTCTTTGCCAGTGCTAACTTCTACAGGACCTAGAAACACAGGTTTTTGTGGTTAATTTTTCTCGAAGAGCAGTCCCTAAGCTAGCAATGGTATGAAGTGTTAGCGACTTCGCATTTCTTGGCCTTGGCATATGAGGTGGGTGGTCAGTTCTCTCCCTCGTCACCTGATGTTTCCACTGACAGTGTGCAGTCAGTGTACTCATTGCAGCTGAGTTCAGTAGGGGTGGAAGTGGAGCAGCAATCTCAAAACACATTTTCGGCCCTGGCATGGATTTAAACTCCTGTCCTTTCGGTTGATAGTCCAGCATGCTCCCCAGTAGACTATTGCACATACCATTCTAGCAAACCATTTATTACTCATATATTGTTAGTAAAAAATTAATAAATAGTTCAATTAAACTTCCTGTTATTTGCATTTTAGCGAATGCACCGCACGGCCTCTACAGCAACCAGCCTTACATGAACAATCCACAGGCTGCCAAGCCTGGCACTCCAATTCACAACATGTACATGCCACATTCAGGTTCCGTGATGCCCCCCGGGCCGTACATGTCAATGATGAACTATCCTTCGCACTTCCCAATGGCGCCAGTCCAGCTGCCTCCGGGGGCCCAGCCGACGCACCTGCACCACGGCTCAATGCAGGATCAGGAATCTGTCGAGATGCATCGGATGATGTATTACAATCAGCAGGGAATTCCAATACCCCTCGTGCAGCAGGTTAGTCTGGCTTAAGCTTCGATTAATGGTCTCGGCAGATAGATTTTGTTCCTTCAGCTTAGCTGGGTGTGATTTTATCCTATCAAACTAAATGACTTTTTGATGGCAGAGGAGAATTCCTGGATTCTGAGTAAGTAAGTAAGTAAGACTTTTTGTTAACTCTTGGTTTGTAATGCAGAGAGTACGGGTTCGAGCCTCCCCTTAGGTGGTTACTGTGTAGGGGCCTTGAGCAAGTCCTTCACTCACGATTGCTTTGCGCCTCCGATTCAGATTTACTGACCTTGCACACGTAATAAATGCAAAATAATAATAACATCAAGTCTTGGACTGAATTATCATTTGACGAGTTATTTACTGGAGACAAGGGACAGAAGCAGATGGCACAAAACTGCCCACAGTGCAGCCATTCACCTTGTCACCTTGTGCTGTCAGCTCTTTGAGCTCTAGCGACCGTCATGATCAATCTTCTCCATTTCTTTCTTTCCAATGTCGCGTCCCTTAGTTGTGCCAAGTTCATTCCAGTTGCTTCGTGTATCTTGTCCATCCATATTTTACTCAGCTCAAAGATAGTTTAAGACGAGACATTCAACTGCTTCAATATAACAATATATTGGGTGTATTTAGTTCTCTTCTTTGACATCATGACGTTGCTTGTCTTCCTGTTGCAGTACGTCGATCAGACTGCCTACATGAATGAACCAAGCCAAGTCGACGTGGGACCCGATGGCTATATAGCCACACACGAACTTGCATCGCCGAGCCAGGGAACACGTGAATACTGAAATCGTCCAGGAGGCCAAGAACCGAGCTTCACTTGTATCGAATGTGCATGCGTAACTGAAACTGAAGCTCGCAAGTTCGGAGGGACCGTCTAAACAGGTTTCAGCTATAGTAGATATGTATCTTCTGTCTTAAGCTGCACACCTGTCATTAAAATCTGGCAGCACGTTACCATTATCATTGACATTTATCTTCATGGAATAAAGTTCTGTTTAACAATTCCACTGTAAACTGCGATGTTGCCTCATGCATATGTGACTTGCACAGACAGAGAAGTTTGTATTTTTCCAATGAATCAGTCCGTGGAAACGAGGGAGGAACGTATTTCGTTGGCATTTCAGGCGCTTTCTTATTTCAGGACTGTTTTCTTTCGTTGAATGCAAGAGTTTTTAGTCAGAATTTTCTTTTTGGTTATTTTAAGTGGACTTTGTGTCGGCCAAACTTTGGCTTAGCAGTAGTTAAGGTGATTACGAGGAGCGGAATAGAAATCGGTGAAACTGAAAATGTACTTGATTTCAGCATTATCCTTAAAGAAAATTTGTGCGGTATAAGATATTGTAACTAAATGCACTGGAATTGTGCCGATTCTCAAAGTCTGACTGAAATGATTTGTTGAGTCCTCAAGGCTTTTTACTGATGTCTCCGACTAAATTCTCAGGTGAAAAGTCTGTGTTCTTTTATTTTTATATCAGGATTTGATAAACTTGACATACTGATTTACCTGGTTTTGTCAGGCCCATGGTATTGCTTTATGCTAACCGCTGATTGTATGCTTACAAACGGCTTATTTCAGCTGTAAGACCATATAACAGACTGTTGTTATTACTAAACTAGAACAGCTGTAAGGTACTTGATAACAACTATACATGGTTATTATTTGTATAAGAATGCCATACTGACAACTATACATGGTTATCAATTGTATTTTAAAAGCCGTTACTTAGAACGTGTGAAGCAAACGGAATGAATGTTGACAGTGCTTCTGAAAAGAAAGTCCAATGGAAGCGTTAGTTTCATATATAGCCTGTATTTATATTTACACATAATTTGTGTAGTTTTATTTTCGCGCTGGACAGACAGTGAATTGCACCACAACCTTATGACATGGAAAATTATGTGGACTATGATATAACGTGATGGTTGGGAAGGCACATCCAAAGTTCATTTGTGCTTAGAACTTACTTTTCTTGTTATAATTTTGCCTAACAAACAAGGTGAGATGTTAATCTCAAATTCAAAAAATCATGCATACAATACTTTTCTCAAGATAAAGGACAGGCTAACCGGTGAAATTTTTATAAACAAATTTACAATTATGTATTATATTTAGTACCTGGGAAAACAGTTTGCACATGGCACACCAAAAGGTCATCTACAAAACCACAGTATATTTTCACTGTTACCGATTTCAGTACTTTTTCTAACTTTTGTAGAATCACTTAGTCAGCAAAGCATTAACCCAACAGCATAGGAGAGTCAAAAAATACCCATTGTTACATATTTGATTGCTCAGATTTCAACTGGCCACAACACTGTCAGAAGTCGTCGTTGTACCCGAAAACAAGCAGTTTTACATGAATGAAACCCCAAAGGGCAGCCTAAGTAATTGTCGGAGTTATCATGTCGTCGCTGTCCACGTGAGCAAAGTGATCCGGGTGGCACTTTTTCCGATGGCGGTGCAGCTGCATGAACCATCGAAAGCTCTCGTAGCAGATGTTACAGACAAACTGGTTGAGGTCAAGGTGGCTGCCCTTAATATGCGCCTTAAGCGTCTGGTGGCTGCCAAGCTTCGCCTGACACATTGGGCAGACAAAGTAAGTCAGTCCGACTGCGTTCGACTGGGCTATTGTGTTCTTGCATAGATCCTCGACGACGTTTGTATGTGGCACCTAAACTGACAAGCAGCATTTTGTAAGTCCACTATTAACAATCCACTACGATTTAATAAAAAATTTAGTCCTGTTGTCACATTGTGTTTCAAATGGCAACTAAAAAAACTGAAAACAAGCTGTTTCAAAAGATAACGCATAGCTGTTTCACAAATAACATACACAAGTACCATTCAGTTATACGTTCTGGTATGCTCAACAGATCAAAGGAGTTTTGCTGAAATTGGTGCATTTCAAGAGCTAGCCAATTTGTACGAAACTGTCTTATGATTCTATCTCACAGACACAAGGGTGTTGAAAAAATTCAGAACTGAAACAGGTTTTCCAATGGCTGGTGCTCTAGACCTGGATCCTCTAAATGTTTATAACAGAAATAGAACCTCATTACAAATGGTATCATTCAACGCTATATTAAGAACCACACTCAGGTGGCAATAAAATGAAGAAGAACCTAAGTTTCCAACGCAGAAATTAAATTTGGGATCTGCATCCCTGACTGTTGTATTCGAACTTCCATTATTACAAGGCACATCATAACGAGGTTCCAGTGTTGGTATACGAATAATGCAACATTACGAGAATACGAAGATACATGTGCATGTTCAAAACAAGATCAATTTCTTAAACAAAAGCAGTAGCTTGGGTGCTTGTATAAAAGGCCTATTTTTAAAAGAAAGTAACAGCAAAAAGGGTCACTAGATGCCAAGACGTACAGGAAACAGCAAATTACATAACAATTCACAGAGAAATAAAATCAAGAGTGTCTAACGTTATGCAGTTTTAACACAGAAAGTAAAAACAAAACAAACTTTAAACACAACATCTACAAAATATAACAGACAAAGCCTAAACTTCTTCTTTGAAGTTAACAGAACAAGCTAAATTTTCAATTTCCACTTCCAAACTGTTCGTCAAAAACGTTCAACTTCAGCTTTGAATAATAAAACTAAAAAACACTATACTGAATGATTCAAAAACTGCGATTTATATGAGGAATTTTCATTTTCGTAAAGCTGACACCACGTAAGCAGTTTGGAGATGGAAAGACGATCGTGCTGCTCAATCCGTGCTGACAGTACCTTGTGGGAAGAACTTTGGCATTACGAATACTTCATGGTACTCGTAAAAGCAGGGATTGAGGCAAAGTCCAGGCCGGTCGGGACAGGCCGAACAACAGAAGCGCACTTCCTTTCTCACTTTCCTAGCATAGCACACGCGACAGCGCTTCTTTGGAGCAAACTGCGACGCCGTCGGCGGAATTGTCTCAGGATGGTGCTGGTCAAGTGGAAATGGCAAAAGAGCTCCGCTGGACGAAAGCTGTCAATTAAAAATTGGCCAATTATCATCACATGCACTTCGTTTTATAAAGCGCAGGAGCTTCACTGGTTAATTAATTAGTTAATATCTTAAGCTTCATTAGGTGCAGGCCTAACTACAGGCGAATCATAAAATATTGGAAGAATCCAATTTAGAAAACTGTTAAAAAGTTGCTAGTTAATTTTCCAGACAAATGCTTTTTGAAGTCTTTTTGCATTTGTAGGTAATAAGCCTGAGCTGTTCCTTGTGAACTGTGCCAGCACTGGCAGTCCAAGAACCCTTTTGCCATTTAACCAACGAAACGACAGACACAGACTTCTAAATTCATATCCAACCCTCGAACACGGATTGTTGAGTAGCCACATGGGGATAAACTCCTGACAGTAAAGTTACTGTACATTTACCACATGCAAGTAATGTCTTTGGCAATGTTATGTGTTACCATCTTTTGGCTGAACAACAGACTTCCAGAAGCAAGACGTGGCAAATATTTTTCAAAGCTTGTATGACAAACAAAGGTCTACCACAAAACGCCCGACTTGCAAACTCTCTATCATCTTTTAATTCACTTCTTAAGACTAACTACTTCACCTTGGCTTTTGCATGAGTCCATCTTGGCCCCTAGCGAACATACCCCACACCTCAGAATCAGGTGTACTGACATTGCACACGTTATAAGTGCTTTAAATAAATAAATAAATAAGAAATGCGCCACCAATTTCACATATTTAACGTTGCAAAACAAGAATTCCAACCCAGGAAGCAGTGGTAAATGGTTGTCAGCACTAAGCCACAAATCAAACTCAACCCTGATTATACTCCCAACATCTGGGCTAATATTCCAGCAAGCTAACCCCTACCCAATTGCACACTCATTATCACAACATTTTTTATTTTTATTTATTTATTAAAAGCACTTGTAATGCGCGCAATGTCAGTAAATCTGAGGCACGGATGTATGTTCGCTAGGGGGGCCGAGATGGAATCATGCAAAAGCCAGAATGAAGTAGTGAGTCTTAACAAGTGATTTAAAAGATGATAGCAAGTTTGCAAGTCGGGCCTTTTGTGCTAGACGATTCCAAATGCGAGGAGCACAGCAGCTAAAGGCACGTGATCCTACAATTGCCATCATCAAACATCAAACCAACATAAAACCCAGAAGCCAATAACCAATGCTTCCTTGTATGCTAAATAACTTTCTTTGACCTGATGGCAATCCAAGCGTTAGCCAGGTGACAAAATGGTACAAATTGAAACTCATTTTAAACAATGGACATGGATCTTAACCTGAAGCTATAACTGACCTCAGACTGACCAGCAAATGCAACATCACATTAAAAAATAAAACTTAATATGTCACAGTTAAAAGTTTACAAAAGAAACAAAACTAATAACACAATCAAACACGCAACAGATAAAAATATCACGCCAGCTCGGCAATAACAACGGTGTCTAAGCGACGAAATAAAAGGAACATCCCAACAGCAGTAAATTACCTGTATCACAGTTACCCAAACACAATTTGAGAATATCCTCTATCAGCAATAATTCTTTGGTAATGCTTCCATAATTTTAAAGAAGCGTTTCTATCACCAATAAATTCTCAAGGATAAGGTCCTAAACTTGAAGAAATTCCTCTACCAGAAATAACTCAGTGCAATTTGTTGCAGTTTCCTGGGTCCTGCCTTCACCAGTTCTTGGCACTTTTCCTTCGGGACAAGTACTCGTTTTGCAAGAGAGAATAACACCCTATCGTGCTACCTATTGTTGATTCTAAACGGTTTAAAAGTAGCACTGTGACATGATGTATCTTCAAATATATTTATTCACATATGGATGTCTGTCTATTATATTTGCCCACGTTACAATCTAGTTTAAAATATGTATGTACCTGATATATGCAATGGCAAGTACACTCGTCAGATGCTACTAAACACTACTTACTTACTTACTACTATCGACTTCACTTGGCAGCGACCATTGATTGTTCAGTACCTCAAACACTACATAAACTGCAAAATAAAATTCTCAGATCAAATCAGAAACCTATCAAAGTTTGAATAACTGAGGCCTGTCTTATTAGTCGGACAAGTCAAAGCTCCTAACACAACAATTTCACACAGAGAGCATCATCATGCACTACATCGAGAAAATTGAAAAATGTCTTACCACTGAGGTTGCTGACTGGCTGACCTGGTAGTCGGTAAGAGACAAAGAAGGATTCGCTTGCAGTTGGTTTAATTCGTCCTGAGCTGCATTTCCCGACCGCCTAGTCTGCGACTGTCTGTGAGCAACATGCGAGTTTGTAGGCTTTGAAGCCGTGCTTCGGCTGAGGGAATGCTTCTCGACAGTACCGTAGTTCTCAAAAGATGTGTGTGTTCGTAAGCGCTTTCGCACAGGCACCGGAAAAGCACCGGAAAAGTCAGCAATGTCTGCCATGGTCGAAAAGCCATAATCATCGTTGTTGATATCGGTCTCCATCTTAACGAACAAACAATCCTCGCTCTCCAGCTGTTCAACCTTGATGTCCGATGCCACTAAACTAGGCGTTGAATTCTGAGATACGGGCAGTTTTGCTTCGACTTCATCCTGCCTCGAATGGCTGGAATCATCCAGAACATTTCTCTCGGAACGATTCACTTGTCTGTCTTGCCTCGGAGTTTTTTCTATGCTCGAACGTTTATTGCGTCGCTTTCTCGCAGTTGCATCACTCCATGCCTCACTCGGTTTAATCTCGCTCCATTCGGCTAGATCTACACAGCAGACACCATTGGCATCTGCTCCGTCACAGCCTATGTTTCGGTCTTTGACTGTAGCGCTGTGACTTTCGTCGTCTGCTACAGATCGTTTATTTAAGCCGCTGATATCTGAAGACGATGACGCGTCTGAAGTCTCCTTACGATGCTCAAGTTCCTCTGAATGAGTGTCAACTTTAGTAGGAGTTTCACACTTGTGCCAGGCATGAGAGATAGTGCTGCCATCTGCCATCAGAAGTTCGTTAAAGCTGATGTGGAAGAGGTCACTGTTGTTTACAGTAATGCAAATGAGCGCCTCCACGGACAGCTTAGAATTGTAAATTCCTAAGCCACTTCGGCAGAGCAGTGGAACAGCGTCTGACAACATCTTTTTGAGGCTCAACTTCTTTTCTGCATCAACCATATTTCAAAGTCCTTCTGACAAATCTATCACACAGAAATAGAAAAAAATCACTCCAGATTTTAAAATATCTCACCTCACACACAACTAGCATGTAGAATAGTTGAATTTAAACAAGGAAAGGTTACCTCTCAATGTACAACCAAGCTAGATCTACTGAAGATATTTTGCAACATGAGGGCAGACTAAAAAGAATCTAATTTAATCTAATCTAATGACTCACATAGCACCAATGGGTCAATTCTGAACCTCGTTTAAGCACCATAAATGCTTTGCTGTTGTTAGTCCATCACTTTAAAACAAGTCACTTAGAAAAAGAACTTTTGAGTTTTCATCCGACCATCAAATGCTGAAACCATTGTGTCTCATACGGATTGGAGCTGGTTGCTTGGAAGCACTACTGAGAAGTTTCCTTGAAGTGATGTTATCTAGATATCCAATAAAGTCATACTTTTAAACACAAGTGGGCAAAACATGGCATCATTGGCAATTACGATATGAAATAAGATCAAACAGTTGCATTAACATAAATCACGTTACATTACAAACTTGACGGAAACGGACGCGGATATGTATCTCCTGCTAGCTTTCTTGACTTACATTACAATACGCGGAATTGCTGTGCTGCATTCCGTAACATTTTACAAAGCGTTTCTAAACACCGTAGACACAAACTGTTGTCCAAGATAACAACAACGTCGTAAGACAGAATCTGTGCGATACAATTATCTGTAACAAACCTTTAAATAATAAAAACTTTTCGCTAAAAATAACTTTCTTCAACGAATTAGCCCACTAAACAATTTACAAATTCAAGGAACAATAACAGAACCTTTTATTACGACTACCGGAAATAAGGTGAAGAATGTCATCGTGAAGCATTTATGTAACGCTAGATCTATGATGCAGACACCGTTAACGCTTTAGTGCTCCTTGGCATGGACTCCATGATGAGGCAGGTCTGGTTCGGTACCGCCCAATGAAAGCTAAATCGTGGGAACTACCTTATTCAAGCTAAGTCGATAGGCAGGTAAAGTCGGGTGCCGTTCCAAGTCGAAGTGCAAAGGTCAGGCAGGTATTAGACAGAAGCCTACGATGGATGGTGTTAATAATGGGAGCGGCGAGCGAGATAAGAGATAAAGTCGGAATTACGATGGGATTCAGCAATAGATTATGCAAAGCACAAGGACCCACAAGGCCAGGGGCCGCCTGGGCCCCAAGGCCCTGTTGCTCAATTACTTACAGCAAATATCCACAGTTGATAGATAATTAGACAAGTCCTACGTGGAAACTGTGGAGGGGTGGGTGAGGTTGGCGTGGGGGCCCATCGTATTCAGTTTGCACAAGGGCCCTCGGAAGGCCACAGGTACGACACCAATGTGCTTTTTGGAGGATGTGTTTTAAAGTTGAATCAAAGATTTGCGCAGAGATTGTAAGGGTTGAAGCGGGGGCGAGTTCGTAGGATGGGTCAGATAACTGTCGTAATACCACTGAAGTCAAACCATTCGTGAAAACTAATTCCTCACTGTACTTTCATGTACTTTCAGTACTTCTATTCGGCCTCGCCTAGCTACAGCACTATATAAATCGTTTTATTACTATCAAAAGAATATTCATGATATTGTAGTTCGACAGTTTCTTTCATACGCGCGTGCCTGCGGCCATATTAGATGTTGTTTTGCCTATCCTGTCATTCTGACGGATTGTTTATATTAAAATGGACTTCAATCTTAAACAAATCTGCAAGTCAGTTTTCTCCATCAACATTTAATTCTTCCTTCTCTTCCATAAACGACGATTATCTCAAGCATTCTGTTAAAAGACAGCCCCAAAAACAGGCCATGTTTAAAGACAGGACCAAGTTAGAAACTGCTCAATTTTTATTTCTTTCATTATTTACTATTTCGTTGTAATTATTTTATTTATTATATAGCGCTAAACAACATATTGCATTTATATAGCGCCAGTATTCAAAAACACGCAGTAATCAATAGCACTCCACCATAGTGCGTGAAGAACTCATTCAAAGTACAGTAACTGTCTCAGAGCAGGCTCATACTGCATACTCAGTGTTAAAAAACGGGTACTCAACGAATCGGCTACCATGTCAAATAAGTTTAAAATGCTTACAAGCCATGGTTTTGGAATAAATATGAGAACAACTGGCACAAAAATACAGCCAACTCATATTTTGGAAGTGATTTGCAAAGCAAACCTTTCAGCCAATGATTTAAAATGTTCTTGTTTTCCGACATTGAAAACTTGTGACACACAACCCACCATTGTTACACGCTCCCTGTTCAGCATATACAAACACATGTATATACACACGCATACAAGTAATACAAGTATAAATACGTATATATGCATATAACCCATGCATATACATATACCAGTTGTTACGCATATGTATGAATATACTTGCGAGTACAATCAATAGTAAAACGTAACCATATAAAAGCAACAATAATCATGCAGGAAAACAGAATAAGAACAAAAACTCTGAGGAAACAATAGGTCCAGGGAAAATACAAGGGAACAGATGCATTCAAAATATCATTTCCCTGGATAAAATTTGGTTTCATTCAATTTAAAATTCCTGCCACTGATCAAAATTACTTTGTTTGGCGCTGAACTGCTATCAGATGCAATTTTCCTTAAATTCCAATGCCCTGCACAAAGGCCAACTCCTTACAATAAATCCTCACTCAAAGCACGAGAGTGCCCTTCTTCACCATTTTTAGTGATGGCCATATTACCTTTACTTCAGTCGAATTATTCCCCAATACCCATCAGGCACGTTATTCACACTCGAATCAACCCCAGTTGCCACGTGAAATCTCAAAACGAGTTTTCTGATGCAAGATCAAGACTGATAAAGTAGTCACTTTCCCAAACCTCAACTAGCAGTTCCAGGAAATAAACTATTTTCAAATACTATATACTATTTCATTTCAAATATACTATTTCACAAAAAATTTTAGAGGCTTTGGTCATTGGATCACAACGTTCTTTGCAAAAAAAAACATACGACAGGCATCTGTTTAAAAAATTCAAACTTATCAGATCTCAACCAAAAAAGTTTCTAGAATGAAAAACATAAACACTCGAACTCTTGTATGTTGCAACGTGGAAATATGATCATTACAACACACGTATATTCTTCACAAAAACCTCAAAAATTGTTTCAAATCAAACCACTGCAGACTGAACTTCCTTATGGATGTTTAAACTGCAAAAGTTCAAAATCGTGATATGCAAATCTGAATTCAGGATTTACATAAAGACCAGGCTGCAGAATGCTTCTGATATGCCATACATCATAAATCAACACTATAAACTCACCACAGCTGAAGATATCATTATCACTGAAAACTGAAAACGAATCAATTTTTGTTCTTGAGAAACATGTCACAGCTGACGAGCACTGGACCAGATAGACCAGGCGCAATTCACGACATGTCAAACTTAGCAAGGGAAAAGATGTACGTATGCATCAAGACACTCAATATAACACCTTCAAAGTACCTCAAAAGGGTTAAAGATGGTAATCAAACAATCATTAAGTGACCTCAGAGACCTCAAGGATACAGACACTTCTGTGTAGCAAACATGATACCGTAAACAGCGATCACAGCCGTATGTCACAAAAGGACTCGCAGCCTTGCCTCAGCAAAACAGAACAGAAATGTTGCGAGTCAAACGTTGGTATTACTTTGTATTAGTGAAGGGCACTTACCTGTCTGGAAAAATGTTGGCCTAAAAATTTCCTGAAGCAGTGAACAGAATTTATGAACACATTACCTCAAAACCAGTCAACACACATGAGGAGAGCCACTGAAATGCTACACCTACAGTAAATATCAAAGAATGCGTAAAGCTGGACAAAAATCTTCTGATTACAGGCAAGTGTCAGAGAGCATTTTCTTGAACCTTTCACAGCATTGTTTAAAATGTGCTACATGATCCAAATATCTTCTACTCTGAGACAATTGGTGATGTACAGGCTCAGGTTATAAGTTCAGAAACCTTCAAAAAAGCAGAAAAATTCTCCTCTTCTACCCTCTAATACTTCTGTTTACACGATGGATTGTTCACTATATCACTAGCGGTTATTCAAAAACAAAATCACACAAGACCAGTTCGAGGACCATTCCAAGTCACAGCCCTCAACCTCAAATGGAGCCAATAAATTGCTAAACCCACTACATGTTCACTGTTCACAAAACCAGTTCTTAATTTTCATAATGAGTAAGTCTTAGCAAACTTAATCATCACGGTCAAAACAAATAACTTACGACAAACAAGCACAAAGAATCAAACCCCTAAACATCCGACAGTATAGTATGTACCATATACAAACACACATGATATACATAATCTATTATAACCATTTGTCAGAATGTGATGTTGTACCGCATATGTGAAAATACACGTATATATTTTTCACATACACGTCGCATATGTGCATACCTCAGCACATGTCAGTGCTAGGTATGCGCTTAAACAGCGTGGCGCCCATTCAAACGGGCAGCGGTGGTGAAGGATCTCACCCAATAAATTCACTACAAAACAAGCAGGGTCAAGGCCATATGGTCACTATAAAAAAACATGTACATTTACATATGTGACCCTGGAAGCGACATATGTATTCGAGTACCAGGTGTACGTTTAGGTAAACAAAGAACAGATATACTGGCATAAATCTACGCATGAATAAAATGCAATCATCAACCGCAGGTAGAGCACAAGCCATGAATTCGATCAAGTGGGTCCGTTCACGTGACAAAAAAATGGTGCACAAATACGATGACTGGATAATCGTAGGTAGGCTAAAAACCGCTCTTTAGATCCTTTTTGGTTCACGATCGTAAGGCAACAGTCAGTTTACATTCAAAGTCCCTCTGGCTTTGTGCCAATCCGTAGGTTCAACCATTCAGAACAGCTCAGCAGAGAATCCAAACTAAAATCCATCGACGCTAGGACTTTTTCGCGGAAAAACTATCCGGCATTTACCACAGCAAAGCCAGCATATGTTCTGCGGAACAGACCACTCGGTTCGGAGTTGCTAAAACGGCTGCTAAATTACATAAAAACGTGAAGCAAGGCTTCTAGAATTTGCTAAGATCAAACACACATGACAGGGTCACTCAACCGTGAAGCCACACGTCTCTTCAACGGCGCACGTCAGTTTGTCGAGAAATTTTTCGTATGACTCGTACGGCGGTATGTCGATGCGATTGAAGCTGAAGAACAAAGACAAACTATTATTCATACACCACAGTCTCCGGATATTACTCTTCTTTGTAATGTAATTTCTGGCATAATGCACTCGGAAAAAATCCCAATTTTACTTTCATGGTGCAAACCTTTTCAAAAAGAAAATGACATCCTCATAACACAACTTAGCACCTGCTCAACATGGCAAAACATTGGATCAACAGGTGCTAAATTAACAGTATCATACCACAGAACACTTGAAAATTTAATTGATTTTATCAATATTCTTAAACTATTGTAGAACACCGCATCTCAGATTCAGGTGTACTGACACTGCATGCATTATAAGTGCTTTAATAAATAAATAAAATAAATAAACAGACAAAGGGTCAGTAACATGCAGCCTGTCTGTCTGCCACCATACAAAGACCCACGGACAATGTGAGAAACTTCTACTTGCTACGTGTAATTGGTCAAGTATTATGGAGTCTCTGCTCGCACTTTTGGGACTCTCGTTTCATTGTGCATGCAACAAATGTCTCCTCAATAATAATGAATAATAATAGTAATATCTTACCACGTGTGAGCCTTAGGCAGGTTGTCGGTGTTCGTGTCAACCTGGTGGATAGTGAACAACCTCGGTCCCTGCGACCCAGTTGAACCTGAAAAATCATGCAATGCAATTTTACAGGATATTTTATAAGCTACAGTATGTATGCATGCATGCATGACAACACTTAATATAACGCATTTTAAGTATCTCACAAAAGCAAGATACGACTATCTGACTGATCTAAACAACCGTGTTCTAAGGCAATTTTTAAATGTTTGCCAGACAAAGACATGTGCCACAGTACGAACACGTTTGTACGTACGCATGACAACACTTGATATAGCGCCTTTAGCGTTTGAAAATTTTTGTTGGACACAGTGTAACGATCCTAAAAAAGTCCTACCGAGTAATATCGAGTAATATCATGGTTTACAGATCAATAAGAATGTACAGAAATCGAGGCAGACCTATTCAACATGTAAGTTCTAAGCTGCTGTTTAAAAATTGTTATTGGAAGAGTGTTATCTTTGATGCTAGTCGGTAAGGCATTCCACACTGTGGGGAAGAGCAGTAAAATCCATGAGAGCCAAATGCAGTGTAAATCTTTGGAACTGTGAGATTTCGAAGCAACATGAGTTTTGAGAACTGTTAAGAGACCTTTGACCTCACTCACCCTGCAGTGCTTTGAACCCTTGGAGGGGAACGCGTGAGCTGCCAGTTACGAACTGGAGCAGACGTGCTCTTCGCTCTTCGTCGAACTCCTCCACTGCCCGCCAGAACCACTTGACGATGTTCGTGTCGAGAGTACAGTGCTTTAAGCGTGTGTTCTTCTTCCAATCTTCCACATCGATTTTACCAAGACCACCAATCATCAGCTGTAATGACAACATTCACCTCTTACTCCATCAGTGCTGCAAAGCAACGTCTAAAATTAACCCACAGTCCGTTAACAAATGATCGCATGGGATTTGACTTCCATCACCCATGCATTTGCGGGATTGTATAATTCTGATTGAAAAATTCGAGATTCCGTTAAATTTTCTGTTTTTATTTCTGTAGTATAACTGTAGTATTTCCAACATCACTATTTGTTTGCAAAATTTTAATCTACTTATCTAACTAAATTTTGCCTACTATAAAGCCTCTTACCTCCAACTCACGTTCGTCAAACGGTCGCAGCAGATGTTGAGATATTAATTCGCTGAAGCCTTTTTGCAATGCAAGGAACTGCGCCTCAATGCCTCGCATGAAGCGCCAATTTACGTAGAGCCTTTAAAAACGAGACAGACAATGAGCAGAAACACAACACAATATTTTTTGACTCATCTGCTCTTTAAGATCTGTATTAGCAAAAATACAAAAGATACATACCAAGATGATATGCATATGTATGTATGTATTTATGTATATATATACATATATATATGCAAGCAAAAGACACATGTCAACACATGATAAATATATTAAAATGAAGACCCGAAGACACAAATAAATACACGTGTGTATAACTATATATATATATATATATATATATATATATATATATATATATATATATATATATATATATATATACATATATATATATATATATTACGTATAAATAATAAATTTACAAAAAACTACATAAAAAAATTAAAAGTAACAATTTCTACTTTCTAATACAGCATTTAAAAAAACTCAACAGAATCTCTATGAAAATTGTAAATAATAAATATAAATAAATAAATAAACATTAAATATGGAGGCACTATACAAGTGATCCAACACATGCTGTCTTGCAAGATGTTTGATAGAGACATACTTGACGTATTCTTTCTTGTTATCCTCTGTCACAGGGATATCCCTCCCACCAGGCTTAAGATCATGTACGATCCGTTCACCATAGGCCTCATGATCAACACAGAAGCCATGATCGATGATTCCGGTAATGTCGTTGTCCCTAACATTCGACACAGATGTATTGAACTGTCAGATTTTGACACATCGTAAAGTAATCAAGATATGACTTCTTCCAAACAACAAATTACACTGTTTACATAAGTAACTCTAGATAAAGTATACACGTATAAATGATAAAGTATACATGTATATATGACACTTAAACTAATCTGGAAACTAGTGCCATTATTGTGAAACACAAGGTGTCAATCAATCAATCAATCAATCAATCAATCAATTAGACCTGTGCACATTGAACAGGTCAGGAGTCTGAATCTAAGGGTCAAGACATGGGTGTGCAAACTAGTGCAGGATAGTTACGTGGAGTTCATTCAGCAAACCTGAACCCACAATCATCAGGATACAGACCCAGAGCACTACCAAATAAAGCAACAGTGCTGCAAAAAAAATCCAGCTGGGCAACCCACGCGGATAGAGAAACACATACCTCGGCAATTGGTTCTACGGAAAATGGTATTTAGTTCAACAGGCCATCACAGCTCTGTGCAACACACATGCTCCAGGTGGCAGAATGCTTCAGTTTTGCACAGAATAAGAAAAGTTTCTTTTTAAAGTTTCGAAAACCTTACTTTCTCACAGCATCAGAACAGCATACGGCATGGGAGTCTGTTGGCTAAGAGCGCTTGGCTTGTATGTGAAGGGTACGGGTTCGAGCCTCCTCCCTGAGATGGTTACTGTGCATATCCTTCACCCACAACCACTCAGCGCCATCAACTGATGCTTAATCATTAGATAGTGGCACTTCATAAATGCAGAAATAATAAAATTATCAGTTGTTGGGATATTTCAAAACAATTTAAATATCAGCTAAATTTAGTTTCTTTTACGCTGATTTCAGGCACGTACAGTATCCAGACGAGGCTTCGGTGAAGGTCGGGGTCAACACTCTCGAGATCATCTAGGGTTATCGGCTTTCCAAGAAGCTGTTTATAAAATGGCATCGTGAAGCCGCCATCGAGATAATGTCCGTGGAAAATGGCAATGCCTATGATTCGCCCAACAAAGTGAAAGTACGACAGGTGCTCCTGTTCGAAAACAAAAATAAAAAGCACTCAGGCATATCTACACATATGCAATTAAAATTAAAAACCAACATGATGCACTCATCAGAGACGGACACACACATGCACTGATCGAAGATCCTCATACAGATGCTGGAAAACACCAATTAAACAAGATAATGGAACTCACTGGGTTGATTCCAGAGTCGGGGTTGATCTGAAGAGTGTAGATGTCATCACGCGAATACTGGAACAGTCCGTAGTAGGGATTAAGCATTTCATGGGACAAGAGATAAAGCCATTCCCTAAAAACACAGCATCACATCACAAACAGTGCTGCCGTCAGTTCATTCATAGATTCAGTATTTAAAGGAAACAGCAGAACATTTTTTTAGACAATCCTAAAATATGTTCCCTGTATTAGGAATTAATTAATTAATTGATTAATTAACTGATTGATTTGATTGCACACTCAAGGTCAGTAAATCTGACGATAAAGGTGTAAGACAAGCACGCGTATACAACAACCTGGCCAGGGTTGTTACACGGAGTCCGCCCAGCATGCTTGAACTCACAATCTTTGGATTACACAGCCCGACAGCTTCACAACTTTCACAACAAACGAAAACAAAACTGTTTTATTAGAAAATCTAAAAAATAATTTCTATTATTTCTGCATTCATTAAGCACCACTATCTGATGATTAAACATCAATCGACGGCACTGAGCAATTGTGAGTGAAGGACTTACTCAAGGTCTCTACATAGTAACCGTCCCAGGGAAGGCTCAAACCCGTACTCTCTGCATTACAGGACGAGCACTCTAATCAATTGGATACCGTGCCCCACAAAATTAAATCCAAACAACGACTAAATATAACAAAGGCATTGATAAATCCAAGTACCTGGCAACACCCCCGTAGTCCAAGCCTTCTTCTCCGCGAAACTTTACCATAAGTCGTTTGCGAAGATCTTTAGGCCTCATTTTCATGATGTGGCGATATGACTCCTATCATCAGAAAGACACTTGGCATTTTAAAACTCAATGAAAATCCAAGACGTTTCAAGGCTGGGATCTAATCTCTACACAAGCCAAAGAGGTAAAAAGAAATGAAACAGGAAGATAATGGAAAAGAGTGAGTAAAGTTGCGAAAGCACCAAGAAGACATAGGACAACTAACGTTGTGTCGAAATATCAGGAAACTGACGAGGGAAGAGACAAACGAGACAAAGACCATACCCTGCTTGTGCATAAGCACACACAGTCTATGTGCACATACATACACTAACAAGTGGTCAAGATATAAACAGTTCTGCACATTCAGCCATATCTTTAATGCCAGTCAGGTCTAAACTTAACACTCATCTGTTTCAACTCACCCAACGCAGTCTGATTTCTGGTTTCCCTGATCCATAAGATTTCAACTGTGTTACTCTAACAGGCAACGATTTTTGGCTACAGTTTCACATGAAGCAACCATCGTTTGATGCCTGGTGCATTTGATGACAGTGGCGCTATTTAAGTCTGATCTAATCTAGACTTCTATAGTGCCGTTATCATAATGCCCAAGGCATCAGGCGATGGTCGCTTCAAGTCAAAATCGCAATTCAAAATCATAATCCGTTGGAGAACCCGAGTCGAATTCCAATAGGTCAGAGAAGTCATTATATAACATAAGGAATAGTGCAGTGGACTCGGTGTATCAAAAAACGTTGAGTGTACCTCGAATATTTCTTCTCTGGAGACTTCAACACGACAGTGGCCAGACTGCGGCTGCAGAGCATGAAGTTCCTGCCTCAGAATCTTCATCTTCTGCACCAGATCACGCTTGTACTTTGGCAGTGGAGAATCTGCGTCGCCAAGGCAACTGCTGTCGTTGGTGATGGTGACGTTCGTCTGCTGCGACAGACTCGCGACAGGCGGTGACGTTGTGCTCGGCACGTCGGAACTGCTTACAACCAATCCCTGGGAGCTGTCACGCCTAGAAACCATAATAACAGTGTGTATTGGATTTAAGGAAGCACTCATGTTAAAGAAGATCATGGCCCCTGACAATATGCACAGTTCAACAATGTGATTTTTGCTGATATTGCATGACAAGCCCAAGATTTGACCCTGGGTCGCAGAGGTGAAATGCTGAAGCCTCAGCAGCTTGGCCATCATGTCACCTCAGTCACAAACTGTTGTTTCTACGCACGACAGCTAGAAACCAGTTTGTGACAGAGACAAACTCTTTTTCCATGCAACATGGACCAGGAATTGTTTTCTGAACATTACCTGTTCACAGATGAATTAACTTTAACAATACTTAGGCTAGAAATCACACATTTCATATATAATATATACATATATAATGACTAGAAATCACATATGTAAGTGCATATGAGTGGAACTCAAAAGGCACTACCATGGGGCACGGCAGCCAACTCGGCTTGTAACACAGTGAATAGGGGTTCGAGCCTCCCCTTAGACGGTTACTCTGTAGGGTCCTTGAGCAAGTCCTTCACTCACAACAGCTTTGTGCCTCAAATTAGATTTACTTACCTTGCTTGTGTAATAAATCTAATAATAATAATGCATTAAATTTCCTGACACCTACATACACACAAAACTAGCAACATAGATATTCACACATAAATCCAATTTCAGAGAATGCTCAATATGACAAACACTTCACTCCATGGCTGTCTCTACGTAGGTCAGTTTAAACAAACAGTATTTTCTTACCTTAAAAACATAAGCATTACACCGTAACTGCTCAACCGTAACCCCTTACATCCAAATGCACAATCACTGGCACAAAAAACTTACAGTCGTTGTTGTATCATTTCAAGATTTGCCGAGAGACGTGGATCGGTGAACTGTGTCGTTCGATTTGTATGGTCGACATAGTAGACCCGACCTGTGGCAGTGTGTCGGACCTCCCAGCCAGGCGGCAGAGGACCAAGGATGTCATCGGAACAAATGTTCGTCAGGTCCCTGTTGGCAGACAGCAATAACAGCCCTCAGAAATTCCAAAGAGCACAAAACAATAGGAAATGAAATAAACAATCAAGCAATTTTTGCCACACTTTACAAATAACAACGCATGAAATACGATAAAAAGTACGACAGTAAAATGAACTGGATTGGTCACATACTACGTGAAAATTCTCTCCTGAGGACAGCGACTGAAGGAAGAATTGAGGGAAAGATAGTCCCAGGAAAACCAAGAACTATGCTGTTGGAAAGAATAATGGATAAAGAAAGAAGAAGGGGCTACAAAGAAGTTAAGGAGGGGGCATAGAACAGAGAAGAGTGGTGTTGTTGGATTCTTGGACCTTCCAAAGAGCAGAACACTGAAGAAGAAGATCAACAAACTGATACTGACCTGACAACATACACGACTTCACAGAAATTGAAACAGGATCCTCATGACACTCAAACAGTTCTGGAGTTAAAAGACTCAACAACAACACTCGTGGAAAAGTTGGCTCAGACGAACCGATTACTCAACTAGAAATTACAAAGTTAACAGAAGAACTGTCACCTTGGTACTCGCGGGTCGTGCCACGTGCTAACCCCAGTCTGGGTGTGCAGGTAGTAGACCTGGCCTTGAGGCGTTGTTCTTTGCTCTGGAGAAAATTTTAAATTAAAATATTTGTCAGGTGTTTGTTCAAAATAAATTGAAGAATTGAAAAAATGCATTAACTGTCTATATATAACAAAACTTTGATAATGTTTGATTCACAAAAAAGTTCCACACAGCAGAAAAAACAGAAATTCTGCTATAAAAGTTTACTGAGAGCTTGAAAACGTCAGTTCTGTGGTTCTGCATTGACGTTCAGTAAACCTGAATTTTATTTATTCATTAAATTCTCAAACTGAAATTTAATTTTAGACCACCTCTGTATGAATTTTAGACTCAGCAAGTTTTATTTAAAGCACCATTAACTTTCCAAGATACACATTACACTCTCAACTATGCCATGCTTCCCCAACACATAGCCAGCCATCAGATTCTGCATTTCCCTATGATTCCTTGTTCAACTGATGGCATGTTAACAAATCTATGGTACAACAAATTTACAGTGGGCCACGGTAGCGCTCCGCATGTAACACGGAGAGTACAGGTTCGAGCCTCCCCGAGATGATTACTGTACAGAGACCTTGAGCAAGTCCTTTACTCACAACTGCTCAGTGCCATCGACTGATGCTCAGTCACTAGATAGTGGTGCTTAATAAATGCAGAAGTAATAATACTGTACTTACTTATTCTGGGCTAACCCTAGGCCATGCATAGCCCATAATTCAGTGGGCTCGTGTACTACAGATCATGGATGATCGCTAAACAAATGCAGACAACATAGGAACGCAGCCGTACCATATCCGTCAGGCAAATCGACTGCCTGGTGAAGCTGTGACCGGTTGAGGTAGTTCTGGTGCCGGGTCGACCGTCGCCGTTGGCTGATCCGGTCATGGTTACCGTTGCTACTGTTGACAGCGTTGTTTCCGTTTGCAGACACTGCACCACTCTCGCTGCCCCCTTGGGAGTTGCTGGAGCTGTCAATCCCATTGGAATCGATGGCCGGCAGCGACATTGTCCTCGTGGAGGCCGTAGACCGCATGCTCGGGGTGGAGGAAGAAATGAGCTGTGTCACAGCATTTGCGATTATCGTACTTGCTTCTTCTCCACTTCCTCCTCCTACACCTCCCGTGCTACCAGTGGGGCTGGTGTCGCTGGCACTGGCATTGCCGCCCGGAGAGTTCTGTTGGCTTCCTGTACACGTCCGTCCGGACTCAATGGCCGGCCTGAAGTGAAAACCAGCGTTAAACTTGACATGAATTAACATACAGATGACCATTCTCATGCCCAATTTAAAATTATTTTAAATTATATATGCGCATATCTGAACAAATATAAGAAGTAAATTCATGAATTAATTCTTTTTGTTAATTAAGTCTTTTCAGGCTCTTCACATGGTGGTTCTGTTTGTTCAAGTCCAGTTGGGCTTTATATACTAAGCTGATTATTCGTCATTTCAAATAGTATTTCATGTGACATAGGAGACGTTCTTTTTGGGTCTTCCTCTTGTATCCCACATGTATCTTATGTACTATATTCTTAATTTGTTCATGTATTCCATATGTATCTTATGTACTATATTCTTATGTTGTTCATGTATTCCATATGTATCTTATGTACTATATTCTTATGTTGTTTGTGTATTCCATATGTATCTTATGTACTATATTCTTAATTTGTTCATGTATTCCATATGGATCTTATGTACTATATTCTTAAGTTGTTCATGTATTCCATATGTATCTTATGTACTATATTCTTATCTTGTTCATGTATTCCATATGTACCTTACGTACCATATTTTTATGTTGCTGTCTTCGGGAGCAATAAAATGAAATGAAATGGCATTTTCTACGGCTTTTATGTAACCATAGCACGAGAAGAGCTAGATTTGACAAATGACTAAAAGAATGGTGATCATTTATCTGCAACCATCGCTGGTGTCAGAAAGTCATGACAATGAGTTAAATGAGCCTGATTATAATTCAATGACTGAAGAATGTGCTTCAGTGGCAGATTCTCATGGAAACCCAAGTCAACCAGTTGTGTACAAGAAGTCCTGGGGTACATTTGCTTTTATATGGATGTTATTCCTTAAATCATCCTTCTACCATTCCGTTTTGTGCTAGAAGGAGTAGGCAGGGTCATAACTTCCATAAATTCATACATCGATGTGTCTTTAACACTCCAGCCTTTGGTTACTATTCACACATTTTAAAGGAAATTTGCATGTTAATGATATTTATAAAATTAGTCAGAGAGCAGAATTTAGACTTTCAGTTTCTGTTACCGTGTGGGTCTTTCCCACTGCGTCGTCCTAGCAACGTGATTAAGATATAGAACTCGACCTGTGGAAAATCGTCTCTCCTCCCACCTGTAACGACATCAATCACAAACACCTTTTTACAACAATGATATCAAATGTCAAGTCTACAAATGCTAAGCTGAATTTATTTATCACATGCTCAGTTTACACAGTAAACTTTACTTTAACTGCACTGCGAAATAAGACCCAGTTTTAAAAACCTTCACTAAATCACTGATATCTGAACTTTTACTTTAAACTGTCACTTACTCGTTTTCTACAGCACGAATGCAAAACAGTATCTGCTTACTTATGTGAAAGGTAATTACATGCACATGCTTCTGGCAATTCCTCTTGGTTGGAAATGACATACATTTAACCAATAAATAAAATGCAGAAGAGCATACTGATCAAGGGTTAAAATTTGTACTGACAACTGACATTGTGTACCAACCCAGAGCAGTTCACTACTTACAATACAATATAAATTGTAGTCATTACAATTACAAATGAACACCTCCACTACGCTCCATTAGGAACATGGAAGCTTTACTTTACTTTACTACACAAGGACACAAACCAAGCCCCGGGTTCATTAAGACTTACCAATCATTATTAATGTTTGTTTACATAAACATTTTTTAACATCAAAAATAACATTTGATCAGTTATTACAGGAGACGAGGGACAGCAGCAGATTGCACAAAATTGTCCGTGGTGCAGCCAATCCTCAGCTCAGGACGGTTAAAGACAAGATAAGACAAAAAACAACAAAACTGATAAAAACGTAAAAGCTATGCAAAGCTGCACCATAAACTGTTAGATCCATATTCCACCAGTGGCAGGGGTGCTACTCACCCCTCGGGAAGTTCAGAGGGGTCGTCCAGAGTGAGCGGCGGAGTGAGTTCCACGTCGGCTGCCAATCGTGGACTTGTTGAGCTTCGATCTCGCGAGATGAGGCTGATGACGATGTGACCGCGGACCGTTTCGCTAGCGTCGCTGGCCATTCTCTGCAGTTCGATCTTTTGAACTGAAACAAGTCGTACCACAAACTCTAACCTAATCTAACGACTTCTATAGCGCGTTATCATAACATAACTGACATCAACTGAGGGTTGCTTCAAGTTAATTTATAGTCAAAATTCATCATCCAAAAATAACTAACTCCGCCACTGCCTTGTTTGCAGGTAGCGCCAGTCCCAAGCCTGGATAAAGGAGGAGGGCAATGTCAACGGCCTTTGATGGCGTAAGATGTCGTTAACATTGGAACTACTACTAAAAGCAACTATTCTCACTCACAACGACCAATAGCACATTATATGCTCTGCAGTTTACTGGTACGTTACAGATTTTGGTAACAGCATTACATCTGCAAACAACTGTACATGTGCAGTAACCTTTTTTTGGCCTTGGCAGCACTACGGCACTATATAAATCATCTTTTATTATTATTATTTATAATTACATTACAATGTAATAGAAGTGAATAAGGATCAACTTACACCCAGTGTCTTTAAGTCTTTGAATGGAATTTGACATGATGCGAATGCAGCCGAGGAAACCAGCCCCTTGTTTCTTGTGAACCTTTTTATAGTTCCAGACTGAAACTGTGATGGAATCTTTCTGGCCAATATACCTAAAGTAAAATTCGAAAGTTAGGCTTTTGTAATCGTAATTGTAAAGGCACATTTATATAGCACCTCTTCAAGAAAACTCATCAAAAGTCTTTCCCATTTAGCACAAAATACGTTCTTCGATGTTCTTTCTATTTACTAACGTTGACTATCACTGGTCAGCCTTTGTAACTGCTGACTTATGCCCCATATCATTCATACATACAGACAGGCAGACCTGCAAGAAATCTCATTATTGCATGTACACTTCATACAAAAACAATGAAAACCAGATTCCAGTATGCTGACCAAAAACACAGAGTACAAAGCAAAGTACGAGCAGTTTAGAAGTTACCAAATTCAGCTCAAAAACCGTGAGATGAGGCGGAGCACAGCTAACTTGTTGCCAGAAACATAGTTCTAATCTAAAGACTTCTATGGCGTCGTTACCATAATGCCCAAGGCATCAGTCGACAGTCACGTCAAGTCAAAATCGCAATCCAAAATCATAATCCATTGGAGATACAGGGTCGAATTCCAGTAGGTCAAAGAAACCAGAAGCCAGACTACAGATAGGAAGCAGTGGGATTCTTGAAATAAATATCTTTCTGCCCGGCCAGGGATTTGAACCACTGCCTTCTTAGTTGACAACCACTAGATTGTTGCGCCAGGCTATTAATCTAATCTACAGTTAAAAGCAGAAAAGATAAGAGCACTCAGACAGCTCCACTCGAAGTACCAGAAATAAATTTTCAGCACCTCAGAGATCATGCTTTCTTCATATTGTCAGACAGTCTTCTACAAAACATTTAAGAGGCTTCTATGTCTGGATAAGAAAGGTCAAGGTACTTACTGGTGTATGTAACAAGTGCTTTCATTCATTCATTCACTCTCACTCACTCATTCATTCATTCATTCATTTGCTCTCACTCACTCATTCCTTCAGGGCACTTACACAGCACCCCTTCAGGCAGTATACCCAGAGGCATTCCCACCCCAGCCCACCCCCCATGAAAGAGAACAGTTTTTAACTGTTGGTGAAAGGTGTATCTAGCATTTCTAGCCAGAAACACACACAGATCAAGAGAGAGGCCAATCCACGTAGAGGGCCTAACAACTGAAAAGGCGTGACACTGCATTGTCAAGTGTGCAAAAAAGCTTTAAGTACACAAATAAATAAGCATCTCTATCAACAGTAAACAGTCCTCAGAAGATACTGGGGAAACAACAGCTGAAGTATAGCACAACAACAGCAATCCAACAACCATGCAATACAACGTAATGTAACAACGCATTTATACAGCACCTCCCAAAAGTGCTGCTTGCATGGCTATCCAACTGATCTTAAACAAATGTGATTGAAGGTAAACAGAAACGTGTGTTGAGCTGAATCAGTTGGAACAGTACGTATATTTAAAGGAATATTGTTCCAAGAGCAAGGAACTTGTAAATCTCCACAGGCAGCAAAGCATAGTGATTTGCGACCTGGCTGACTCATAACTGGAACACAGAGCTCTGATGTATGCCAGTACAAACAGCTCTTTCCTTGAGGGCTACATGGCTCAATAACAAATTAGCAATTCGCATCTGCACCAAGATTCAAACTCCAGATGCACGGGTACTAGACAAACATATAAGATAAATGTAAATGTACACGTTTTTCTATAGCGACCGTAGGGCCTCGACCCTGCTCATTTTTCGGTGAATTAATGGGGTGAGATCCTTTACAATCACTGCCTGTTTGAACGGGTACCAAGCCATTTGGAGTATCTATGATCTGCTTTAGGTAGCCAAATACGAGTAATTGTACATGCAGACGTTTTTTTATAGCAACCATATGGCCTTGATCCTGCTCATTTTTCAGGGAATTAATTGAGTGGGATCCTTCACCACCAGTATTTGTTTGAATGGGCACCACACCATTTAAGGTGTTCGTACCGTGCTAGCCCAAGATTCAAATCTCTGAAATAAGCCACGACCCATCAAGACGCAAACTGGCATCCTCATGCTGCGAGGCTGCAATCTGCAACCAATTGTTATCTGTTTCTATAACATTAAACACATCTGGGAGGTTCTTGCACAGCACACAATAATGCCCCCAGATATGCTCCCCACCCTTTTGGAATAAACTCCCGCCAGAATTGCGACAGTTGTCTGGTCAATCATACGAACTCACCAACACTTCACCTCTTTCAGTTTCTGCGCAGGTCTTTCACTCAAGACTGAAAACACTTCTTTTCCAAAAATCTTATCCTGATTCTTCCTCTTCCCCTTATCTCTCTTCTCGCTTGAATTTCAAACACCATCCACCATAGCCGTCCGACTGTCTGACTTCTGGATCTTGACCTGGAACCGAACCCTTTTGCCTAGTGATTTTGTTTTGACTGAGTGCCTGTGAATAAGCTGGTTCCCGCAACTTAGCTTTCGTTGGGCGCTGTAGAAATCTCGAGATTACGATTACATATAAATCGAGGAGTGAAATTCGAAAAATCGTTCAGCTTACAGGTCAAAGTGTTGGTTCCACTTGGGATCCAGCGTATTTTTGCAGCATTCCGTCGAGTGACACTGACCAGTTCCATCAATCGTCACCTTTGCAAACGGGTCAGGCAGTCCTGCAAAAAAGCCACCCTGCATGTACACACTGCATAAACAAAGAAAAACTACACACTCAGTTATGTCAAACAATATAATACAAAGCCAAGTATCTTTGAAATACCGAGATATTTTGAAGCAAATTAGGCGACACACAAAGCAGACAATGCATTCAGACATCCAGATAATTTACAATTTTCCCAATACAGATGCTAGAATTGAAGACACATGAAACTCAATAAATCATAAGAAATTAGAAATGACAGTGTGGCTGCATGAACAGTGCCCTTTTTATGGCCTCGGCTGTACTACGGCGCTCTGTAAATCGTCGTCTTATTATTATTATTCTAATTATTATTTCTCTACATATAGTACCATTCCTGCGCACATCATAAATAAGAAAATGGCAGTCAATTAAAAAGCATTTACTAACCAACTATTAGCTTATCCCAGTTTTCAGCCAAGATTTGAAAATTGCCCTTTCCATGCTTTTCAACAGAGTAAAGCCTACTAAAAGTTTTCGAATCACAGACTTACATGACGCAGATGATTTCACCAAAATCCAATTCAATTATGGACACTTGTAAAATGGGCATAAAATCATATAGACTGTTTAAAATCCTTAAAGATCCTCTAGATCGCAAGTGTATAAACAAAATATCATCCAGAGTGATAGTTCAATTCAATACAGTTCAATTCGATCTACTTACGAAAGAAGTCTTTCTTTGCTAAATTCTTGGCACAGAAAACTGAAATCACATAAAAAATCTTCCTTCTTTGTAGACGCATCTATTATTATTTCTGCATTAATTAAGCACCACTGTCTAATAACTAACCATCAATTGATGGTGCTGACCAACTGTGATTGAAGGACTTGCTCAAGGTCCCTACACAGTAACCGTCTCAAGGGAGGCTTGAACCTGTACACTGTGTTGCAAACTGAACACTCTAACCAGTCGGCTACTGTACCTCATCCAGCATCTCTGAGAGGTTCTAGTAAACACAGGCCATAACTGTGTACCATGACATACATACACAGAAACTGTAATTGTTAACTGGAACATGTGTACAGTGCAATGTACTGGTGAACATGTTTTTTTATAAACACGAGGGGTGCAAGCATGTACATAGACAGCATCACTTAAGGCCATCTTTAACAAGGTTCTGCTTGTTAACATCACTTTACATTACATTAACTAAATTACACGCCTACAATACATTAAACACAATTACCTAGATCTATACATCCCTTCAATACATCAGACATTACCTAAATGTGTGTGTGTGTGCATGTGTGTGTGTATACCTTCAATGCACTAGGCATTACCAAGATATATATATATATACATTCAACACATTAGATATGACCTAGATATATACATACACCTTCAATACATTAGATATGACATATATATATACACACCTTCAAAACATTAGACATGACCTAGATATATACATATACATGCAATTTCTATTCATTGTATGTACACAGAGACAATAAAATGACGCATAATCATGCACACAATTTGCTGGATTAATGAGGCATTCTCTAAGCAGTTCAAAAATAGTTGCCTCTTGGTCCAAAAAAGACAATCAGCAGGTAACACATTTGTTTACAAACTTCTGTGGAAATTCCTCCAAAGTGTGGTCCGGTGGGTGAAGGCAAAAACATGACCACAGTGATCTACCTACTACACACACTTTTAAACCTCCCAATTTATATTGGTACTCATGAAAAGGGTAAAAGATGAGCAGGTGCCAGGTGACCACCTATTTGTCTACTAACCTGGCTTGATGATGCTTAAACTCATTGAATCTTGCAATGTCTCAACAAAACCAAGTCGCCAGCACAAATAATTCTAACTACAAGTGCTGCTGGAAAACACTGCACTTCTTCCCAGGTAACTAAGTATGCAATCCATTTCAATGCATATGGTGAGCTAACAAATGCATTACTTACTTGCTTTAATATATGCATGTAAGTATGTATGTTTGGATATTTATATATTCTATTATGAAAAGTATCACAGGCACTATGACATATCTCTGAGCTTCTATGCTGCTACCATAATAATAAAAAAAACAGCCTTCAGAGGAAATGATTCCATCAGCATAGAATATAATACGATGATTGTCGGTTATTGTCTAGTTGTTTTGATTGTGAATAGACTTCCACCCGACACCTGGTCAATCTCGCTTTTCTGGAGAAAACCATCTAACGGAAGGAGAAATCTCCTTCATATACTTTCTACCAAGCGTATGGAAACTGCTCAAGAATCGCGACCCACATAATTGTAGGCGACCACTGAAAAAAGCGATGACATCAGCACAATACACAGTTGATTTGTTGACTCTAATGTACTGCTTAATCTTCGTTATAAACTCAACAAATGTTCGTTTTCTGTTCTGGGACTTTGGCCGATTGCTTTCAGGGTGGCTTACCTGTCAGCCTCATTTTTGTCTGGCCAGATCGCCTGCCGCTGTGGCTGGCCATGATCCATAAATCTCAAAAAGAAGAAGGTAGGAATCTAGTCTTAAATAAAATTAAACGCCGTAACACTTGTTCAGTCATCACAGCGATTTCCGATGTCAGCCATTTTGCGTCGAGCGCAGTAATACATACCGGAAGTACTGCGCTCGGCAACCAGCAAATAACAACCTGCCTAAAACGCTTCCGCTAAATTTAAATGTTTCTTATAAGTAAATAGGCTAACTGCCAATGCAAATTCTTTCACCCGAGAACTTATATTTTATTTTATTTTATTATTAAGTATTTTCTATAAGTATTGTTAAGTAAAGTCGAGTCTATGGGTGGGGGTTGAGCCTTCAAGGGCCTATTGATTTTGTCTCAGCAGTGAATTAGATTACTTTAAAAAACTACCTTACGCACAGTTTCCATTACATATACATACAAATACCCTTACTTACACATCCATTTGTTGAACACAAATAAAAATGTCTGTTACGCTATGTATATGTGCGTGCATATGTGCTTAAACACGGACTCCTGATATCGAACTCAACAATCCAAGAAGTCCACAACCAACCACAGGTATGGGGGTCGTCCATAACGGACATCCACAAAAAATTACCGCCTTTGGACCCATCCCTCCCCTTGTCTGCATTTAGCATTACCTTCTCCATCCCATTTGCAGACGTCAGCACTCCAGCGGATTACGAAGTCCTAGATTAGGCTATGCTGTTGATATTGCAGGGCTAACTTCGCTACGGGGTGGATACTTTAGCGATGCTGCGTCCTGCAGAGACTAATAAGATCTAACACAATACAGACTGTCTGCGGTCTGAATGACGTTGGTACTTAAGTCACGGACTGTACTGAATAGCTATACCACAGTTAGCAGCAGACATACTCATTGGGCTTAACTCCTCCCCACTTGTGCGAATTTGGGTGACCCCTTCCTCACCCCTCTATGTATACGTCCTTTATGGATGACTTATGAAGTGGTTAGCCTTGGAATACAAGGTTTGGTAGCCTCTCCTCTTCCTCTTTGCACCAGTCTTCTCCCTCACTGCTTGATCTCCTATTCCATGTCTCAGATTCAGGTGTACTGACATTGCATGCGTTACAAGTGCTTTAAATAAATAAAGCGTAAACCCAAAGCATCAGTTCTGCATTACATAAATTCTGAATGACGGAAAATCTTTCTTCGACCACGGACACATTAGGGCAAGATCGGGTGCCCGCCCCTATTTGAATTCACGCCTGCTGTTCCAGTTTTCATGTTAACCCCTCCTGCACTATTTCTGTCAGTACCCACGTCCCCGACATTTGGGTTCGCAGTCCAGCAACTTCCCAAGAAAGAACTCCATAAAAAATAGATGCTCATTTAATTTCTCTTATCATCTAACAACAAAATTTACAATAGTTTACAGAAACTTCAGTGACCACAGACTGCTGAACAATATGTTAAATCAATTAATGGCAACCATTCAAGAAGATGACTAACGCCGAACAATTCGTTATTTGTTAAATCAATCAATGGCAATCATTCAAGAAGATGACTAACACTGAACAATTCGTTAAACCATTCAATGGCAAACATTCAGTACGATGACCAAAGCAATCATTTTATAACTGCCACAGAATACTGCAATTTAAGTTGTAAACATTCTGCTAATAAAAGAAGATGCCAAACCAACAAATATCCACCATTTCTACAGCTGATATTTCTTCATTATCTAATTAATGCATTTCAAACTTAAGATCAACAAGTTCACTAACTGACTAGGATACAGATGATTAAATGCTCGTAGATCAATAATAAATTCACTGAAAACCCACACAACACATAGCAGGCGGTGAGTGTATCGCATCAAAACTCAGGAAAGATTTAGCTTAGGCTTTCTCGGTTAAACAGTGCATGCTCAACATCTCGCTGATTAAATACAAGTTGTCCATTAACACTTTCGAGGCTGTTTTTGACAAAAGTCGACATTAGGGGTTGAAGGCGGGTGTCGACAAACGTTGACATATAGGAGTAATATTCAGCCTATAGCCCTGATTTTAAAAAATTATTTAGCCTCAAAAGTGTTAAGCAATTCACTGTAAATCCATATAGTAATAATAATAATAATAACAACAATAATAATAATAATAGACAATTTACAAAGTGCCTAGGCAGAAGAAAAGGGCGCTATACACGAGTCAAAAATCAACAGTTACAAGACATCTTAAAAAGATGTGTTGAGTCGTGACTTGAATGTGTCCAGGTTGGGCATAACATGTAGCATTCGGTCAGGTTTCACATAAGAAATCGGTTTAGGCTTGAGGGTTAATCAGCGCATGCTCAGCATCTTGCTGAACGGCGCTAAATCAAATGGTTTACAAAGAACAACGGCGTTAAATCAAATGGTTTACAAAGAACAATGTATGTCTGTGACACCGAATGATCCAAGGGGAATACCCTTCGATTACTTAACAACAGCTCATATGCGTCTTACTCTTATTTATCTCTTGCATCGATGTTGCAACACTACCTAATGACGAACATCAGCTGACGCGTCAAGCAAATATATGTTTCAAGGTCCCTCCACAGACACCAATTCCGAGATGGATCAAACCCTGACACTGCGCCCTACAGGGTGAACAGGTTGCCTAGCAACCTACAAGGTGAACAGGCTGCCTAGCAACCTACAAGATCCTTGGTATTTCTTTCTCTTCTCCGTACCCACTTGAAAACCATTCTAGTTTTGTGTTGTTAGATCGGGAGTGCCTCTGACATGCATTTCTTTAAGAGGCATTATACAAAATTGCAATTACAATTACAACATAGCGAATGTTCAAGCAATCAGTCACCAAAGCGAAATCCCTTTTTACTCGAAAATACCACAACACGTACTAATACTAAACTATATTCCATCAGTAGCTGGCAGATGTCACTACCGTAGAAGTTGCTACAATACTTGCACGCAGCCTAGAAACTATAAACTTTTAATGGGCTTCTTATAATGGGCAGACAGGCCACTTAAGTTCAAACAAATTTTGCAAACGGTACAGAACAAAATTCCGTAGTTGGCTAAGCCCATCACAGTTAGGCTGTAACTCAAAAAGATGCCAAAACATTAGGTCAATTATTCCTACACTAATTATGCAAAATTATGCATCCAAATTAACCATATTCAACTATTTAATTACAAAATAAAAACGAGATTCGGCAGCACATCTGTAGCAGTTGATTATTTGTTTGATCGCTTAGGTTTTCATCCCAAACAGTTTAATGTCGGGTGTGTAGGGCATTATTTAAAGAATGAAAATCTATCTCAGCAAAAACCCTTTATATGTAAAATATTGCCTACAAATTCAGTCTAGCAGATAAACATCAGGGCAGCTACAGGTTTCGGTCGTTACTTCCATACAATTGGGCCATTGCTGCAGAATAAAAAACGTCCTGATCTGGTAAACTAGTCTGTGAGATGATTCAGCTTCTACACAATGTAACAATTGGGTTGGATTATTATTATTATTGAAACATGGTAGGGCTACCCAAACATGACAATGTAGTGATTTTTCCAAATTTGTTGTGTCTAGTGTTTCTTAAAGTACATTGTCTAAATCAGTGGACCAAATGCAAACTGTAACAGGAAAAGAATTCTAATTTCAGTCCGCTGCGTTGCATATGAAGTCTGATCTTTACCCTTCAAGCTGAAAAGTTATGTTTAATGGACCTCATCCGAGCTTTCACAGGGCCTGAAAGCATCGACTGAGAAATTAGTCAGAAACTGCAAAGAAGCCACCATAACTGAAAATAAACTGTCACAGCTGAATAAAAGTCAGAGCTGAACAGAACAGTCATAGATGAAAGAGTCGTAGTCAAAAGCTGAAAATCTCACAGCTGAAAATGAAATATTGCAACTGAAAATACTGCTCTGGCTTAAAAATTGTCATAACTGAATCAAACTCTCCAACTGTCACATCTTAAAACTGTAAAGCTAATGTTGAAACTCAAAATCCCTGCAGATCTCAATGATTTTTATCCGTCTGTTGCTTGCGTCTGCAGAAATAAAAAAAATGCAAAGAAACCAGTTTATCCAACACATCAAGGTAATGTCACAGCTTGGTAAAACTTTTCTGCAAAAGGTAACATAATGTAACAAAGCTTTGCCACTTGCCTATTACAAAACAAAGCCTGTGTCAGGAAATATAAACTACAGGAAAGCCAGCAAAATGAATGCAGATCTAAGATATTCAAAATCTTAGACTGCCAAACAAAAAAAAAACAAGCTCAAACGGCAAGGATTGTGCACACGTGGAAAAGAAAACCAAACATATGGAATGACACATTTTGCGGCAAAGAATTTTTGGACAAACAACAGAAAATTTACCACCTAGTCAATCAAAATACTGGTCTGCCCCCCCCCCCAAATCTTACACCCAACAGATGAGTACAAGAAGGTGTTGTCTGTCAGCAGCCAACAAAAAACAATAAACCATGGAATGACAGAATGCCATCTTTAGCAAACAAACACTTTACAAGCATCTCAAGTTCCCTACTCATTATCAACCAAATTTACAAACATCCACATTTAGTTTTAAACCCAACTAAATCAAATGAAAAAGTCTAAAGCAAACTCTCTTTAGACTGCATCAATTTAATTTGAAGGAAAAAAGCTCAAATCCTTCCAGATATGAGCCATATTAAAATTAAATATTGAAAATTAAGTTTCAACCAGAAAAACACTCCTAGTGTATGCACTAAAGGAATTTTAAAATGCCAGAGGGAAGCCATTTTACTGCAGAATTTTGAACTTAAAGCCGTTAGTAGAGATAAAGCAAGATAACAAAACTTCACTAAAGAAGTTACTTCATACTAACTTGCTGTTTTGACTGATTGCAATTTCATATGGTAGATGTTTCTACCGGTGTTTACTACCTAACTGATTGGTAGATTGATTGCAATATAATAATCTGATTGTAGTATAATATAACAGATTTCTTTGTCCAATAAATTGCATTGCTAAATAAATGATTACCAATAAGTCACATCTAAAACAATCTTTGTTCTCCGTTTTTTGTTCCCTCGGCAATATTTGATTTTCCAACATGTTACAGACAAACTGAAATTTTCTTGTGAAAGAATCAACATCAGACTAAGAAGTAAAGAATTCACAGCCAAGTGGAACCATAAATTTACAAAATGGCCAAATTCCGTAGGTGCTCAGGATTAGTGTGTGGAAGTTTTGGTACGTCGATTCCAGCTGTTCCAAATGGTCTAGGTTTCCCTTTCCAGTTTTCTGTAGTACTCCGCAAGGAGCTGGCGAACTTCGTCAAGCTCACGTTCGTCCTCTTCAGAGACTGACCCGTAACCCTAGAGAAAAATCACAAGATTCCTTCGGCATGAACTGGATTCAAATTTTATCTTATACAGAACCGCAACTTCCACAAACATCTTGGTATGTGATGTCACGTGGAGACCTCTGGGTAGTGTTATTAATACTATTATTATTACTATTTTGCATTTAACATGCTCCCTAGGTCAGTAAATCTAAATCTGAGGCACGAAGCAATTGTGAGTGAAGGACTTGCTCAAGGCCCCTACACAGTAATCGTCTTAAGGGGAGGCTCGAACCCATACTCTCCCCGATACAAACCGAGTGTTCTACCCAATCAGCTATCATGCCCCACCCAAGATGTTCAGTAGCATACATGTCACACATCATTCTCTGCTGAACAGAAGATACCTGAAGCCAGGCCACTACTAATAGCATAAGACTAACATATTTATATATACCGAACGCAAATTGGGTCTATCGAAAGCATAAATTAAACCTAAAAAGGAAAACACGGATTGCAAAGAAAACTCAAAACAAATTCACAGAAACATTTTAAAACATGAAACCTTTTCAAGCAGAACCATTCTATTAAACTCAGTCACCTCATCTTCGTAAAGCACGTCCTGTTTCTTGGCCAACGGCAGCATAAACGAAACCTCCTTTGCTTCAGAATGCTCGGGATTCCCCACAGTCACAACCTGGCTGACGCAGTCATACTTGGGCAGTGCGCAGGCCATAACCTCGTACCGACCCGGCACCAGGAGGCGCCAGTAATCGCCATCATGTGCTGTTAAATCAACAACACAAATGTTATACAAACGAAACACGGTAGCCAATCTTCGTCATGATCTAACGATTGTGAGGTTGAGCCTGGGCAAGTTGTTCGTGCACGACTGCCTCTGTCTCCCTGCAGGAGAATGGGCACCAGCTTCGGAAACACTGAAAAAAGTGTAGTTGAAGTAGTTGACCTTGAGGGCTAGTTAACCACCAGATGGCTGTGTTCGGCTTCTGTATGTCACTACCATTGTACAGTGGGTGCTTGCCATTACAAGATGTCAGCATCATTACAGACAATAAAGGGACGACTTCAACAGCTCAAACTTTGCGGTTAATGTCACAGTAAGTCAGGGTTCCAGTTGAGTTCCCGAGTTGAAAATGAAAAGTAGCTAGCATAGCAACCATATTCAGCAGCAAGGATCTCAAATATGTGCACAACAGAGCAACTGAACCGATTACTGCTGTAGAAAGGTGCCCTACAATGAATGACTAGCCTGACGTAGGTAATTGTTTCGTATAGATGGATAAGAAGTGCGATCACCTGAGGTTATTTCGTGTTCAATGTCTTGGCCACTTGTCAGATTTTTCACGTGGATTATCGCATTAGCTATCGGTTCCCCGCTCTTGTTTGTTATCCGTCCCTTGATTCCGACGTGACTCTAAGAAACAACAGTCACATACAAAAGGTCATCTGTAAGCTTCGTAATATCAACACAGCAACGCGAAAGCAGGAAATCTAATTACATGGTCTTTATAGCAAAATTATCCCAATCTTATGACGGCCTAAGGACCATGAAAGCACATCAATTTATGACATACTTAAAAGTCACCAAGTGCACTGACTTACTTACTTACTGCTACCCAACTGGGACAAGATCACTGAGAATTGTCCGCCAGGCCAGGTACAGTCAACTGCAAATGCTGGACCACAATGCACAAGCCCCCAAGAGATTGGAGAAGACCACGCAGTCAACCTAGGATCATATGAACTAAATTTGTAGAGAAGGATCTGACAGACATGAATGACAGGCCTTCGTCCACACAGAACACAAGAAGACAGATCACCTAGGTTCCTTATCGCTGTGCTCAGCTGACTTCACCAGTACTGGGAGAGACTAGAGCAAAAATTCACGTCATATCACTTTCAGTCAACATAAACTACACAAGACCAGAAAGACTGATACATTAATAATCATGTAGCAACCACATTATCAATGTAACAACATACAAAGAACCACTTGACGGCACTCCATTGTCTATCCACTCAGTTCCCCGTCAGACAGATGAGACAGAGCCTACCTAAAGCGAATCAGTAGCCCGAAACAGGTAGCCGAGATAACATGAGACTGGGAAGACAACAAAATAAAAGTGGACAACAAAACAAACAACGGCTGCCTGCCTTACCATCCACAAGTAATGCAGAAGCGCATCACGGTTGTCATTCCAGTACTTTGGAAGGTCAGAAGCCGGTGGGAATTTGACGCAGCCAAGTTCCAATGTAATCTCAAAGCAGTTGCTGCTCAGGTAGTTGAAGTCTTGCATTCCTGCAATAAGAGGACCGCATGTAAGACGAATGGCCCTTTTTAAGCCAAGAACTATACTTGCAATAAAGTGACAACAAATGTGTGAATGTCTTCCATAATCTATTTTATCTAACCATCACTGCGACCAACATAACTTCCCAACACACAAGAAGTACACTGACTATCATTTGAAGTCAGTTGTGCTGGATGAAAATTTACAAAATGTTTTAGACAAGATGACCAAAGAGATGACCAAATAGATGACCATAAGAGACCAATTGTTTCATGGTCAATGCATATAAAGAGTGACAACCAAAACATTGCCCGGTGCCAAAAAGTTATTAAAACACACAGTTTTTGAACAAGATGAAGAAATAGGAAGATGAAGAAATAGCAAAATGAATAAACAGCAAGAGGAAGAAATAGCAAGACGAAGAAGTAGCAAGGTGAAGAAATAGCCAGACGAAGAAATAGCAAGACGAAGAAATAGCAAGACGAAGAAATAGCAAGACGAAGAAATAGCAAGACGAAGAAATAGCAAGACGAAGAAATAGCAAGACAAAGAAATAGCAAGACGAAGAAATAGATTGATTGTTTCAGGGTCGATGGAGACAAACATAAACAGTTCAAAAATAGTTGCCACCTTTTTGCACAGAGTACCATTCAGCACCATTTGTGATACCACCGCGCTTGTAAAAATCATCGTCATCTGTCATTTCACAGCCCGGATGTGGCTTGGCCATCGTGGCATGCCTCTCAGCGTAAGATTCAGCAAGAAATCTGAAGGGCAAAAATGAAATCAACAGACACAAGGTCCATCATCCATTTACAGAGCAGATTTTAAGACTCCCTTTACAGCAGTGTGTACATCGTTCTCAGGTGCTACTTAATCAAATTTAATTCTTATCAATATTCATTAATCAAGTATTTGACATAATTTATGAATTTGTGAAATCACCTCAAAGCATGAGTAGCTGGAAAAAGAAGCCTTCAATTGTTTGCAAAGCGAGATAAGAGAAAAAGAAAGGTTTCGCAAAGCAGGTGGTAGTGAATTCCATAGAGTATGAAAAGGCAAGGAAACCATAAATCTCTCTTTGCTACGATCGGACAAATAAAATTTCTGTTCCATCAAAATTAGGTGTCACTGAGGTAACCAGATTAGATTATGTAATTACTATCCTAGAAACCATTTTCCGACAGAGGCATTTACTTGAATGTTGCGTCATCTGGGCTCTTTGTATATTCCTGTGCTTTGCCCGATCGGCTTTCATCGTACGGATAGTTTGCGACAAGATCACCACCATGAAGATTAGCAGACAGAACAAATGGGATTTCAATTACCCATTGAATAACCATCTTTGTCTCTGGAGCCAACTACAGATAAACAAAAATCAACAATAATCAGCAACAACCAAAATCTTGACTCATATGTCATGTCATGTAATCATCTCTGGACTGGATCCAGTCGTTGATTTCTCTATGACACCCCTCCACAAATCTCGTTTCCCGGCCATCTCCTCAAGGGTCATTCTCCGTCTGCCCTCCATTTTCCCATAGATAGTAACTCCGGCACCTTTCAGATCCTCTTCAAGGCAATCTATCCATCTTCTTTTCGGTCTTCCCACTGCTCTCTTTCCGTCCGGTTTGTATTTAAAGATTTTCTTTGGATTACGGTTCTCCTCCATCCTCAGGACATGTCCTGCCCACTTCATTCTTCTTTTCTTGATCACATTGTTTATCAATGGTTGTTGTGTTCGTTGTCTAATACTTTCATTCGTTACATGGTCCTTATAGCTAACTCTTAGTATTCTTCTGAGCCATTTGTTTTCTGCTGCATTCAGTTTATTCTCCATTGTTCTTGTAATACTCCATGACTCACATCCATAGATTAGTACTGGGATCACGCATGTGTTGAGGATTTTTAGCTTTATCGCCAGTTTTATATCATGTCGTTTGAAGACCTTTTGTAACCTGTTAAAGGTTGACCCTGCAAGCGCTATTCTCCTTTTGATTTCTGTTTCTGATCCTCCCCCTGCTTTCATTTCACTTCCCAGATAGACAAACTTATCTATTACCTCAATTTCTTGTCCCTTAAGCTTAACTATCGGCCCGTTGTATTCCTTTTTTGTTATTGGCATTATTTTAGTTTTGTTATAGTTAATTTTCAGTCCAAGTTTTCCACTTTCCTCTGCTAATGCCTCCAACAACTCCATTACTCTTGTTAGGCATTCTGCAATCAGACATGCATCATCTGCATATTCGACATCCTCTGCATTTCTTGGTTGAGATTGTGCTCCCAAATTATGAGTTCTTTCCAGACGTCTCATGGAAAGAACTCATAATTTGGGAGCACTCATAAGCAATCACAAATGAATGAATGAACAAATGAATGGATGAATAAATGAATGGATGGATGAATGAATGAATGCTGTTACTTTAAAAACTTATGATGCCGTTTTTGATGTTTCTGAGAGGTCAATAATGTGCTGTATGCAAATCTTTAATAGCAACTACCTCAGCTGAACGCAACAACAGGCTAATAACTGAATACATTAGGTAGCCAGAGTGCGAAACAATTTTTCAATGAAGAAAAATCTGTCAGATGTGCAAACCATCAGGAAAACAATTGATTAATCTTTGCTTGAAAAAATCACAGAAAACCAACAAAGAATCAAAAAATCAATTGCTTACAAAATCAGTCAGTGAGTGAGTGAGTGAATAAGTGAGTGAGTCAGTTAGTGAGTTAGTGAGCGAGTCAGTCAGTCAGTCAGTCAGTCAGTGCGTCGGGCGGTCAGTCAGTGTTTACCTCATTATTTTTGACAACTGCCTCTTTCAAAAGGTGATTGTTTTCAGAATCGGTTTTTTCGTGACTGTACGCAATTCGATTCAGATCTGGAAAGTTGCGATTCAGGTCGATGCCCTGCGCATTTGATCGCCCAAGCAGCCAATCCTTCTTTCCAACCTTAACAATCCACATCAGCAAGAGCAAAATTGGCAAAGATGCACACAATTTTTTCTTCTCATGATGTCATATTATCCAAAATATTTAATATTTAGATACTGAAGTATTTAGTGTCCAACACAATGCGACCTTTTGTCCTCAAAAATGCTACAGCATGCTATAAATAAGCAGGCTAATAATAATAATAACTATAATAATAAATGAATTTTTAATAAAATAATTTCTAAATACATTTTTACTGGCATAGAATAGTTTTTTCACTGCCTCTAAATTCTATCCTTATAAAATATCGCAATTCAGAGCTTCAATGCTATTGCCTTCCACAACACTTTTGCTTTGTCCGAATATGATGAGATGTATCCACTCCATATTACTTTTCATTTTCTCCAAATCATTTTTAATCCTGAGGGATCAAATCTACCGAAAGAAAAAATAACATTATTAACAATAAGTCACAAACTGAGTTCAAAAATATTTTGTTAAGTGCATCAGATGAAATTTTTTTACCTGATTGTTGGCCAACTCCCAGCCGTCTGGATTCATTGAGGGCATGATGTGTATGCGTGTGATATTAACTAATTTCTGGATGTTCGAATTTCCACTGCGGTACTCGCTGCACAGATGGTCCATCAGATCGAGAAGCAGCTCTCGTCCCACCACTTCATTTCCGTGCATATTTCCCACATACTTAAATTCTGGTTCCCCTGGTTGACAGAAAGCAGTGTAATGTAATGTAATGAAATCAAAAATGTATGTATTTGTATATCTTTATGTATCTACCATATTTATATAGCACCTTTCAAGGTTCTCTCAAAGGCTATGGGTCGATTTTACCAAGCAGTATTTGTAAACATTAATTAGCAAAAACTTGAGAACATTGTGAACACATATTTTGGTTATATACCTATATAAATTAGTGCTAGGCATCGCTCTATGCAAATTGCTGCAATACACAATGGGTGAGAGTGCGTGCTTAACTTAAAACATTTATGTCGATTTCACATGATGGCCCCCAGAACGGAACCCAGGTCACAAACATGAAAGTCAGATGCGCTTGGCCAAATGTTCCAAAATTTATCATATTAATGATATGTAACACCAAAAATAAAATTTGTGCCTGAACAGTTTAAGTCATTAGAAACTCATAAAATATGAGATGCGGTGGTGTAGTGGTGTGGTTGGTGCCTCGTAACCCGAGGGTCATGGGTTCGAATCTGCCTCAAGCTACTGCGTAACGACCTTGGACAAGTTGCTCACCCACAACGGGAAACCATCTCACTCATCTGATCCCCGGTTGGCATAAAGCTAGTGGAACTGCCTTTGGGCAGAGAACTCACCATCATAAAAAAATACCAGTGAATAAAATGGGAAACACCCATCAAAATGAATTTTCCAGAATTAAACATTTTCAATTTTTAAGGTTAACTACAGACGTCAATGCTTGTAGAGACATACCGACTTCGTGCTTTTCAGGGTAATCAGAGATGACAATGACCGCAAGATTCCTTCCCTCTACCGTCTTATCCGGGTTTCCTGTAAGGTTGTACAAGTAGGTGATCTCTGGACACTTATGATGGACGCGTTGCATGAAGGCCAGCATCTCTTCGTAGTTGTGATGATGAGCCAGGTCCGTTCCACTACCATCTGGAGCGGGATACCCCAGGCAGCAGTTGCGAGGGTCCCATGCCAAAAGTACCACAAGGAACCACAACCTAGTCATCGTGTCAGCAACTCGTTTCACCAAACGCACCCTTAAACGAACAGTCGCTCAGACCAAGCCTACCGATTAAGCGAACACAAAGATAAATTTATATAAATTGGATGAAAAATGTTAATATTATTCAATGACGCTTTCGAAAGCACAGATATCTGCAGATACGATATTGGATGACGTAATAAGGATCAACGGCCGAGAGCACCATTTTGTGACTGTTTGTTGCCAAACAGATAATTATTTTTCAAATAACCTATTCATTGAAGCATTTTACGTGAACTCATTTATTAAACAGAGCTTACCACACTTTATCAAAGCTTACTGTTGTATAAACTTTCTCTTCAATCATCTACGAGATAACGTAAATTGTTTAAATTGCGTCATTGGGTAGGTTTTTCAGAAATGGCCTGGCTGAGGAGAATGCTGGGCAGAAGCAGGAGAAACAGGATCCGAAACGAGGTAATACGCAGGGACCTCGGGCTGAAGGATACAGTAGTAGACAGGGTCAGGAAAAAAAGGCTCTCTTGGTTCGGACATGTATCAAGAATGGACGACAGGAGACTTCCGGCTACGGCGATGTATGGTTATGTAGAAGGTACAAGAAGCCGTGGAAGACAACCAAAAACTTGGATGGACAACATAAGGGAGGATTTGTAGGCGTGGAACATGGATATGAGAGAAGCGGTGGACAAAACCAGAGACAGAAGCGCCTGGAGACGACAAGTTGAGGCCTCATCGTTGGCCCTTTGGCCTGACGGAGGAGAATAAAAGAAGAAAAAGAAGATTGGGTAGGATTTTGAATCCATGTCTAATATGTCATCCATCTATGCGAACACTTGCCGTCATTTCAACAGAGCCAGAGAACACAACCTCATTAAACAATAGCGTGCGCATTTTCATCTGGCGACTGGCACTTCTGCTGTTTTACAATGTGCCGCAAAACTTTTATGAATGCAAAGTGACAATGCGATTTAGTAAACTAGATTTTCAGAAAGCAGCCAGCGCTTAATTTAGACCCAAAGAGCTTTGCTTGTAGTGGCTTATGCAACCACAACATATAACCTCAAACGCTAGATGGCTGTACAATTATAACAGCCACAGGCTGTCTTCTTGATGCTGTCCAACAGCAACGTCTCCATAGCATCGGGCATGACGCACTAGGAAAAGGCGTGGGCAGCAAGGAATGCGCAGAGGGAAGAATTATTTTACAATTTTTCCAACTGTAGGCCACGAAGAGAGAGATGTGTACATACATACATACATACATACATACATACATACACACACACAGTCACACATACATGCATGCATACATACATACACACATACATACATACATACATACATACATACACACATACATACATACATGCATACATACATACATACATACATACATACACACATACATACATACATACATACATACATACATACACATACACACATTCACACATTCACACATACATACATACATACATACATACACACACACATATACATACATGCATGCATACATACATACACGCATACATACATACATTCATACATACATACATACACACACATACTTACATACATACATATACTGTATATATATGCGTATGTGCTTGCGAAATGCCCCTGCGACATCTAAATACAGCGACGGGAGGCATAACTCTGGTTAGCTCATTGATTAAAGCGTACGTCAAGGCGCCTCTGTAATCGTAATCCTTATCGTAAATTCGAAATTTCTAACACGTTACTTAAAAGCTAAGCGCAGGCACCAGCTTATTCACGAGCGCTGCGTCAACTCAGTGGGGTTGTCCAAAGATGCGCTGTCAAAAACCAAGTCCGACTGCCAGAAGACAAGAGAGAGAAGGGGGGAGGAGCTGTTAGAGTGGGTTGTGTTTAAGCTGAGGGAAATGAAAGGCAATTGTGCATGAGAATGCCTATATTTCAGAGATTAAAATCTCGGGCTACCATGATCTGGGCAGAGGACCTTAAATGGCGTGGCGCCCATTCAAACAGGCAGCGGTGGTGAAGGATCTCACCCGTTATATCCATTGCAAACTGAGCAGGGTCGAGGCCATACAATTGCTATATAAAGCCGTGTACATTTACAGTTGTTTATCTCACAGTCTCATGTTTTTTTACGGTAGCGTAACTAATGCGTTAAGCACGAGATTTGTATAAACTTACGAGCCGAAACCCTTCAACGCACACCACGTGATCAGCGTTTGTTGCGTAGGTCACGTGCGATGGCCTCAAGGAAGTTTGTTCTCCGTATTTCCCAGCTCTTATTAAGTAAGGTTTTGCTGAAGCAACGCCAAGGTTTATTCGTGCGTGACGGATGACTCGTGCGCAACAAACAACTTTTACGACGCTGTATTTTAACGAAGATGAATGACGTGTTACTTCTACTTGTTCCGGGTTTCAGACTGGCACAACCAGAGCTCGTCAACGATGCCTCTTCCTATAAATACTCGAAGTTCAATGCTCCGAGTTTAGTTGTTTTGAGAGGTACTTGTATTTGCACGGCTCTGAATTCACATAGGCTGCTCTACTAAGTCTACTCGCTAAAGTTATTGGATGAGATTTTCACCCGACAGAGTATAGATAAAAGGTTAAAAGTTCAAAGTTCAAAGGTAAGTTGAGGGACGAAAGCTGGTGGTTCGTATCGTTATTAATTAGGCCTACTCAGAGGGCTGCATTGGGAACCTCTGCAGTGTACGCGGTTGAAATGCCGATATGCGATTTGTATAGCGCCATTCGTATGGAGACGCTCGTAGTCATTCTAAGCATGTATATAAACAAATATATGTACGTATATACATATGCATACACATATACATATGCACCTATATGCAAACATAGGTATACTGAGGTAAATAAAGTAGTATATTACAGCTAGAGAGAGAGAGACAGAGACAGACAGACAGAGACAGAGACAGATTTTTATGGATACATACACACATACATACGTACGTACATACATACATTCATACATACACACATGCATACACACATTCATACATACATACATACACGCATACATACATGCTTACATATACACGTACATACATGCATACATACATACATACATACATACATAAATACATACATGCATTCATTCATATATATACATATACGTAAACAAACATATTTACATATACATTACATTTATGCTGAGCCTCAAAAACGAAGTCGCTAACGCTTCATCTCGTAGGTTGTCTGCTCGTATTCTTCTAGAATACAGTGAATTGTTGTAACCTAACACGATACATAACTTTTTTCGTTTGACAGATAGCAAACTTTTGAAAATAACAAATCTTCATAAAATTACCAAAAGAAGCTTAACGGACCAAGCTCAACGATTCCAAAAGAAGTTAACACCCAGCAGAACAACCAATGGATCCCAGCTTTTATACCAACCCAGTCGTCAACGTTCATGATCCTGATGTCGACCCATCCGCCGTATACCTCCAAGGCGTTTCTGCCAACTCAGTCGCCGACACCCCTACAGTTCACCCCAACGCTGTTCTGCTAGGCCCGAAACCCTTCCCATCGACTAACCTTATCCCGTTTACTCCCATCCATTTGAACCCCGGAGTCAACTACTCTGACTCAACTTCGGAAAAGTGCCCCAATCCAACGCCCAACCAGAATGGAAAATCAACTACCGACAACAACGAAGCTACAGAACAGAACTTTGATGTTGTCATCACACAACAACCGCAGACAGACAGCAGGTACACACACAACTTTTCCCTGACCATAATTAATGCTAAGCATCTAAACATTAATCAAACGCCTTTTCGTTTGAGAGTATGTGCAGAAAATAGACCATCAAATAAATATAAACCATCAAAGATAAACCATTTAGTAACCTCTTCACAGGCTGCTGATGTTACCAGTAAAACAAGGGATATGTTCAATAACCTGTATACAAAATTCACGAAAAGCAAGTTTATATGTTTCGATGACCCGAGTTTTCCAGGGTTCCTGACGACATCCAGGGGCATTGCGCCTCCGATGACTGAACCATTTGGGGGCCACCGGGGATCAGACACTCAAGTGAGGGGCTCTAGCCTTCTGCCCCCCCCCCCTCACCCCATGAAGATCCGCCACTGAACCTCACATCTCAGTTTTATTTTATTTCCTTGCAGTTATATACTGAAAATGTATCAATCGATGGCGATAAGCAGTTGAGTGGTGAGAACTGGGTTCATACACAGGAACCACATAGCCCTTTAGAAGATGATGGTGACGACGCCGACGATGATGATTTTTAGTACTATGAAAATATCTGCAAATAATTGTCTTGGTAAAGTCATTATCATTAAGGACGACCTTCGTTATTATTAATAAATAAATGTATACATCAACGATACACGGATCCTGCTTTGTTATATTCAAATATAATTTATTTAATCTTAGACCTTTTAGTAAACTTATTGGTTTTTGTGTTTGTGTAGGCAGCAAGGGCGTGATGGCAAAAATCGCACCGGCAGAGATCGTCGTGACAGCTGCTGTGATTGCTACGATGAAAGCTCATGTGTCTGCTGCATTGACAGCTCATGTTGTAGGGGTGGATACAACTCATGTTGCAACAGTTGTGACAGCTCTTGCTGTAGTGGCGGTGACAGCTCTTGTATTGGCGGTGACAGCTCTTGCTGTAGTGGCGGTGACAGCTCTTGTATTGGCGGTGACAGCTCTTGCTGTAGTGGCGGTGACAGCTCTTGCTGTAGTGGCGGTGACAGCTCTTGCTGTAGCGGCGGTGACAGCTCATGTGATGGCCTTTGCGGGTGTTGCCAATTGTTGTTCTGCAGCTGTGACGGCGACTGTAACGGCGACTGTGACTGCGACTGCAGCGATTAAGATGTCGCTGCTATTTCTGTCTGTCTGTCTGTCCTTCTATCTATCTGTCTGCCTGTCTGTCTGTCTGTTCGTCCGTCTGTCCATCCATCCATCCATCCATCCATCAATCATTCCATCCATCCATCCATCCATCCATCCATCCATCCATCCATCCATCCATCCATCCATCCATCCATCCATCCATCCATCCATCCATCCATCCATGTGCCTGACTCCTCTCTTTACAAAACCAAATGATAAACCGCACATCTTTAGTTTTAAAATTAACAACGGCCTGGCAGAATCTCTCTGAACATTGTATAGCCTGCATGCTGGAAGCACGATATTGGTTTTCAAGATGAATTCTGTGATCTGTAGCCATGCTCCTCAGTCTCGTTGTAAAGTACATGTAGAATGTAAAATGTTAGTGTTTTTCTATAATGACCGTATGACCTCGACCATGTTCATTTTTCAAAGAATTTATTTTGTCTAGAACACTTGTAGATGAGTGTGGTTTTGTAGTAAATAAAATGAATAAATATAATTGATTGCGTTGTTGCATCTGGCTACAATATACTTGTTCCGATCTTGTGAACATTATTTTGCTGAAACCTATCAAAGATTTTCAGTGCATTCGTCGTTTTGAGCTGGTACATCGATACACGATTTCATCGAGTGTGCTTTGAATTTGTGCAGTCGGTACAGGCTATAGCAGTGATGTTAGGCTTCTACGGTGTAAAACAAACTTGGCGGTCTCGTAACATCTGAACCGGCCTTGTAGCTTCTGTCCCTACATCATAGCTTCTGGCCTCGAGCGGGTAGGCTGTTCGTTTGTCTGATGAGCTGCCCAAGATCTCTAGGTTCACTCAGTAAACAAGAGACATTGTTTAAACTTTCCCATTCAAAAAGTCGTTTTCTGCATCACCTTTACTTATGAGTTAAATGGGTCATCAAAGAATGTCAGTCTCAAAGAATGCCAGTCTTATGAGTTAATTAGGTCATCAAAGAGTGTCGGTCTAACAAGTTAATACGGTCATCAAATAGTGTCAGTCTTACAAGACACAACTTCATTATCGTAGTCGTCGTCCTCTTCGTCATCGTCAGCACCATGTAACCGTAATCGTAAGCCCGAGATTTCTACAGCGCCCAACGAAAGCCACTTCGCGGGGACCAGCTTATTCACAGGCGCTCAGTCAAAACAAAATCGATAAGCAAAAAGGGTTCGGTTCCAGGTCAAGATCCAAAAGTCAGACGGAGAGACAGAGTGGCAGCTATGGGGGATGGTGTTTGTGGTTGGAGAGTAGGGAGAGATAAGAGGAAGAAGGGATGTTAGAATAGGATGCTACTCAGGTTGGGCTACTTTATATCTGCATCCAACCACTGGTAGGCCTAACGTTTCTTATTATATTAGCAGGGCTAACTTCGCTACATCGACTGCTGCTTAGCGCATTATTTTAAGGAGGTTGTACAGTTTTTGCATTACTTTAAAGAGGTTGTAAAGGTTTTGGTCTTCAGTTCTTGACGCCGGAGAGTATTTCAAATTTCATCCACAAATAACTTTTTTACCCTTTATTTTGTTTGTTTGAATGTGATCTCGGTAAAATGACAATAGCAGAGTAATAATAAATCAGATTCGACCATCGCTTCTCGTACATTCAAAGCCTAATGTTGAGTAAAGTCAATTCTAAGTGTAATGTACTGCCATAATACTGGCATATCGATAACAAGTAGACTAACTGCAATGCGACCATTTTGATGATTCAACGGCGAGTCAACGATCTAATCAGAGGTGTTTCTAACATCTGTGTACTGAGGGTGTAACACTGGGGACCCAATGCCGCAAAGTACTATGGGCCCCAATCACGATTTTCAATATTCCAGTGTCCAAAGTCTGGGCACACCCTAGGAGAGCTTACAATGGGATATTAAACACAGTAAACGCGTCTCTGGATCTAATATTTGAAAAAAGATTCTAATTTACCCAGCTGTCAACAATTCAAAATGGAAATAATATGTATATTTGCATATTTAAATCAGCTTCTGCTAGATGTGTTGAATTTGTGTGAGACCTTACTTCTCTGGTATCTCTATGTGCAAGTTGCCAAGCTTGCAGTCGCACGCTTGGTACCTCAGTCATACGCCTTTGGGAAGGCTGACCTTTTCAGTTTGACTTTCAATGGCTGAATTTCGTTAAATTTACTCTCTTTCGGCTTGTTGCTACTCCAGTCACTATTATAGGCGCTTGGAAATAGCTTTACCGGACGGTTTTATCTAACACCACATCATCATCTGTTCTCGTTCCTCATCCTCGATGTAATGCGGTCAAGGAATTATGAAAGCACATGTAGTGGCACCTGTCATCTTAACGGGAATCCCTTGGTTCGGCTCAGCATGGATGCCGGTGCACGCTACAGGTGAATTGCTCTGCGGGTGTGCGGGAGCCTGCCATTGGTGACTTTATCGGAGCACTGCTTACTCACTCATGAACTTTCTGTTATTAATGAGATTTGACATCGCTTAGGCTAGCCTAAAGAGCTTCTCCGATTAGTTTCTTCTAATACAGCGCTATATAAATTTCCAGTTACAATTAAAAGTTAACCTTATTTCGACACAACGGCAGAAAACAGCAAAATATTAAAAATGTAAACAATACACCCCAAACCAATACCACTGTTCAGCAGTCCATAAAACTTCAGGGTTCTGCATACAGCCACACACACCTACACACACACACACACACACGATGATCCAGAAAATCAATGAAATTCGATATAAGAAAAGAGCAGATTTCTAATATAGGATTGTCCTCACTATTAGCCTTCAGTCCTTCTCTTTGTCAGTTTGTCTTTCTCCGTCCAACACACCTACTACAAACTGCTACTTAACTAAGCAGCTACTCAACACACATTCAGAAACACTACTGAAAATCTATGGTTACAGATTACAGAGGTGATTTATTGCCCACAAGGTCGAGTCAACAAGAGCAATCATAATCACTGTATTAACTAAAACCACGCGCATCTATGTACCAGTTTAATACACGATCACAAGACGAAGCAACTTGCCTGTCGTATTTAGGCATGGTGGGCCATAGTCGATAGCCTGTACGTTGTATTAAGTTTTGCAATGCAGTTGTCAAAATTAAAACTGGAGGCCAACGGCATTTTATTTGTTTATGAAGAGAGAAGATGCCAGGCAGAGGGGGAGAGAGTCAAAGACAGATTGCGGGAGAGAACGAAACAGAGACGACTGCTTAACCACAGTAGCAACTAAAAATACCGGACAAACATTCCCACATGACATCGCCACAAAGATCACCAAAAACGCTGCAACATGAATCGCAATCGCCAGCGCAACATGAGTCGTCACCAAAAACGCTGCAACATGAATCGCAATCGCCAGCGCAACATGAGTCGTCACCAAAAACGCTGCAACATGAATCGCCATCGCCAGCGCAACATGAGTCGTCACCACAAACGCTGCAACATGAATCGCCATCGCCAGCGCAACATGAGTCGTCACCATCGCTGTCAGCGATGCATTCACAACAATTGTCATGACAAGATCTATAGTTACCATTTTTTCCATCTTGTTCTTGCTGCCTACACAAACAAAAGAATTAGTAAATTTATTAATTACATTAAATAAAGAACCCAAACTTACATAACAAGAAATAAGGTCCATATATCACAGATGTGTAGAACGTTTCTTAGAATTAAAGAAGATGGTCCTTGCTGATCACGACCTTACCAAGATAAAAATTAGCAGGTATTAATCATCGTGATCGTCATCATAATCATCGTCATCGTCACTACGCATGGACCTAATTGTCATCAATCAATTGTCTACCCCATTGATTGATATGAAGCGAACCAGCCTTTTGTCGTGGCGCTATCTAAATGCTTTGCCGATACGTAGGTTTGTTCGGTAGAGGTCGCTTTGCCCAGCAGGCATAGAGCCGACAGAGGGATCGCTTCGTACAGGTTGCTCCGTGCAGGGTCACCTTGCCCTAGCGTAGATGGAGGCCGATAGATGTCGCTCCGTACAGCTAGAGGTCGCCTCGCCCTAGCGTAGATGGAGGCAGACAGAGGGCGCTCCAGCGACTGAAGGCGAACGAGAGCTAAGGGAGCAGTATATAAGGAATTGCGCGGTTGAAAGAGTGCCGCTTTCTTTGTGTGATTCTCGGCGGGTAAAGACCCTAGTCGATAGTTCGATTCCTGCGGATTTTGATAGTTTCTTTTGGCATAGGCGTTGAACCCTGTAGTGTGAATCCGGGGCGATTCTTCTAATGTTTCTTTGTGGATTTTAAGCGGCTTGTTGAAATTATATTCTGGAGTTCAAGTCGATCAAAAATTCTAAATTCTCGAGTTCGGTTCGCGCTGAGTCGAAGCGTGAATCTTTTGCTCAGAAGATTCTTTACTGGTTTTTTCTGGATTCGAAGCCTGAGTCTTCGAGTTGTTGGATTCGTTTGTGTGTTTCAACTTTCTACGCTCAGTCAAGACGGACCGGCACAACGAATTGTTGCGTTGGAATCCATCGAGCAGGGAGTTTTATAATTTACTATTTACTTGGAAATTTGATTAAATGCTCCGAGTTATTAATGAATAGGAATTAATTTAAGTTTAAAGAAAGAAATTAAAGACAATTTTTTTTGTTTTAATGTAAATAAAGTTGATTATTAATTCAATCATTAAAACTGTGTTTGTTGTAAAAACAAATGGCTGAGGCACTCGGCTGTGATGTAACTTTAGAGCAGATAGAAGGATTGACAATGGAGTCTTCATCAACATCAGTTTCCGAGGCTGAAACTGAATTTCTGCAGCGCCAGACAAATTGGCAATAGCAGATATTCGAAGAACTTATACAGCGCCAGTCCAAATTTCAGGAGGAAATGGAAGGAAGAATGGAGCGCCGAGAAGAAGCATTTTTAGAGCGCCAAACAAACTTAAATTCAAGATTATCGGAGGAAATCTTGAGAACAATGAACGAATTTATGTTGCGCCAGTCTTCTCAAGAAACTGGTGCGAGAGAGAAAAGTAAGATTGTTGTAGGGGAAAAGGACCCTTATCCATCAGGAGATGTGATAACCTTCTGCCCGAAGGTCACGGACACCACTCTAAGTTCGGGAATCGAACTGGCATCTGGTAAGGCTATTAAAGGTATTACCCCACAGGAATTACCAACCCTGCGGCGTAGTGCACGATTACAGAATAAAATTCCAACCTATTATGGAGAGGCTGGACATAGGGTACAATTTGCCACCTCTCATGAACAGGGTTCGAATCCAGGTAGGAGCAGTTACGGAACTAAATCACCGCAATACTACCCCCTACAACAACACGTCACCGCCCCTAATGGCGTGGGGGCGGCCGTAACAGATACGTTCTCACTATATGCCTGTAAGAAAAAGTACAAAATGAGATGTACGATTACTTTATGGTTTTTTGTACACTGTAGAATGAAAAGGCGTTAGAAATATTTTAGCTACGCTGCGCTAGAAAAGGTCAGGTCAAAGTTGAACGCATACCTGTTGCGTGTCTGCGGTTGTTGCGTGATGACAACGTTCAAGTCCTGAAGTGCTACCTCGTCTCTGCTGGTATCTGATTCTTCATTTTGGTTGGCCATCGGATTGGGGGACTCTGTCGGAGTCTGGGTATCCGTAATCTTAAGCTTGCGATTTCTTCAGCACCCAACGAAAGCTAAGTCGCTGGAACCAGCTTATTCACAGGCCTCAGTCAAAACAAAATCGATAGGCACGATAGTCCACCAGAAATTCAGAAACGTCCGGATCTGTTAACAAACAAATCACAAGCGCTGACGTCTGGATTGACAGTATAGCTGCGATCCATCAGTAGTTCTGCTGAACGTTGGTTTCTTTCGGACTAGTTCTGCTTGGTCCAGTTGGTAATTGCATTGTATTTGTCAATTTATATAGCACCTAGTACAGAACAAACTACTCGCGAGAGGTATCAGCACAAGAGTCCCGAGGAAATACCATTACTGTCCTATAATTATCATCCTTATGTTTATTGTCGTTTCTTTTGTTACTGTTATATTGTTAATTTCTTGTAAATTCTGGTGCGGTATGTCACCCAGAAGTTCATTAAGAGCAGCGAGTTAAATTTCTATATAAGATGCTAAGCGAGAGCTCAAAGTGCATGAGCCAAGTCACGACAAAATTCATGACCCTTTCTTAGTTCCATTCATTGAGTCAATGATTCATTCATTCATCTATTCATACTTTCATTAATTCATTCCGAAAAACATTTATATAGCAACCCTGCAAGATGTCTGCACTGAGCAGCTCTTAGTTAGTCCGGCCCGGCGACAGAGACCAGATATTGAATTTGTGATAAGAAACTGCGTTAGTTCTTGTTTAAGAGACCCTGGTGTGAAACGACACTCGTTTTACACAAGGATGGATTCAATGGCTCTACGCCAGGATTTTGCGGATGAGGGCTAAGCCTCACGGGGAGGTGCCTACACATATGGCGTCTTAACAAATGCATTACTTAGTTACTTACTTACACAGGGTCAGCCCAGGTTCGAAACCCTTATTTACACAAAAAAACTGGTATGCTTGGGCTAACCCGTATGGGAGTAGAGCTATGAGGAATGGAAGATGCTCAGTGGCGGCTCTAGGATTGCTTTTGTGGGGGGCAAGAGCATTTCCAGAGGGGCGCCACATTCTGGCAGTCCACCATGCACGGGTCTGGTCTGAGGGGCGCCGACATATAATCAAGAGGGTCAATGGGAGGGCGAACTCCCCGCACCTACAGCTAAATACACCACTGAAAACAGTGCTCTCCCTCTATATATATATATATATATATATATATATATATGTATGTGTGTGTGTGTAGGTGTGTTTATGTGTGTTTGTTTGTCAAATTACAATTATGAATTACCCTTATTTAGTCATAACGGCAGAAAACAGAAAAATGTTACAATTGTGAAGAGTAAATCCAACTGTTCAGAAGTCCATAAAACTTTACGGCACAGCACATAGCCACACACACACACACACACACACACACACACACACACACACACACACACACACACACACACACACACACACACACACACACACACACACACACACACACACACAATGTTCCAAAAAATCAACTTAAATTCGATATAAGAAAAAAGCATATTTCAAATATAAGATTGTCCTCACTGCTAGCCTTCAATCCTTCTCTGTACAGTCTGTCTTCTTTCGTCCAACACACCTACTGCAAACTGCTACTTAATTAAGCAGTTACTTAACACTCACCATCATCATCATCATCATCGTCATCACTTCCATTTGCCAACTACGGGTGCGAATAAATTACCTCAATTTTCTGGCATCACGATCAGACGTCGCAAATTTTGGTCCAGAGGCCTAGCACCACCAACTCTTAAATAACGACCAAACTGCTGAAAATCTACGGTAGGTTACAGATATTATTCAATCTTCACGCGATCTTGGTAAATGTGATTTCAGCATCGAAACAGGACTTCTTAATCTGAGCTGCAGCTAAAAATACTGCACAACTCGCCCAAAAGTCCACGACAGTCGCCAGAGTAATCACATGAGACATTACCACCTTTGCAACACGAATTGTTATCACCACCGCCGCAACATGAGCTGCCACCATGGTTCTATCACCAAGTTAATTTGAGTACGTATGAAAGTATTACCAGACTCACTCAGTTTAGTAGTTGTTGAAGTTTGTTGGAGTTTAGGATGGAGAGAGGGCAGCTAGTGCAGAAACATCAACTGATATCAACGCCTGGACGTGTCAACGAAGTAGGGGGAGGACGCCTGATTAATTGGTTTGTTCAGACAGAGAGATGGGACTGATAACTGGTAGTGAGTCAACCGGCCCACCCCGAAAGCGATTGCATAACCAGTTGCAATAGAGACAGGAAACCAGACGGGTACAGGTACAGGGAGAGATACGCAGAAAGACCACGCTGAGTAAAGAGTCCGCTTAGACGCGAGAGAAGTCAGTCGAGCTCTGGACGCGACAGAAGACGGTCGAACTCAGGGTTCGCTGTAAGAGCTAGCTAGAATCAGTTGAAATGTAGGCTCATAAAGTCTAGCGTCTTCTGGCGCTATAGCAACCGTTATGGGTAGAATTACATCTTAAGGTTCGTTGTAGGCTATGTTCTTAGCTCGCTCCTTGTGTAACTCTGATTGAACTAGAGAATCATACTCGCGTTGTCAGACATTGAAGAATGACAATAAACTGTGAAGAAAACTGAACAGTGCGCTCTGGACGTGAAACCAATATAGTAACTGGGACTGCACAAGAAACAGTTATATTATAGTTCCAACACCAGCTCTCGACCCAGACGTTACAACAGCGGTCAGCAATGTCATCATGCTCTTGCTACCTACACAAACAAAAAATTAGTTATCGTATTAATAACATTATATTAAACTAAACTCACACCAGAATTACGATTAACCGTCTGATTGCCTGCCTGCCTGACGCTTGTATGCTATCTTGACATGGGACCGAACCCCTCCTGCCTGTCGATTTCGTTTTGATTGAGCGCCTGTGAATAAGCTGGTTTCCACGACGTAGCTTTAGTTGGGCGCTTTAGAAATCTCGAATTTGCGATAACGATTTCTTTGGAAAACAAAATACACAGCTTCTATAAATAAATACCACAATTACTATGCACAGATATCTCACGAAATACATATGGAAAAAATCACGAGTCATAACCCATAATACGGGGAAAATCACAGCAGACTTCAGTGCACATAATGTGGTTGATCATGGGCAGTATCATTTCATGTACCATGGTTATATTGAATGCATCATAAAATTGCCTGATACATCCGACACTCGGAAAAACAGATGTCCAGAATGTTATATGCAAATTTTCTTATAATTATCAAATAAACTAATTATAACTATAAAAATACTTGGAACTATATAGTAGAACGAAGAAAAATGGGGGAGTATAATTATTACAATCATTATGCATTCCACAATATGAAAAGCTCTGGTAGAATCATTACAATTATTAAAAATGTTTAATAACAATAGCTCGAAACAATCCAAATTGTTTGATGTGATGATGTGACGTCAGATTTCTTAAAGACCCTCCTCCCCTTCGTCACAAATCGTCACAGATGTGTGACCCCTTCGTCCCCTAGGTGCGTGACGTCATTTATGGACGGCCCCGAATGAATCCGGCAACCTAAGGAGTTCAATGGTTAAGAGCAACGAGTAAAATTCACTGTAAGACGATAAGCGAAGCTCGAAGTACAGGCGCCAAGTCATGACAAAATTAATTTAATTAATTTATTTATTTATTCACTCATTCAACACATTTATGTAGCGCCCCTTCGAGATGTCTGCTCAGAGCAGTTCTCAACCCAGGGTGGGCGACAGAAAGCAGAAATGGATTTTGTGTTAAGAAACTCCTTTAGTTCTTGCGTAAGAGCCCCTAGTGTGAATAAGTCTGTTTCGTCTTAAACAAGGCTGGATTCAACGGTGCAGGGCCAAGGATTTTGCGGTTGGGGGCTATTGTAAGCCTCACGCGGAGGTTCCTACACAGGGTCAGCCCAGATTCGAAAGGCCGTTATTAAAGTAAAAAACTGTTATGGACCTACTTGAGCTAACCCGCGAGTGAGAGGAGCTATAAGGAATGGAAGATGATAAGTGGTGACTCGAGGATTGCTTGCATGGGGGCAAGAGCATTTCCAGAGGGGCGCCACATTCTGGCGGTCCACGATGCACGGGTCTGGCCTGAGGGGCGCCCCAACCAAGAGGGGCGAGGGGTGGGCGGTATGACTACAGCTAAATCCGCCATTGAAGATGCTACACTTAAGCCAGGCATGTTAGCCGTCTTTGGTATCAAACAAGACAGGCTTGAGAGCACGCTTGGCCACACAACATTCACATAGAGTCGTTTAAACATGCCATGCCATGTCATGCCATGTCATATCATGTTATATCATGTTATGTCATATCATGTCATGCCATGTCATGTCACGTTATGTCATGTCATGTCTTGTCATGTGTATATTGCATAGGTCCCTATAAAGAAATGCAGGCATCGAAGATGATGACCTGCGAGGTTACTCACAGTTCGAACAGGTCGATCTGTATCGATTTCACTTGACGCACTCGGGTTATCAACCCCGGCCATTTAAAAAGACATATTACACATGAAAAAAATTATTGAGCTGAAAGAGAGCAGAAAATCTTCAAGTGTCAATCTTGGCCACCTAGCGACTAACGCATTCATACATACATACACACTTGCAAACATATTCCTACATACAAATATACATACATACATACATACATACATATATACATACATACATACGTACGTACATACAGACATACATACATACGTACGTACATACATACATACATACACACATAAGTGCATACGTACATACGTACATACCTACATGCGTACATACATACATACATACACACACACGCACACACTTGCAATTAGCATGGTTTTCCTACAGTCAGGAAGAACAATGCTGTGACCTAAATCGATGAACAGACCAACAAATTTTAAATGTGTAGGCCTATGTATGTATGTAAATATGTGTGTATGTATGTATGTATGTATGTGTATGTATGTATGTCTGCCTGTCTGTCTGTCTGTCTGTATGTATGTATGTATATATGTATGCATGTATGTATGTATGTATGTATGTATGTATGTATGTATGTATGTATGTATGTATGTATGTATGTATGTATGTAAATATGTGTATGTATGTATGTATGTATGTATGGGACGTGGTGGTGTAGTGGTATGGTCGGTGCCTTGTAACCGGAGGGTCGCAGGTTCGAATCTGCCTCGACTCACGGCCTAGCGACCTTGGACGAGCTGCTCACCCGCAATTGTCTGTGAGGAAGTTAACGGGAAACCACCTCACTCATATCATCCCTGGGTGGCATAAAGCCAGTGGACCTGCCTTCGGGCAGAGAACTCATCTTCATTATGTATATTGTTTATTTGTATTTATATATGTTTATATGTGTGTGTATGTGTGTATGTATGTATTTATTTATATATGTATGTCTGCATGTATTACTCATAAAACACTAATTAAATGTCCTGTTATCTTAGCGTTGCTATAGTCTAAAAGGCTTCATATTTCAATCATGTGATTCCTAACTTTAAATTAACCTTCGCTTATGCAGTAGCAGATATAGAACAAAGATCAGAAATTGTGGGTGGGATATGAAGACCAAAATACTATCCTGTTGCTTTGATTGACCCGTTACTCTGTGTACTTACTGTCTGTGAGATCGGCTATCAAACCGGCGCTATATCATATCAAGTCTGCGAGAGCCAGATTGTTGAGTCAGTTTTTGTGCCAAGTGGTCAAGTCGGGGGCATCTTGGGTGGTGCTAAGATGGAAGGTGAATGTGGTGGCAACGGTGGTGGTAGAATTCTGCAGAAGCGGAAGAAAGATAGGATCATTTGAATCAGAATAGAATAGTTTGAAGCAGGATAGGATACTTTGGAACAGGTTAGAATAGTCTGTGTCAGAATAAGTTAGTTTTAAGCAGAATAGCATAGTCTGAGCAAGGATGGGATACTCTGAAACAGAATAAGATACTTTGAAGCAAATAGGATACTTTGAAGCAGGGATGTAGTTTGAAGCAGGGCATGTTGTCTGAAGCGGGGTAGGATATTTTGAAGCAGAATAGGCTACTTTGAAGCAGAATAGGATACTTTGAAGCAGGGTGTGTAGTTTGAAGCAGAGCATGTAGTTTGAAGCATGGTATATAGTTTTAAGCAGGATAGGATACTTTGAAGCAGAATAGGATAGTTTATCATGTGATTGTGTGCGTGCGTTCTTGTCAATGAGTTCCTCGGTGTGCATAAGAGTTCCGACTCGCACAATCACGTGAATTTAGCATAATCAGGAACTTAATTATTTACAAATCATATGCGCATGCATAATTAGGTACTGAGCAGAGTAGCAAGCGTAGCCCACAAGATTCATCCTGCTGGTGACACACAAACAGTTTACCAAGCACACACACTGACTGTGAGTATAGCATGTTTAACTGTCATGTGACCCAAAGGTCGCCTCAATATCCGCATCCATACTTCTTCGCTTAACCCAACACATTGTAGGCTACTGTGTATAAATCCGTGTATACAACCGTAAGCAGCTGCAAACCGAACAGACCCTCATCGCGGTAATTCTCTATGTCTATGTAAGAGTTAACGGCGCTATAGAAATTATTAGATTCGATTAGCTCAAGGACAGTGTTCAACTGGGTCGTCTTCGTTGGCAGATTCAAAGAGTGTGACCTGCGGACCAGCTTTTCAACGTAGAAGAACATCCGACGCAGACATGGAACCCAGCCAGCCGTCCTACAACACTTTCGGCGATCCCCAACCATCATCAGCGCCGGGCTACTACCCCAGTCCATCCGGTCCGTCTGCTCAACCGTACATGACCCCAAGTGACCCTGCCTATACGCCGGCCTATAACTCGGGACCTGGGTACTCGACCTATCCTAGTCCTTCCGCCGCTGTCTACCCAGTAGAAGGAGGCTATCCTACGCCATCCTACCCGGGATATGATCCCAATCCGACTTACAGCAGCCCTGCGTAAGTAAGTTGACATCTAGTCTATTGTAAGCGCGTACTTCCGGATTTCTGCAGCACGCAAAAGCTAACCCGTAATCGTAATGTAATCGTAATCGTATTGTATCTTAATCTCCGGATTTCTTCAGCGCCCTAAGAGCTAAGTCGTATCGTAATGTAATTTCCGGATTAGATCTACTTAATCGCCCGAGCTGCTAAGACACTGGAAATTGAGGATCAGTTTATTCACAGCCGTAATCGTAATCGTAAATCGAAATTTCCAAAGCACTACTTAAAACCTAAGTGCAAGATACCAGCTTATTCACGAGCGCTGCGTCAAGTCAGTGGGGATTTTCAAAGATATTTTGTCAAAGATACTTAGTCAAGAACCAAGTCCGGTTGCCAGAAGGCCAGAGAGAGATGGGGAGAGCAGCTATTAGGCTGGGTTGTGTTTAGGCTGAGAGAAATGGACAGGCAGCTTATAGTCGGTTCTATATATCAGCTCGTAATGTAATGTAATGCGTTTTATGGATGCTGCCCACGTAAGGAACTAAACCGGTGATGATAATATTAAGATTCATGCGAAAAATGATGGTATGAATCTGATAATAGAAGAAAAGACGCCACCCTTCTATTGCTAATCAAGAAAGATAGTATGGGTATGCAGCGTTAGCGACTTCATTTTCTTAGCCTCGGCGTATGATGACGGGTATGGCCAGTCCTCTTCCTCGCCGCCTAATCTTCTCTAGTGACTCTTTTTTTCTTCTTACTTTCTGTATCAGCCTAAACTTCAACAATTCAAAAACTACGACTCGAAGTTTGATCCTTGTACATCGTTTAGCCCGTACTTTTATCTAGCTAGAGACCTACATGCGGATATGTATACATGTATGTATGTATTTGTGCATGTATGTATGTATGTATGTATGTATGTATGCATGTATGTATGTATTTGTACATGTATATATGTATTTATGTATGTATGTATGTATGTTGTATGTATGTATGTATGAATAGGTGCATGTGTGTAGGTATGTATGTATGTATTTGTACATGTATGTATGACTGCATGTCTGTATATGTATGTCTGCATGTATATATATGTATATATGCATGTATGCATGAATGTATGTATGAATGTATGTATGTATGTATGTATGATGTATGTATGTGCGCATATGTGTATGTATGCATATATGTATGTAGGGGCCTGTGCATAATAATTGTACACACACAACGTGCGTTTATATACATATGTATACACTAGAGGTCTGTAATTCCTCTTGTGCATATGTTATGCAAATATTTGTTTAGTCTTGGCTGGGGCTTCGCTTGCCAGTATGGACTGTGTAGTCTGACTAGTCACAGTCAAGTTTAGGCCTATACTGGCTCGTAAATGTAGCGCATGCGATGTTGCGTTCAAAGTAGAATTAGCCGCAATGCATTAGTCAACTCGGTCTATAGTTGGGGTTTTCCGAATGCCCGTGGGTGTAAGTCACGAGACCTGCTGTCCTTCTTCCTACTCCGCTACAGCCGTGTTCTGGTAGTGTCAGTCCCAAGGCTGAATAAAGGAGGAGGGCGACGCTATCCATCATTGTTATAACACGAATTCGTTAAAAAAGCATTGATGTACTCTTTCTACTTCGCACAGACAGACCCTACCCTCCTTGGACCCTCTGACCAAGTACTTATCTCCTTAGAGGTGGGAAGCATCTCTTTTGAAAAGGCGCTGTACAATTTTCTGATTACAATTACAATTAGATCCATCGTGTAATCAGAGACGGGTGCATGCGTCGATCCCTTTGAGACGGGGGACATACCCCTAATATTTATTTGGGGTGTCCCACAATATTTTTGAAGTATTTTTCTTGGCATGTGCGCTGTAGAAGTGGTAACGGCATAAACAATATTCGTGGGACGTACACTTCTATTCGCAAAAACTTGTTGAAAACTTCGATGTCTAAAACTTAGTTATCAGTGATGTTTTAAATGCGAGGTAAAGATCCTGCAAGAACCTCTTTAAATATTTAGAACAGCTCAAAGGCATGAGGGATGAGCAACAGTCTAGTGGTTAGCGGGCTGGACTGTCAACCCAGAGGATTGAGTTCAAATCCTCGCAGAGGCAAAATTATTGAATGCTGCTCCATTTTCGCTCTCTAGCGAGTTCAGTTACATTGACCGTACAGTCTGTGGTTGAGAAGATTAGGAGGGGAGGGAGAAGACTGGTCACAGGTCCTCATATGCCGAGGCTAAGAAAAATGAAGCCGCTAGTCCTTAGAACCCATTGCTACCTTTCTGTGTTTCTGCGCTGGTCTTTTACTCAAAACTGAATACATCTTATTCTGTTTCTTCCTCTCCCCCTTATCTCGCCGCTCCAATCCGAAACACCATCCCCGTCCGACTGTCTGCCTGCCTGACTCCTGGATCTTGACCTGGAACCGAACCCTTTCTGTCTATCGATTTTATTTTGACTGAGCGCCTGTGTTTAAGCTGGTTCCCGCGTCTTGGCTTTCGTTGGGCGCTGTAGAAATCTCGAGTTACGATTACGGTGTTATCTTAAGGATCTGCCCTTCTTGAGTGGCGTTGAAGCATGGCGCTCCGAGTCTCCGACAGATCAAAAGAGGTTCAGTAACCCATTCATACCTCCCTCAATAAGTTGATTCTCGTATTTTTGTTCACTTTTTCAGGTACGTTGGTACAGCGGATAACTGCTGTGTGGACTGCTGTGGACTACTCTGTTGCGCGGGCTGCTTCGGATTGTGTGCAGCCTGTCTGGCAAGTGACTGATAAATTCTGCAGAGCCTTATAAATGAACATCAACCAAGCCGTATTTCGAAACTATTCTTCTTCTTTTAGTGCTCTGCCGTCAGGCAGGTCCACATGTCCAATGACGCCACTCTTCTCTGTTGTTTGCTCTTCTCTTTAGCCCTTCATATCCATCCTCTAGCATCATCCAGTCCAGTATCATCTGTCGTGGTCTTCCGCGTGTCTTTTTCCCCTCCATTCTTCCCTCGATTATGTCTCTTACAATATTGTCTCCTCTTAGAACATGACCCATCCACTTCTTTTGTCGGTTTCTTATTGTCTCCAGTATAGTTCTTTTCTCCTCTACCATCTGTAGGACCTCCTCATTCGTCTTTTTTTCTGTCCAACTGATTTTCTCCATCCTTCTCCAGATCCACATTTCAAAGGCTTCTATTCTTTTGATGTCCTCCTTTCTCATTGTCCATGTTTCGAAACTATTATTATAATTATTAAAGGCATATTTGGAACTCGTCATGGATCAATTTCGTCAAATATTTGGAATTCGTGATGGATCAATTTCGTCAATATGTATAAAACGGCTACTTTGCTTATTCCAAATTCATAGAGCAAAATGCGCTACAAAATGTCATTTGGTTTCCGCTTCTACGGATGGCTGTCGTTAAACTGTTTAAAGGTTAAGAACGCATTAGATCTATATGTAAACAACCGCGAAACAGACAATTTGACAACTAATACTTCACAGAAACGACAAATTTAGCAAAATGAAAGTGCGCATGCTTTAACTTTATTACACAAATGTATAAAAATTGGTGTAACAATTGTGCTACGGTGTAAAAATTGCAGGTGGAAGCTTACGTTGTCGACTGTGACGGTTTTTTCAGTGTTTTTTATTTTTGACCAAATACATTTAAATAATATGACAGATTTGATAAAAACAACTTCACAACTTCCGTGATTGTTGGCTAAGACTAACGAACTTATGGTAAAATGAAGAACAGAAACGAACGTAATGAAACTTTTAACAGAAAACGTACCATTTCTGTACAAAATCGGTGACAATCAGAGCATTTATGTAGCGCCAACATCCAACATTATAACATCAAATTAAATTAAACATGTGACTTTATTGACAATGCAACGACTTAAAGAAGCCTATGTAAAGTTTGAGCAACGGTGCAATCACATCAATACAGTAGCATGCAAACGGTCACGTGTAGACCTACAGTTATTTTTGATAGTTACTAAAACGCGTGTGTTAGTGGGACGGCTGTCCCAGGCATAGCCACAGGAGGACCACCCACACCTGGTGCTGGAGCAACCCCATTTATTCCTGGAGGAACCCCGTATGGCCCTGCTTGGCGTGGCCCCGTTGGATAGCAACAATTACCGCAAGTTCCGAGGCTTGACCCTGCTTGGCCTGGTGGCCCAGTTGGATTGCAACAGCTAGAGCAAGTTCCACAGCCCCAGTAGCTGAGTCGTTGAGAGCAGTTGGTACATCCGTTGCGACAGATGTCGCAGACGCACATCAGGTTGGCGCCGAGGCACTTTTCGCAATCATTGCACCTGTAGACACAAGTCCACATAATTATAAGCAAGGCAAATGGGCAAGCACACGGGCAGAGAGACATGCAGGCGGACAGGGTGGAAGGAAGAAAGAAAGAAAGAAGAAAGGAAGGAAGAAAGGCAGGCAGGCAGGAAAGAAGGAACGAACGAACAAACGAACAAAGAAAAGAGGGAAGGAAGATAGAAAAGAAGAAACTTCAAGGAAGGAGGGTAGGTAGAAAGGAAGGAAAGAAAGAAAGAATAAATAAAGCAAGACAGGAAAGAAAGAAAGAAGGAAATGAAGAAAAGAAAGAAGGAATCGAGAAAGCAAGAATATTTTATGTCTTTACACAAAGCGGTGAATTGCAAACGACGCACCAGGTATCGAACTTCAGAAGCAGCCGTCGCAGAACCAGCGTTCTTACTGAATAGACCCTACTCCTTACCCAAACAACAGGCTACAGTATAAAGTATCAATCGATGGCGCATCAAAAAGGAAGCTGGATTTCATTATGCTTGCTTAGGCGGATGTTTTTGCGGTATATCATCCTGATCCATCGAATCCGCTGCCTTCCAATTCTCTCAGCCTTAACACAACCCTCCATAGCAGCTCCTCTCCCTCTTCTCTCTCTGGTCTTCTGGCAACTGGACATCGCTCTTGGCATGGCATCTTTGGACAACCCCACTGACTTGACCCAGCGCTCATGAATAAGCTGGTGCCCAGCGCTTAGCTTTTAAGTAGCGCTTTAGAAATTTCGAGTTTACGATTACGATTATATCAAGTTACAAAATAAAGAGATACACGATACCGGGTAGCATAATGGTTAGAGCGCACGGCTTGGAATGCCGAGAATATGGGTTCGAACCTCCTTCTCTGACAGGGTTACTGTATAGGGACCTTGAGCAAGTCCTTCACTCACAATTCCTCGGCGCCTTCGATTGACACTCACCCTCAATTGACACTGCATCAGCCTTTCAATCAAAGCTGAAAGCATTCCTCTTTCACAGATCCTATCCTGACACCCCGAACCTCATCTCTCTCTCTCTCCTCTCCGACCCCAAACACCATCCCCTGTAGCTGCCACGCTGTCTCTCCGTCTGACTTTTGGATCTTGACCTAGAACCGAACCCTTTTGCCCATCGATTTTGTTTTGACTGAGCGTCTGTGAATAAGCTGGTTCCCGCGACGGGGCTCTCGTTGGGCGCTGTAGAAATTTCGGAATTACGATTACGATTAGTCATTAGATAGTGGCGCTTAATAAATGGAGAACTAATAATATACGTAGAGAATTTAAAGACGTTGCATACAAGCTCGGTCCGTGCACTCCCGGGTACGGAGTAGGGAACGTTGTCGGTTGCGTGGTTGTTGGGTACGGAAGCGGGGCTGCAGAGGTGGTAGGATAGGGCGGCTGGGGCTGCGCGTTGTACCCGTATGGATTTCCGGGGACTGGTGCGTTGTACATGGACAGCGGTGTCATGCTGTAAGCCGATGTCATCTAAATCGAAAACATCACAGTGTTCATGTATGCTTAACCCGTTTGTCACTAGCGTCCCATAAATGGGACTGGTAGTTTAAAATTTAAAATAAATTCAAGTATCCATTAATTTGACAAGTATTTTATATCAAATTGTTTGTCAGACTCTATACAACATTTCTGGACTACTGTTGGCCTAGTTAAATAATTTGTGAGCGTGTTGATGGCGTTTGTTCATTGCCAAGACCTACCGTAGCTTGTTGCGAGCTTTGTGTATATTAACTCTTCATTATTTCGGATATAATCATTAATCTAGGATAATTTATCGCAGTACGTGATGTTACGCATTGTGATGTAATGTAATCGTTGGTATCGCCGTTGTCGTCTTCATCATTACCGTCTCCTTTCAACTCGTAGCTCTCATCATCTTCGTAGTCATCATCATTCAAGTCATCGTCATTGTTAACGTTGGTTAAATGTGAACGCGAAAATGTTAGTGTGGAAATGTGAAAATGTGAATATGAAAATCTGAATGCCAGAATGTTCACGTGTTGTGAAGCCCAGTGCCTCGACCCAACCAGAATTTCAGAAAGGGAATATAAACAAGAAGGAACGTTTCCAGTTTTGATTAGGTCAGTATTATCCCTCGCTGATTTAACACGTCTAGCCCTATGTTTAACAGACAACTGTTTAACGTTGCTACTAATCGTTGTAATTTACTCCTCGTTAATATCTGCAACATACTTAGCTTTACCTTTTTGTTGACAAATCAGTCGAAAGCTAAAATTGCCGAAATAGTTGCCGATACGATCTCGAATCTACGGCACGAACAAGGACTTCGGTTCTGCGAAGCATCGTACACCAGACGTCTAATTCCAAACAACTTACAAGACTAACTGCGCACGGTCGAAGCGTACACCCTAACAGCCGACCTGAGCTACACGAAATCCAAGACACTCCTTCGATTTTATTTCATTGTGTAGTCTGCCGTTTGACTAGCCCTCTGCTTATTTCTCTGTCTGTCTGTCTGTCTGTCTCTGTCTGTCTCTCAGACTATCATGGTCTGTACAGGGGACCTTAAATGGTGAGGCGCCCATTGAAACGGGCAGCGATGGCGAAGGTAAGCCCGATAAATCCATTGAAAAATGAACAGGGTCGAGGCCCTACTGTCGCTATATAAAAACAGCGTAGATTTACATTTACTCCCTCTGTCTCTCTCTCTCTCTGTTTGTCTCTCTTTCTCATCCTGTCTCTATCTTTCTCTGTCTAATGTTGTGTATATATTACTGCCTCTGGCTCTATGTGCTCTTGATCTGCTAACTGGAAATCTGGCAGGCTTTGCGACTCTGAGGTTGTTTTCAGTTATCTCCGAAACAGGCCATCAAACAGACGGATCGTTAAAAGTACAATTTAATTTTAAAATTACTGTAAAATAAAAAAAACAGCATCATATAAAAGCATTCCATTATACATCAGAACATAAAAAGCTGACAGCCTTCTTACTTTTTCCTACAAATACATTTTGTAAACGATTCAAATTCAACAGCTTGCAAGATAATATAACCAAAAACATCTCGTACTGCTACACACGAATCAGCCCATAGATGCACGTCTCAGTAAAGAAACGGCTTTATTTAGATCAATGTAAAACTGTGAAATAAAGAACATGAAATAAAAAACATGCAGAGGACATAAAGATGTCATGAACTGAAAGTGAAGGACATTCAGAGGACATGTAGATGACATGAACAGAACATGCAGAGGACATGTAGATGACACGAACAGAACATGCAGATGACATGTAGATGACACGAACAGAACATGCAGAGGACATGTAGATGACACGAACAGAACATGCAGATGACATGTAGATGACACGAACAGAACATGCAGATGACATGTAGATGACACGAACAGAACATGCAGATGACATGCCGATGACATGAACAGAACATGCAGAGGACATGTAGATGACATGAACAGAACATCCAGAGGACATGTAGATGACACGAACAGAACATGCAGATGACATGTAGATGACACGAACAGAACATGCAGAGGACATGCCGATGACATGAACAGAACATGCAGATGACATGTAGATGACATGAACAGAACATGCAGAGGACATGTAGATGACACGAACAGAACATGCAGATGACATGTAGATGACACGAACAGAACATGCAGAGGACATGCCGATGACATGAACAGAACATGCGGAGGACATGTAGATGACATGAACAGAACATGCAGATGACATGTAGATGACACAAACAGAACATCCAGAGGACATGTAGATGACACGAACAGAACATGCAGATGGCATGCCGATGACATGAACAGAACATGCAGAGGACATGTAGATGACACGAACAGAACATGCAGATGACATGTAGATGACACGAACAGAACATGCAGAGGACATGCCGATGACATGAACAGAACATGCGGAGGACATGTAGATGACATGAACAGAACATGCAGATGACATGTAGATGACACAAACAGAACATGCAGATGGCATGCCGATGACATGAACAGAACATGCAGAGGACATGTAGATGACACGAACAGAACATGCAGATGACATGCCGATGACATGAACAGAACATGCAGAGGACATGTAGATGACATGAACAGAACATCCAGAGGACATGTAGATGACACGAACAGAACATGCAGATGACATGTAGATGACACGAACAGAACATGCAGATGACATGTAGATGACACGAACAGAGCATGCAGAGGACATGCCGATGACATGAACAGAACATGCAGAGGACATGTAGATGACATAAACAGAACATCCAGAGGACATGTAGATGACACGAACAGAACATGCAGATGACATGTAGATGACACGAACAGAACATGCAGAGGACATGCCGATGACATGAACAGAACATGCGGAGGACATGTAGATGACATGAACAGAACATGCAGATGACATGTAGATGACACAAACAGAACATCCAGAGGACATGTAGATGACACGAACAGAACATGCAGATGGCATGCCGATGACATGAACAGAACATGCAGATGACATGTAGATGACACAAACAGAACATCCAGAGGACATGCCGATGACACGAACAGAACATGCAGATGGCATGCCGATGACATGAACAGAACATGTATAGAGGACGTGAACAGCAGGTAAAGGTGCAACCTATGCAGAAACTGTGACTAGTGCATATTCTCAGTAAAGGACAGTCAGATTATCCTAAGATTATTAGATTATTAAGATTATCGTAAGATTATCCTAACGTACAGGGTACATTCAAAGAAGGCAGACGGTTTGCATAATCTCTTCTAAAAAAGTGACTCTGTTTAAAACTCACATTTAATAACTCGCCGCAATGTTCCATCAATGCGTCATCAAAATGTGCTTAATTTTCCACGGGCAACAATTTTACGCTTAGATTACCAGTACAAATATCAGATCTACCACAGGACAATATACTCATAATATGAGGTTGTCTGTTTATGGCATCCGCAGTGGGGGAGGTAGGGGCACCCAAATGCGGAAAGGGGAGGGGTTATGCCCAAAAAGACGTGAGGACGTCCTCACCTAAATTTGGTACATAGATATTTTTGTTTATTTATGGTTATTATAGTTATACTTATTATAGTAATTTATAGTTATTACAGCTTGCGCCTTGACCACCAGCTTCAGTCAGAGAGACAGTCTATACTGACCTGCACAGAAATGAGGAACAGGCAGTATCACCCCCAAGTACAGTTAGCCCTGCGCGATCAACCTGCAACCTACTTTAGACCCTCCTTCCTCTGTCCGCATTTGGCACTGCCCTTCCATGTCCCCCTTTGCGGAACCCCGCGTTCCAATGGAACACTAAGGCTTAGATTAGTAGACTACTCTGTTGACCTTGCAGGCTAGCTGTACTATGGGGTGGGGTGCTTTGATATGCCGCCTTCAGAATGGGCTCCAACACTGCCTGACTAAAGTTGGTGTTTAAGACACAGTCTGTGCTGAAGTATGGAACAAATTTAGGTATGGACGTCCGCATTGGGCATAAACACCCTCCCTCCCCTTGTCCGAATATGGGTGACCCCTCCTCTTCTCTTTGTGGGCGTCCTTAATGAACAACTATGTCCTGTATGTCATATATGCCCCTAAGTATAGACCATAATCATGGTTAGCCTTCCTTTGCTTGATACATGCAGGTACTGATTTGGGAATCTCACACATGATGCAATAAGATTTGAAATCTAAACACAACTTGAACAATACTAGTTCTGGTAGTGAATGGAGACCTGGAAATCTAGGTACGGGAAAAATACTAACATTAATTTATTTCACTCATACCTAGATGTAAAGACTGGCCAATAGAAAAGCTGGATTCTTTTGCTCAGGGAGCCAGTGTAATAAATGCAAGATGAATGCCATATGTTTGCCATACGCATAGTGAAGATGGTCTTCCTTTGTGACACAGAACATATCAACATGCCAGAGACCTTTGCTTGCCCACTCAGTCCGTTTATCAAGTGAATAATATTCAGCGTTGGCTGCCTTAATCACTTTTCAATTTCTTTGCCCTGACGGTCGAAGGTCTCTACTGGAACCTCCTTAACCTCCGGTACAGAACTATCTGCGTGAAGATCCACCAAATCCTTCTTGCTTTCTGAGAAGGCGGAGGAGTTGGGGACAGCGGTTGCTTCAGGGACGCCAAAAGATGTGCAGCTAGGAAAACCTGCGGTGAGTTTATCACAGTGCCGTAATAACCTGTAGTCAGTGCGAGGCATCTGTTGTTGTCTGCCGAACGGCAACGGCTGCGAAAATAAAACACCCTTTCTCAGCTGAAATTTCTGCTTGGGCTTAGACCTATTCGAAAGTTCTCTCATAATGGTATGTCAGAGGTAACCTCCGTAAGGCATATTTGTTTGTCAATCAGAAGAATGGATTGATGGATGGAGGATGAATGAATGAGCGGATGGGTGGATGGATAGACTGGTGGGTGGTAAGATTGATGGAGGGACGAATAGGTGGGTGGATGGTTTGGTGGATGAATGGTGGATGGAGAATAGATGATGAAAGCGTGGATAGATGGGTGGTTGGATGAATGAAGTAATGGTTAGGTGGGTGAGTAGATGGATGGAGAGATGGGTGGGTGGACGGGTGATCTAGTGATGTTTCTAGTATCCATCCATCCATCCATCCATCTATAGGCGGCCGTTGGTGCTGTGGATATGACGATGGCAAGCACAGCAAAGTTAAGCAACATCAAACCCAATTAGTATTCCCTCCCTGTGTCTGTTCGTTCTGCTCAGTCGCTTCTGTCATTTCGTTCTCAACTTAAAACTTACCTGTTTCAAATTGCTTATCCACCATAGGCTGCCTCTGTCGTGCGGACTGACCTTCTGGGTATTGACCCGATTGTGGCTTGGTTTTGGTGTGCCATCGGTTGATGCTTTGTGCATTAGACACCGGCGCATTAGAAGTTGTTAATTATTATTATTATTATTATTCGATAGATGACCATCCATTGAATACCAGGTAAAAAGGCCTTCTGTCCTATGCTTGGGTGGCCATGCTTCTGAGAAGTTTCTTTAAAGGCAAGTAAACAAATATGTTACTTTTAACTTTATCCCTTTGTCCACCTACTCACCCCTATAACTCATCTATCCACCATCCATCCATCCATCCTTCCATCCTTCCATCCATCCATCCATCCATCCATCCATCCATCCATCCATCCATCCATCCATCCATCCATCCATCCATCCATCCATCCATCCATCCATCCATCCATCCATCCATCCTTCCTTCCATCCTTCCATCCATCCATCAATCCATCCATCCTTAAATATGGAGTCTATTCGGTAAGTGTATAGCTTACTATTTCTAAGTTGCAATAGATTTTAGCCCGCATCTCTTGTTGGTCATCCTGTTGGATATGAACTGTCGCAGCAAACGCCTTTGGTCTCACTCCATTGGTCATCTGTGACCTCTGCCAAAACATGGCTCCCACAATGCCATTATTCCACAGGTGATGCAATCCAAACTCCTAAAATCAAATACCAGTAACAAAGGCAACTATAAAATACAGTTGGAAAGTGATATGATGGCATTTCTTGAAAATAACCCACAAAGTTGCTAGTGCACACCTTTCTTGTTCCTCAGATTCATACGTACTGACTTTGGAAAAAGTCCAGATGCAAATTTTCTCAGAACCATCAAATGAGGTGACACAGATGAGCTTTCAGAACGAAATATCATCTCAGCTGCACAGACAAGAGTGTCACAGAAATTTCCACATCAGATCAGAAGTTATAAAAATCTTTTACTGAATTTTTTCTTTCAAAGTACTTATAAAACATCTTACAGGCAAAATCAGAGGCAACTATTAAGGGAGTTGCCTCCATCAGCATCTTACCACTGTGAAATGCCTCTTCGAAAGCACTGCTAAAACATTCAGTTACTCAGGATTTACAACTTATCAACTATATCATATGGAGTTCATTTTGCTTGAGAGTAACTTGAAAGAAACCATTAGTTAAGAAAAGCTTGCCAAGCACAAACACGTCGACTCTAATACCAGTCATTAGTTCCATTTAGAACTGTTCCTGGATTAATTATTTAGTTTTTAAAATTATTTGCTACGTATGCAAAGTCAGTACACATGAATCTGAGATGTAAGAAAAGTGTGCAGAAACAACGTGTTCAAGATCGTTACACATAGTCTGCCCAACAGACTCAAACCCATAATCGTTAGATAACAGACCCAGGATACTACCGAATAGACGAATTACACTACATTCCATTAGACACCCTGTCGATCAGAGTTCTAGCCACATAACTAATAACTATATAACCTTCACAACAGGTACTATAATGTAAGTAAGTAATGCGTTTGTTAGCACGCCATATGTCCACCGACTGAACGAGGAATCGTAGGCGTATACTTAATACTCCAGTCATCAGGTAAGACTGTATTGAGTCCATCTGGACTGAATCTATTCTGCTTACCTCAGCATCTAGACTTCCATTTGTGACCTCACCAACTGGGATCCATTGTAGCTGACTGATCTTTACCGAGATTTTTGACTTCGATTCACAGGCATTTAAGAGGTTGAATTCAATGTCCTCCAACAACCGAAATCCATCCAATTTGTAGCTTTCTAATTTTTCCATCTGAAGTTAATAAATAGAGGTTACAGTGTAATGCAGCATAATGTAATTATTTATACATTTACACAGCGCCTCTGTGCTGTAAAGCTGAAACCTAGAATAAATTAAAGTAAAGCTCCCACATGCCTTGTGGATGGTAGTGGAGGGAATCAATGAATCCCAAGGTCCAGCCTGAACTTAGGCCAAGCGCACTGCAGGACTAGCATTTACTTTCAATTTGCATTCGATTTCTCACTGTAGACACGTTGTATTCTTGTGTGAAACAAATAGACAGAAAAACAGAATCTGCCACCTCTTCGATACTCCAAAGTTCTTCCTTCATTTAGATCACATTGGTATCAAATTACAAGTGTGCATGAACAACTTGTCCAGGCTCGTTTACTGAGAGTCCACTTAGCTGCCTCGAACCTGCAATCGTTAGACTACAGGCCAAGCAGGTTACCGATAGACCGCTTTGCCGCAATGAAACCATGAATACTGAAAGACGATTGGTGGTATAAGTGGTAATGTAGAGCCTTTCCTGTACCTATTTAAGGCACTCTTTACCTGCCTAAATCATTCTAGAGTTTGGCGCACAAAGACAGAACCCGAGCTATAGTTGTCATCGTCGTCTTCATCATCATCATCATCATCATCATCATCATAATCATCATAATCATCGTCGTCGTCGTCGTCGATTTTCGTCGTCATCGTCGTCATCCACACCACTATTGAGTCTGCTCTACTCATTATAGTCTAACCATTTTCTGTCGGACACAGTCTTCTAGACATCCCAAGACCACACGGACAAAAACGGTGCAACTATCTCGGTCAGACTCGGTCTTCAGAAGCAAACTGGCTCTTGTTTCCTTTGCCTCCACCACACAACCATTTACGACTACGGTAAAAGCACAGAAATGGCGGAGTTCGAAGCGAGCGATCCTTCGATCTCGATCCAGTGCCACAAAATTTCTGAACAGCTGATTGTCGTCGGTGAAGCGAGTACTTGCTGGTTCATCGATGGCCCTGAGTTTCGTCCAAATGGGAGTCTGACCCAAATCCTTTGGGCTGTAGAAGATATCAATCTCGCCTTCGGTCGGAGGTAGGTCGACGGATATTATGACGGGCGAGGTGAAGGCCAATCCGTGGGGGAGACAGTGCAGTACTTTGGTAAGAGGGCGTTGACCTGGGGATAGGGCAGGAAACTCCCCAGGATTGTTGCTCCATCCCACTTCTACGCATCCCCGAGACGGATCTTGAGCTAAGGTGTTCGGAACCTAAACAAGAACTGCATAAATTATTAAGAGTCGTTTTTCGAAATAATTAAAGGCTGCAAAAACTAAGTCATATCAGTTTTTAAAAACTTAAACGGAAATAAGTGTGGACGGAGAAATCGGAGTCGTTGTTCATAAATTTGTGTCAAATTTGTAAAAAAAACAGTTATAACGAATCTGTAAAGGTCCTAATCCAAGGTTGAACAGAGAAAGCTTAATTGAAATATATTCCAAGTAGTGGAACACTGGAGCAAAATAAGTAGGTCGCAATTCTCTCATTCAGAAGTAAAATACTGAATATAAATTTATAAAAGTTGCGTTCTATTATCGTAAGTTTGTAACTGTAATGGCACATTTATATAGCGCCTCTTTGACAGAAACTCCTCAGAGTCAGTCAATAATGGTTATAAGTCGAACTAAAAGAGATGAACCTCGACAACTGCTCCGCTCAGCACACGCTTGGTTCCTGGTGGCACCGGAAATAGGGCAACACCTGCATGCAGACGGGGTCCGGTAGTATGACCCACGATTGCCTGTATCTTTGTTCGAGGAAGGGCATGTGATGAAGGGTTAAACAGTTGACCAACAGGTGGCTGCTTTCTGGAAGAGTGCAGTTTCATTCCAGCCACAATGTCAGGGCTGCAAAATTAAATAATAAGCTTACACATCGTCAATAATGTCGTCGTTGTCACCATCATCATCACCGTCGTCGTCATAATTAGTCATATACTCATCAGATAGTTATCATAAACGTTATCATTCATATGGCTTTCATTACCTCGTTATCGGTACCATCTTATCACTCATCCTTATTTGCATCAATGCATGATGTCATACACATAATTATTATGTCAACTAAATTACTATCCTTATCATCACTTCCAACACCACCCTTATCATCACTCCAATTACTATACTTTTATCACTCTCATTATCATCATCTTCCATATTACATCAATGCGCCAATCAGCATCCTCACAATTAACATAATTCATATCTTCATTTAGGCAACATAACCAATGTTGCCAAGATATCGATGAATTCGCCTTAATTTCCATACTGAAGTTTTAGCAACTATATCAATTAAGAGTAAGTAAAACTCCCAACAACCGAATTGGAACTTACTGGATACGCCCATACTGTTAGGCACCTTTGCAGGCAATGGACGAATACAAGGGTCTTCGACATGGGGCCATTGCATCGCAGAGCTTCCATTTACTTCCCAGCTTATGCCTCCACCAAATTCTAATTCTTGACCTGGTTTCTGTTTTCTGCTGTTTAAAGAATTACTTTAAAGACTGAAGCTAGCCAGTCTAGTCTAAAAAGAACTTACTTGAGGTTGAAGTCGGTTCGTGCATAATCGTTTAAACAAGTTTCTTCTTTTTCATTATTGTTCAAAATTGTATTAGCCGCATCGCAGGCATTTTCATTGCTCTCGGAACGTGCGTTGAAATTGTCTGTCTGACTAGCGATGTCCAAAAACTCGAGTGATTGATCGGTGTTGGTCACATCTGGGATATCGATCTGCATATATGTTAAGTCTGTGCTTTGAGCGGTCATAGGATCGACAGTCGCGTAGATATTCTCTGGAGCAATTGTTTCCCATTTGTTAGGTTGCTCTTGTGGTGTTTGCACTTCTGCAGAATTACCCTTTGTCTTCACAGATGGAGCGACTGTGGCTTTCATGTCTCCGTAACAGCCAAATGATTCTTTCCTTTGACATGATTCTGTACTCGGATCCTCTTTCTTGTCGAATCCGGGTCCTTTCTCATCTGCATGGCCGAAAGTGCTCTGGAGGCACACTTTTAGTTCATCACATTTTGACACCAATTCCGCAATCTTGGCAAGACTTGGCGCTGTTTCAGAGCTCTTTAAGCCAAGCACAGAAAACGTTCCAGTCTCGCCGGTATCACGTTCTTTGGCATTGCCTGGTATGGATGGCAGAGTGCGTTGTAATCCAAAATCACATTTTTCAGCCTTCTCATTTTCACAGGTCGGAGATACCACATTACAAGCCGCTCCATCACATCTGGTGCGTGCAGAGTCGTTGACACAAGACGATGAGTTGAGAGGAATGATGGAATACGTTGGCTCTAAAAAGGTACAACATATACAATATGTGCATGCTCGATCTTTAAGGCTCAGAACACCGGCCTTCCGTCATATCTTAATACATTGCTGACTCCATATCACCCTTCTAGATTCTTGCGTTCTTCTGATACTGGTTTGTTGCAAGAACCTAGGTTCAGGATAATTGTAGGATCACGTGTCTTTAGCTGCTGTGCTCGTATTTTGAATCATCTACCACAAAAGTCCCGACTTGCAAACTCGTTATCTTCTTCTAAGTCAGTTGATAAGGCTCACTACTTTATCCTGGCTTTTGCACGATTACATCTTGGTCCCTAGCGAACATACATCCGCGCCTCAGATTCAGGTGTACTGACATTGCGCTCGTTATAAGTGCTTTAAATAAATAAATAAATAAATAAACAACAGATCTGTCGGTTTATATGCAGTCACAGCGTTTCTCAATCTGTCTCTTAATACCATAGGCCTGTCTACTGACACAGCATCTAAGAAATTAAGTGACCTGTACCGTCAACTTATCAGATCTTCGAGAAAAAATGTCAGATTTTCTCGCATAAATACAAGACTGTTTCTCATTGTGACCAAAAGACCAGCTATGCTTAACTCTGCTCTGATGAATTCATTATATTTACAGCAGGACTATGTATGTATGTATGTAATTATGTATGGATGCGTGTATGTATGTCTTCTTTTGAGTGAAGATACAGTTAATAAATATTATGTTTTTATTATCACATAACAAGTTACATGCTTTTTAAACCACAGTAAACACTGACCATTTTGACACTTAGCAATTTCACCACATTTCAAATTAACTCCTCTTTTTGAAAGCCGGAACCTCTGAAACAAAGTAAACAAAGAAACAAACAGATAAACACAAATATACATGGATAAAAGCATAAATAAATACATTAGCTTACACTTAATGGATGGTTTCACATGGGTCTATAAGGGATAGGATAGTGATAAGAGCTCACCACTCGGGAACAGATGAAAAGGAATTATGTACGGGTTTTACTTAAGAACCACTATAGTTTCTTATGTGTAGGGTAACTAAAAACAATAATCGGTCTTAGTTAGGCATTCTTGGTCAAAGAGAAATTATGGTTTGAATCCTGATGTTCAACCCTAAGTAAGTAAGTAAGTAAGTAAGTAAGTGGCCTTTATCTGCATCTGAAAAGCATACCTACATTACATTGTATAGAATGATTACAAACTTATTCAAAATAGATTGAAACACAAGCAAATTTAATAGACAGACATGTACAAAAAATTATAAAAGATACAATGCACAAAACTGCTCTTAAACAGTTTAGATCTAACAATATGTTACTGAGTGAGTGAGTAAGTGAGCGAGCGAGACTGATAGCAGGTGAGTGTGAGCTTGAACGGAAACTAAGTGGATGGTCATATGATTATATCATTTGCAAAGATTGGCCTACATTAGAGCTAGATACATACTGCCATCATACAAATAGTTGCTTTGGGAAAGATGTTAAAAATGCATTTGGAAATAATATATGCCAAAGAGTTTCCTAAGATGTTTGTTGTCTTTCAACCGGAATTCTTTCCCAATCCTTTTATTTCACTAGAAATGAATTCAGAAAGTGGAATTTAGTGACATTTGACTGACCTTCTTGTTTCTGACGAACTGCCCATTGTTCAGCTCCTGTCTTGACCCATTGTTCAGCTCCAGTCTGGAAGAACGGTTACCTAATTGCATACATACATAAATCCAAACTGTAGTATGTGAATTCAAAGGACACAGTCTGAAACTTTGTCATATGATGGAGCAATTGGACTTCAGAGTTCTTTTTCAGCAAGAGGATTGTGGGGTCACTGTAAGGAACTGGGTGCCGGAAGAAATAATAGCTTTACTGAGCTTCAACATTCAAAGACTTGATAGTCGAATGGAGATAAATAGGTACTAAAAACTCACAGCTTACCTAGCCTGTTAAATTTAACTGCTACTGTATTCATTATTTCAATATTAGTGCTAAATTAGCGATCTCCAACCACAGTTTTTGCCCACAATCTCCATTAATTAATTATTATTCAGCATTTCGAAATAGTTTATTTACCAAATAGAGGCAAAATGAGGCTGTATAGGACAGCGATTTTGTGGAACCGACATCAGTTCGATAGATCAACTAGTGTGCCCTAGGCAGCGGCGGATTTAGCTGTTGGCGTGGGGGCAGTTGGCCCACCGCGCCCATCTTGGATATATGCTGGTGCCCCTCTGACCAGACCCATGCATGGTGGACTGCCAAAATGAGGCACCCCTCTGGAAATGCTTTTGCCCTTACACGCAAGCAATCCTGGAGCCACCACTGGCCCTGGATGAGGTAACAGGGGAAGTTGAAAGCTCCTAGATGTAATCTGCCCATACATTTTGTGTTTCCCAATAGACTAACCACGACTGCCATCAACCACAAAGCCCACGCTGATGGCGCCCAGTGATCTCTGTTAATAGACATCAGTGATGGCGCCTATCTGCACTTCGACTCACGAAACTAAGTGTTCTTTAGTTTCGTATTTCTTTAGCATCTGCCAGAACGGGTTTTGGTTGACATGGAAATCGGCACAGTTTAAAAAATTGGGACTACTTATTGGTTCAGCTGTATGTGGAACCGAATCTGGCCGTATACCTGGCACAGCTAGAAAGAGGAAGGAAGTGTAATTCACCCCCTCTCCCCATATGTACGAGTCAGGTCAGTCGATCGTATATTTTGGTCGAGTCCCGGTCCTTATAAGTAATCTCACTGGATTAATGTAGACCTAGTTTTGTTGGGCAAACCATCGACTAAAACCTTATCAGTCTATTTATATTGCCCGAGCATAGAGACGAAACAATGTATAGTTTAACTTATTGGGATAACATAATTCTCGAAATACTTGGTGAATCATCACGTTACGGCTGACATCAGCAAAGCAAGCCCCTGCCGATCTCAAAAACTCTAATTCGCAACCAAATTGCGATGTCTTAGGTCCAGAGACCCATAAATTCATACCCTCTATCAAAGATCCTGAAACAGTTAACACGATAGCACAATCGATGACTTAAATTTCGCAAAATGTTGTACTGTAAATGTAAAAGAAGAAATTACCCATGTCTGTTGGAAGAGAACAAAAATGAAAGTAAACTGGGGTAACCCCATTTGATATGGCCTGATTGGCACAGAGAATTGTATTTATAACTACTGGATAGTAGGGAAGCCCATAGGGGACATGCGATTTTTTAAAATTAAACTTCCCTAGGATAGCTATTGGCCCACATATACTATAATAATTATGTGATTGGCCAACTGATGTTTCAACCTACGACTTACGAATAAAGCACACACCTAGATCAGGGTCAGAACGATGCAGCCACGGTCAATGGGCCATGCTAGCTGGACTCCACAGAACTGTGACAGTTTTCTGACCCATCATACAAACTCATCGATGCTCCACCGCTTGCAATTTCTGCTTTGGCCTTTCACTCAAAACTGAAAACATTCCTCTTTCACAGATCCTATCCTGACGCCCCTTCTTCCTCTTATCTCTCCCTGCTCTCCAACCACAAACACCATCCCCCATACCTGCCACGCTGTCTCTTCGTCTGACTTTTGGATCTTGACCTGGAACCGAACCCTTTTTGCCTATCGATTTTGTTTTGACTGAGCGCCTGTGAATAAGCTGGTCCCCGTGACGTGGCTTTCGTTGGGCGCTGCAGAAATCTCGGAATTACTATTACGATTACAATAATACGACCTCGTTGATTGGTCCCATCGATTTGCAGTGCCATCAAGTGATTGTCGTTTTATAGGTGAAGACGCTCTGAAGCACCTAATGCCTACCTTAGTGTTCTTTAAGATCTTTGTACTCAATGGTCTTTAAAAAGTGGAGACACTGCGAGACGATCTAGGAAGAATGTTAAAATGGTCATAAATCTAGCAGTCTGTGGCAGATGCTTTTTAATTTGGAAAACTGCTCGGTGATGCATATGGAGAAGAGACACAAAGAGTTTTCATAAGAAATGAAGAGTAAGGTCTTTAAGCGAGTGATGAAGAAAGGGACTTGGGGTAAAACTATGCACAAGAGTGCTCACTCGAAGGTACATAATGTGCTGAAACACATTCACACAACTAACTAATTCTTTAGTATATAGTTAGCTTGTATTTCAAAAGATTAAACCAATTCAAATCGAATCCTCTGTCTTCCCATTTCTGTCAGTTTAAACACAACCAACCCTAACCTCCTCTCCTCTCCTATCCTCTGTCTGGTCTCCTGGCAACCGAACTTGGCTCTTGCCATGACATCTTTGGACAACCCCACGGACTTGACGAAGCGCTCGTGAATAAGCTGATGCCCTGTGCTTAGCTTTTAAGTAGCGTTTTAGAAACTTCGAGTTTACGATTACGATTAGAGGGGCTACGATTACGAAATATCTATTACAGTGTATTGTTTTAATGTCGAAGATGTTCTAATTCCTTTCATATAATGTTCACAAAGGCTGTTAAAACGAACAACAGAAGCCTAAATTAAGAACTATATGAACAACATTAGCCTAAACTAAGAACTATATGAACAACATAAGCTTAAATTAAGAACTATATGAACAACATAAGGATAAATTAAGAACTATGTGAACAACAGAAGCTTAAACTGAGTACTGGCTCCAGTCAAACGATCACAGCTTTTATAAATTGCGTGCCTTTAGTCAATGTAAGTTTTGCTAAGTTGTTCTGCGGTTCAAATTGGGTTCACTTAAATCCCTGTGGTTCCATTTGAAACCCGTTGTGAGGTATAAAGATAATACCACAATATAGACCTACTTCAAAAAGCAGAATTTTTCCTATACCAGGACGTACTTGACGAAACTCAAGGTCGTGCATCAGCGCCCTTCAGGGTCTGTTGAGTCGGAATTACACGCCAATTGTTACCTTGCATGTACTTTGTAACGTATTCCTATGTTCCTATATGAATATAATCGTAATCGTAAGCGTAATCGTAATTCCAAGTTTTCTACAGCGCCCAACGAAAGCCGCGCCGCGGGGACCAGCTTATTCACAGGCGCTCAGTCAAAGCAAAATCGATAGCCTCGACCGTATTCGATGTGCCCTGATTTTACTGAGTGAGATCTCTTATCACCGCTGTCCATTTGCATGATGGCCACGCTATTCTCACCCCGTGTACGGACCGTGCTAGTCCGGGAGACAAGTCTTTGAAGTATAATACAATCGGTCTCCCTTCGCCGATTCACTGAACTGTAGAGAGTCTTGGGTTCGATTCGAAGTAGCAAAAAACGCTGAGCTGCTAAGGAGACAGTGACAGATTGCTACAACAACTGGTCGATCCAGAAGTTGAGAAGAGATGTGGCAAAAGTACTATGATGAAGGAGCGGTCAGTTGAACATATTTTGACCATTGGTTTAGTCATCGCCACTTTCAACGACTCAAGACCACTTTCAGCTCACCAATATCATTTCTTAGGACCATTTTTAGTCATCGCCAGTTTTTCAGTTTGCCAGGGTCATTTTTGCAGTTTATACTTCACAAATTTTCACTCAGATACTTTGTGGGGTAACTCGATGTCGTAGCCATTTGAATCAAATGGAAGTCACGGTAGGATTGCTCTGAATCGGCCCTTAAATATGTCTATGACTCAACATTCCGCTGTTCAGTCAGTTCAGTCATGCAGCAAGCATCCAATCAAGTTCCGGTTGAGTGATTACAGTGCCACCAACGGTGGTAGTGATCCGGTTGACATCTTCCGCGGGGTATTCGGGATTAGCCAGACTTTTTGCTAGCGATAAAACTGGCCCATGCTGGTTGATACCAGCATTCTCCTTATTTTCTACGGAATGGAAACGTTTGCTGAGCATCTCACCACCGTATACGGCTTCACGGATGACCGATTTATCGCTGGCGTGGTAGGTGAGTTCGAAGTCTCGATCTGATTCAGTCGCTTCTTCATCGTGTCTGCGACTAGAAGGGTCTTCGGTTACAAGACTTAAGTCTGAGTCGGAAGATGGATTCCTGGAGTCACTCGAGGTGCGTAGACCGACTGACGCTAGGAGTGCTGGAGACGAAGGTGTGGCTGCTACGGTCCTCCTCGGTCTAGATGTCATCCGGGGTTCCTTCATCACAACGACAGAAAACTCGCATTAATTCACCCGTACATGCAAACATACATACATACAAACATACGTACATACGCACATACATACATACGTTCGTAAGTGCGTACATACACACATACATACATACAAACACACATACATACATACAAACATAAATACATACATACATAAATGCATACATACATACATGCATATATACACACATGCATACATAAATAAATAAATACATACATACATACGTTCGTAAGTGCGTACATACATACATGCATCCATACATACATACACTTACATACATACAAACACATACATACATACAGACAAACATAAATATATACATGCTTGTACATACATAAATACATACATACATGCATATATACACACATGCATACACACACATGCATACATATATACATACAGACAGACAGACAGGCAGACAGATAATAAACTCAACCTTGACTGGATTTCTGACTGGCTTTATGCTTACTTTCTTCATGTCGCAGTAGATGCCGATTTGTTTTTCGAGACATCCATCCTGATGGACGTAGACGGTGCAGCTCAAATGATCCTCGTTTAGTTTACTTTCCTTTGACATCATCCAGAAGAGAGAAGTCGCTTCAATGCCACTCCACAGGCAATCCAGACTATGGACCTGCACAAAATCCAGCATGTATACTTTAGACGTCTGTCCGTTGGGCGATATTGGTAAGGCAAGGTAAGCTGAGACAAGGTGAGGTAAAGTAAAGTAAGCAAGGTAAGGCAACATAATGGTTTAAGGTGAGGTGAGGTGACGTGAGGTGAGGTGAGGTTAGGTGAGGTTAGGTGAGGCCAAGTGAGGTCAGGTGAGGTCAGGTGAGGTGAGATAATAATGTAAGGTAAGATAAGATGAGGCAAGGTAAGGTTAGGTAAGGCAAGGTGAGAAAATGTGATATAAGGCAAGATAATGTAAGGTAAGGTAAGATAAGGAAAGCTAAGATAGATAAGGTAAGATAATGTGAAGTTATGTAATTTAATGTAAGGTAGTACACGGTAACGTAATGTAAGATTGACTGACCCTGCTTGTAGGGGATTGCTTTCCCATGCAGCCGAAGATCCATTCGATGTCCCGGATTCCCACTTCCAATTCAGAATCGGACTCCGTCTTGTACAGAAGGAATCCCGTTTTCTCGATCATTCGGAAGCCCTCGTCTTTAAGAGTCTGAAACCTTCGATGCTGAAACGCAATCCAGAGCAAATAAATTGTTTCTCACGTAAACTCTAACTGGGCCATACGATGCGAGTTGCCGATGATTGTGGTGGTGGTGATAATGGTGGTGTTATAGTTATTAGTGTTATCGTTAGGTCTAATTAGCAGCCACAACATGATTTATTGCCGAGCATCATTCCTTCTGGCTGGAATTAATCCCTCCTAGGGGAGGGGTCAGCCACATGAAACCTTCTTTTCCATTTGTTTCTGTCTTCAGTATCTTCTTTCTTCAATCTGAGGAGCTTTAGGTCTTGCTGAATCATATCTCTCCATCTCTTCTTTTGTCGTCCCTGACTGCAGCGTCCATAAACCTCTGCTGTCATAATTATTTTAATACAGTTTTCCACTTCTATCCTCATCACATGACCATACCATCTCAGCCTGGCTTCTCGTACCTTGTCAGATATACATGCCACTCCTGACAAGGTCGGAGACGACAAAAGAAGAAATGGGCAAATATGATTCAGCAATATCTAAAGCTTCTCAGACTGAAGAAAGAAGACACTGATGATAGAAAAAATGGAAAAGAAGGTTTCATGTGGCTGACCCCTCCCCTAAAAGAAATGGGGAGAAATGGTTCAGCAACGAACCTCTTTATAGACGAGCATGAGATCGCTAAATTCCGAAGTATGTTTAGATATATATGCTTCATAATCATATTGCGCTAACCATGTTGCTCTTGTCGCAGCCAACTGCCACCTTGAAGATCGCAATCGACGAATTTTCACCTCTGGTTTCCGTTTTAAGAAAGATGGCAACTTCCGCTTTCCTGGGCAGAACGACGTTTCTGTTCTCGACGACAGCAAATGAACAAAAATGGCGGAGAGTGAGAACAGCTTGGCGTCTGTTCTTTAAAAGCAGCAACACTTTGTTCGCGAAGGGTTGGTGGTCGTCTGTGAAGCGAGTATTTGCTGGTGCATCGATGGCTCTGAGTTTCTTCCAGACGGGGGTCTGAAACACGTCCGTTGGGCTGTAGAAGAACTCAATCTGGCCTTCGGTCAGGGGTAGGTCGAGGGCTATTACAACTGGCGAAGTGAAGGTTGATCCGTGTGGGAGACAGTGCAGAACATTCGTGAGATGGCGCTGACCCGCGGAAGGGACTGGATACTCATCGGGATTGTAGCTCCATCTAAGCTCCACAAATGATGCTCCGGAGTCGATGCGAGGTGGGACGCTGACGGTCATCTGGGGAAGTCTTTGTTGACTTCCTGCATAGACTCGATAAACGTCGAATCCTGCATGTATTTGGTTATTCGAGATGGGGTTGGATTGGACAGGTGAGGCCTGTAAGGGTTGATCAGGTGAGAGTTGTGAGGGCTGGACGATTGCTTGTTGTGAAGGCTGAAGAGGCTGGGGTTGTGAGGCGTGCGGTATGGATGTGAGGGGTTTTGACGGATGGCGAACTTGACGCAAATTGGGGACTGGATTCACGCTTTTTCTGACCACCCTACAAACAAAGGAACACTTCCTTTAGCGTTCGGGGTGCTATGAGATAAAATGCCCCAGGTAATATGTCCAGAATGGAACATATTTTCCAGGTATATTACGTCCATGGATTTTTATCCATGACATTTCATCAGGGACATTGCGCCCGGGACATCGTGTCAAGCTCAAAGGCTATCTAATCATATCTTAAGATATGCTGCAGTGTTTCTCGAGCTGCGTCACGCCGAACAGTTCGGTTTTACTATGTTCACAGCTATCGTAATCGTAATCTCGAGATTTCTACAGCGCCCAACGAAAGCTAAGTCGCGGGAACCAGCTTATTCACAGGCGCTCAGTCAAAACAAAATCGCTAGGCAAAAGGGTTCGGTTCCAGATCAAGATCCAAGAGTCAGGCAGTCAGACAGTCGGACGGCTACGGTGGATGATGTTTGAAATTGGAGCGGAAAGAGGGATAAGAAGAAGAAGAAGGGAGTCAAGATAATGAGAAAGAAAAAGTAATAGAAAATTTCCAAAATACAGTGAGCTATGGACAGACAAACTATACAGAGACAGACAGACGTACTAGAGATATACTTACAGGTAGACAGAGGGACACGCAACCAAACACCGACAGACACGCATAAAGATACATACAAACAAACTAAGACAGACTCAGACAGGTACACAGAGACAGATAGACTCAGCCACTGCAGAAAGAACGGGCATAATAGTGCGACGTATGCTGATGTTGACTTATGTCGAGAAAATTGTGCTTGGATTGAAACGGATGGCTCTACCTACCTTGTCGGATTCGTCGGATTCATTAAGAGTTTCCCGTATTTGTAGGAGGTAGTTCGTCCATAACCGTATCCGTCTGGATAAGGTTCATATTCACAGATCGGTGATTTCTTCTCTCGCATCGACATATAAAGGGTCACTGGGTCGCAATCAGGGTCGCTGATCACAATTCCATGACTCGCCTCTTCTTCCTCATCTGTTCCAACGTCACCGCTATGCGTCGTTGCTTCACGGTGCAGAATTTCGTCGTTGCAACCGCTCTCCTGCATTTCCACCCCGTCAGCTGTACATCCATCTTCTCTAGCTGTCTCGCTGTTAGTATCAAGGTCACTACAGGCACTAATCTGGTTAATCGAGGTGTAAGCGTGTGTATTAAGCAAGGGGTCCGGTCCGTCAATGAACGAGGTCATCGTGTATTCGTTGTTCGTGTCTTTGTCCATGAATGAGCTGTAGTTGGCCGTTTCCTTGCACTCCTTCTCATTCAGTTCTTCTTCTTTCTCTGCTTCGTCGGGTTCAGGAAGCGGAGGCAGCTTCGTGTAGACTGAACTGAGGCTGCTTCGACTCTGAGGCTTAGACCTAGTCGATGCCTTACAGTCGTCAGTGTAGTAATTGGCTTTGCTGGTCATTGAATCCTGCGGAAGACACGTCAGGGTGCGCTTCACGGAAGAATCTACGTTTCCAGTGACCTCATTACACTTAACGTCAAATTTGCTGCAATTCTCATATGAGACATATTTGTTGTCCAAATTGATGTATTCGGGATTTGCTTCTGGTGACGCTGCAGCAGAAAAGATAAGAGATAACGATAACATACCTGGTAAGAAACTGTAAAAACCCCTCTGTTTAGACAGGGACGTCTTAACCCACGTAGAATGATGTACAGCAGATAAAGGTAATAGGTAAAGTTAGCACACCTAATAACAAACTCTGTAGAAGCCCCTCTGTTTAGACAGGGGCGTCTTAACCCACGTGGAACAATGCACAAAACATCATAGAAATTTCAGGAACAACAAAAATTCGAATCAACATTTTTAATATATTTTGGTGAGCATTCTGTCGGTGATTCTGATTCTTCAACTTTAATTTTAACTTCAATTACAATAATTCAGCTTTAATTTTAACTTCAATTACAATATTTTTACGAAAATTTTCGCACTAGACGCACTTCACATTGTTTTCGTAGCCCTGCTTCTGTCGGAAGCACAGTGAAAACACTATTACGGTAGCTGACTGTTTCTCTGCCATCGGAAGTAACTGTGTTCATTTCAACATTGCATGCTTGACCTTTAAGGCTCAGAACACCGGCCTTTCATCATATCTTATTACTTTGCTGACTCCCTATCGCCCTCCCAGATTCTTGCGTTCTTCTGATACTGGTTTGTTGCAAGAACCTAGGTTCAGGACAGTTGTAGGATCAAGTGCTTTTAGCTGCTGTGCTCGTATTTGGAATCGTCTACCACAAAAGGCCCGACTTGCAAACTCGCTATATTCTTTTAAATCACTTGTTAAGACTCACTACTTCATCCTGGCTTTTGCACGATTCCATCTTGGCCCCTAGCGAACACACATCCGCGCCTCAGATTCAGGTGTACTGACATTGCGCTCGTTATAATATAACTGCCTTGAATAAAATAAATACATAGATAAATAAACACGTTCCACGCTACATGGTCTCAGTTTAACTTAAGTGAAACGAGTCTCCAACAGTATTTATATATTTCGTGGTACTTCTTTGAATCGGTGAGGTTATACAGAATAGTCAAGGGTTACTGGAGACCTTCTGGACATTCAAATAAATTAGTTCCACCACTCTTAAGTATTATTTCAAACACCTTTTCCTGCAGGGCACAGTGTGCAAAAACTGTTACCTATACGCCAACGATGATGAAAAGACTGGAGAGTAAATTTATGTAATTGCAATCAAAGGCGTCGCCTTTGGCATGGCTGAGGGGCCATGCCCCCACTTGCAAATATGGGGCCTAATCTAATTCCCCAAGTGCACATTCTGTATAATTTCACATGCACGCATATGCGTATGAGGCTATTATCGTATAACAGATAAGTTAATCACAGTGAACGTGTGTAAGCAGAAATACCTTCTCCTAACACACATACATGAGGTTTAACTTTTAAATTTCACGAATAAAAGGATGTATAAAGTTTAACCACCTGTCTGAAGAGTCGCATAAACTTGCGTCTCGTGGTAGTTACTGTTATCGTCGATTTCCTGTAAATGTAAAAATCATAAAATCTTGTAACAGGTGGCGCTGAATTTTCGTATCTAAGGTGAGAATGACCCCTGACCCGGTCCGATAGGGCAATACAATCATTTCTAAAGATGAAACAAGTCCACCTATATTATTATTATTATTTTACCCGAGGTAGGTATAATCCCTCAGGTGGTGAAAAGATTAGTCCGGAGACAGAAGTGAGCATCTGGAACGGCTACGTCTCATCCGGCTCTGACAGAGAGAAGGTACTGGGAAAGGCGACTGCGTTGAAACGTTGAATTATGATTGAGAGCCGTTGAAAAAGATAGCTAGTACCTCTCGCGTCTCCGGAAATGCGAGAAAGACAACGGCCCAAATCAGAGATAAAGGATAAGCCGGTGTTGTTTATGGGGCCAAGGATTATTATTATTATTATTATTATAAGTAGACATTTATAACGCGAGCAATTAACAACATATACCCCACCTATACTCCCACCTTTTGGATGTGGGTAATATACCCCAACGTTATGGATTGAGGTAATATACCCCACAACCCCAATTTTGGATTGGAGTAATATATTCCCACTTTTTGGATTGGGAAACTGTACTCCCACTTTTGGATTGGGGTACAGTACCCAACCTTTACGTACGGTGAGTAACGAATTCCCATTAAGTTAGTGCGAGCTTGACATTCTCTGACGTCTTTTCATACTATTAGCCAAACAACAATTATTACGCGAAAGGGAAGAAATTGTTAACTTCACTTTCTAGACCAAAGTTACCCCCATGCGCATGCGTAGTCGTAATTTCAAGATGATACTGATAAATGCGTTGATGTAGTTGTCAGTATGGTTTTGGGTGGACGTACCCTTCTACTGGATCGTTGTTTTGATCGCTTGGCCCAGAGTTGATTCTGGAAGGTGATGGCTGAGGATCTGGTACTGCTGTAACAACTACTGGGGTCCATTTCACAGACTTCCGCTGATGACTTACGGGGTTTATCAGATCTCTTTGATTTCTGCCGCAATGGCCCGCTAACAGATAAGCCTTTATTACACAGACAAAAACGCATGTAATTAATATGTTTACATACACGTTTACTGTGCATATACCCCTCTCAACGAAAAACTGTACTACGTTTTATAAATTCAAATGATACTTCGGAATGTATATGTGTTCATATATGTATGTGTGTATATATATAGGTAAGTACATATGTACTTATGCACGTAAGTGCGTATGTACGTATTTACGTATCTACGTATGTATGCATGCATGTATGCATGTACGTACGTATGTATGTATGTGTCTATGTATGTATGTATGCATGTATGTATGGGTGTATGTACGTAAGTACATATGTACTTATGCACGTTAGTACGTATGTAAGTATTTACGTATCTATATATGTATGTATGTGTGCATGTAAGCATTCATGTTGTTTACGTATGTATGTATGTATGTATGTATGTATGTATTTATGTATGTATTATGTGTATGTTGAGTGTATGCATGGATGTGTGCATGTATTTGTGCATGTATGTGTTTATGTATTTTTTTGTGTATTTATGTATGTATGTAGCATAGGTTTAGTATTATAATCGTTAAAGTGCGTTATGTCACAATAAAGAACTTGAAAGTTCGCTCTATTTTCGTGTTGTTTTGTGTAAAGATTTTAGTGGTCAGAAATTAGACACAGCTTTTCGGGGTTGCAAATCACGAGAGGGAGTTGCCCTTTAAAATACCTACCCAAGAATCTACCTTTCATCAATAGCATTAAGCCCTGTATTATTAGCTAATAGGCTTTTACTGGGTTTTTTCTGGTGTGAATTCGCGAAAATGGGCGTTGTTCTCGTGCCTTTAAACAAAAGCTAAAATCAGGTCGCAGTAAACAACAAGAAACTCGGAGCTGCTGCACAAAAAAGAAAGTTAGAAAGGATTAAAGTAGGCCTTAATACATTAATGAATTAGGGCTCACGTGGATCATTGGTTGAAGACATCTACTACTACCACTACCACTACCACCACTACTACCACTACTACTACTACTACTACAAAATTGTTGTTGGTGATGGTGGTAGAGTCAAATCCGATGACGTGATCTGCATCTGTGTTATGTCGATGATCGGAATGGTTGATAGATTGATTGACAGATAGATTGATTGATAGATAGATTGATTGATAGATAGATTGATTGATAGATAGATTGATTGATAGATAGATTGATTGATAGATAGATAGATAGATTGATTGTTTGATTGATTGATTGATTGACTCTTTTATGTTCCAAGTTCTCGATGTTCCAAGAACTCACCCATAGTTTTCTCTAAATCTCGAACTTCAGACTTCCAGTCGATGTAGGTAACAGGCCGCAACCTTATGTAGGCCTATTTCTCTGTTGTTGACGGTTAGGCGAAGGCCGAATTCCTGTGGGGAAACCTGCTACATCGGAATCTATAATCAGGTTTGTTGATTTCGTTAAATCTAAACACTGAACTTTTGAAAATTTAATGAAAATCGCATCAACGCAGATCAGCGATGCCCTGTTGTGTAATTACAACATGTATACAGTAATCGAAGCTCTAATCCCTTTCTTCCTACACTAAAACTATTAGCAATACATCGCGGCTGTAAGCTGGGCGGTAGTAGTAGCGTGGATCCCGTTTGAAGCCTTGGTGGGGGGTTGCCAGGGCGGTATTTTGTTATGCATAGACAGCATTGTGGAATTTTAGGCTTGTTGAACTGCAGTATGACGATTGCATGATTTACTATATGTCTCCTCTATTATTATGCATAATGAGCTTCCTTCTTGCGATAACCGTAAGTGCAAAGTTCTATTCGTGAAGACTCTGTTCGTCTGAATTTTTTACTGTGTGTCCACCTGTATCTCTCTCTCTCTCTCTCTCTCTATCTCTCTTACTCTCTCACTCTCTCTCTCTCTCTCTCTCTCTCTCTCTCTTCCAATTTCTGTATTGCTAGTTAGCTTTCTTTTGCTTCACGTCTCATCTCAGGCCATAGAAATGTAAACTCGCTGTTCACACATATTAAGCAAATATACACAAACTTAAAGACACACAAACATATATACATTAATATGAGCTACGTATATAAATACACGGGTGTGTGTGTGTGTGTGTGTGTATTAATATTTGCCAGCCAAGGAGAAAGTTGCTCTCATTTAAAATCCGTGAGTTGAAGAGATGAGTCAACAGCAAATGAGTCAATTAACCACAAATTTTCCTCCATAAATGGGTATAAGTGCTTATGCATAAAACTTCCCAAGCTTTTTAGCTATCGGTCATTCTAACAGTCTCCACCCTTAACAGAAATACAGATAGGCCTAGTAACGTCAATACTAAATGCTAATTTGTTTGTATTTATGTACCTGTATATATGTATGCATGTATATGTGCATGTATGTGTGTGTATGTATGTATATGTGTATGTATGTGTGTATGTATGTAGGTATGTATGCATGCATGTATGTATGCATCTGTGTATGTATGTATGTATGTATGTACGTATGTATGTACGTATATATGTATGTATGTACGTATGTATGTATGTATATATGTATGTATGTATGCATGTGTGTATGTATGTATGTATGTACGTATGTATGCATAAATGCATGTATATATGTATGTATTTAGGTATGTTTGTATGTATGTATGTATGTGTGTATGTATGCATGCATGTGTGTGTATGTATGCATGTGTATGTATGTATTTTTGAATGAATATCGCCTTTGAAGTACCACACATAAAGAAGGCTGTATAACCCAGCCTAAGTGGCGTTAAAGTTCAATAAGAACAAGAAAGTTCAGCGATCTGTAGGGCGTAGCTGCAGTTGAACTGACTGTCAAGAATTAAAAACCGACATCATCGCAATTTAATTCATTAAAAGTAATTGATAAGTTCTTCAAATTAAATGCAAACAGAAGCACAAATCGTTTGTTTAAGAACTCGAGAAATGTGAACAGTTTGTCCTCATTGCTAAACGCTGTACATGAAAGCCATGGACTCCCTTCACGGAAAAGTCTTTAGTGGCGCTGCATAAATGCAATCCCATTTGCCGAAATTAGCAGCGCTAAGTAAGTAAGTAAGACATTTGTTAACAAGGCATATGTCCATCGGCTCAGATAGAAATCGTAGGCGTTGTACTCTAGTAAAATAAAATACTAATAATTATAATAATTAGTAACTTCTAATGCGCCGGTTGCTAATGCACAAGGCATCAACCCACGGCGCACCAAAGCCAAGCCGCAATCAGGTAAATATCTTGAAAGTCAGTCCCTAAGACAAAGAGGCAGCCTACGGTGGATAATCAATTTGAAACAGGTAAGTTTTGAGCTGAGAACGATTGACTTAGCCAGCGTAGAGCTCATATCCCAAACAGGCACGTTCACTTGGCCCATGGCTATTAATCTAATCAAATCTAATATGATTTTATCCAATCTAATCTAATCAATTATACAACGCCGCTATCATAATGCACGAGCCATTAATCAAGGGTCGCTTCAAGTGAAGATGTAGCAGATATTCGTAATCCGTGGAAGAAGCCAGGTCGCAATCAGAGCGGTTAGATTAAGCCAGAAGTCAAGCTACGGTAGGAAAGAAAGTTGAAACAGACGAGTCTTAAGTTTTGCTCTAAATGATTTAAGTGACTTTAGACAACCAAAAGAACGTACAAAACTGGACAGCGTAAGCTTTGGATCTGCCTCCGAAAACGCTCGAGAGCCCCACACTCTTCCAGCTGTGGACACAAGGTACGTTACATTAAAAGTAGCCGTTGACAGCTTACCGTTGACCAGACTAACGTGGCTGTCGTGGATCTACATAAATTGTCTGGCAAATCTAGATAACGGTAAATGTAGCCTGCACAATCCGACATGTCTGTCTTATCACTCACAAGGCCACAACATGCATGGGACTACAAATGGACACTACATCTCGAGACTACAACATGGGGCTGTAACCGGAGACTACAATTGGTGTCTACAGCTGTGGACTACAAAATGGGGACAACAGCGGGAAAACTACAGTTGGGGATTACAACTGAAGAGGCTCGAGCCTCCTCTTAGACGGATGCTGTGCAGGGAATTTGAACAAGTATTTCACTCACAACTGTTCAACGCCATCGATTGATGCTTAGTCATTAGATAGCGGCGCTTAATAAAAGCAAAAATAATTTTTAAAAAAATAATAATACAAGTGGGAACTATAACCAGGAGACTAGAGCAAAGGGACTACTGATATCGCTTATCAGACAATTTATACACGAGAGCGTTGTATCCACAGCTAGCATCAACGTTTAGTAGACATTATACCGTCAGTATGTTCCGTAACAGAACTCTACGCGCTAAACATCGACAAATAATCCACAGCTAGCGCTAAATAATCTCAGTTAGTCGTTCGAGCGAGATTCACCGCGCATGCGCCCTCGACTAGCGACATGCGCACGACCGCACGGTCATATCCGGGTAGTTTTTGAGGACGACATTTTGATTCTGATCGAAATAGAGAAGCGTAACCGACGAAAGGGATGCCGGGATACAACATGGCGATGGCACTTCCGTTTGCAGACCGATGGCTTTGACGATGCTCTGGATAGTTGCATGGTTCGTCGGACGCAGCCTCTGCAACCAAAAGGGGTATATTATTATTATTATCATTATTATTATTATTATTATCATCATAATCATCATTATTATTATTATCATCAACATTATTATTATTATTATTATTATTATTACTATTACTATCATCATAATCATCATTATTATTATTATCATCATCATCATCAACATTATTATTATTATTATTATTATTATTATTATTATTATCATCATCATCATCATCATCATCAACAACAATAACAAGGGCTCCAGGATTGCTTGCATGGGGGCAAGAGCCTTTGTCGAAGGGCGCCACTTTCTGGCAGTTCACCATGCAGGGGTTTCGTCTGAAGGGCGCTGGCATATAACAAAGAGGGTGGTGGACAAACCGCCCCCACACCTATAGCTAAATCCTTCATCATCATCATCATCATCATCAATATTAATAAAATTACCAACGGCTTAACAATTAACAATTAACAATTGCTTGCATGGAGGCAAGAGCCTTTGTCGAGGGGCGCCACTTTCTGGCAGTCAACCATGCAGGGGCGCCGGCATATAACCAAGAGGGGCGCCAGGGGCACAAACCGCCCCACATCTATAACTAAACCCTGCTTCTTCACCATCATCTGCTTCATCATCACAGTCATCATAGTCATCACGGTCATTATAGTCATCATAGTCATCATTTGCAGTATCACCATTTTCGACGCAAGGCAATGACTGCGATGAGTGAATGAACAACATTTAGTCCGTTCCAGTGCTTTTCGTGTTCAGTTCAAGTGCGTGTTGTTAAGTCTTCGTTTTTACGTTGGTGCTACATCAACATATCCCCGGTTTCTAAGAGGCTTTTACGAAGCGTACGTACAAATGTTGAAGTTCAATTCGGTTCGATGTAATAAACCTGCGTTTACGGCTTACAATCTCAGATCTGAAGAATACTTAAAAGTCGCCAACACGAAGAAAAAGATCTATTTTAAGCACAGCTTACCGCATGTTTATAAGATCTCTTTACTTGTATACATTTAGACCATCGGCGTTGCATAGTCTTGCATATATCTTTATACTGTATGCAATTTCTGCACCAATACTCGAAAATATCTACGCCATATGCAAGTATGTTTAATGAATACGTTTATCGGTTTGACGGAGTAATTCCTATAGATAGGAAAGCGAAGAGCATTGCTATTTCACCGCCAAGTGTGCCTCCTGAATAAGTGTTTCGATTATATGTGTATATCCGTAAGTATAGCCACATTCCCATCGTGTACATACATACATATATATATATACATATATATATGTACACGCATATACCTATATACGCATATATATATGTGTGTACACGTATATACGTTTATCTAATTGTATACGTAATGAATTGTATTATTAAAGAGGAAGTATAGTTCACTATCTGACATGCTCACAGAGATACGAGAGAACAGCGTACGTGCGTGTGGTGACATCCAGTCATTCACATTTACTTTCATGCAGACAGATAGACAGACAGATAGACACACACAGACACACACACAGACAGACAGACATTCATACAGATTATACATACATACAGACATACAGATAGACAGACACACAGACACAGACAGACAGACCGACCTAACAGGCAGACATACAGACAGACACACACAGACAGACATAACAGACAGACATACATACAGACATACATACAGACAGACATAACAGACAGACACACAGACACATAGACAGACAGACATACAGACAGACACAGACAGACAGACAGACCTAACAGGCAGACATACAGACAGACACACACCATCACACAGACAGACAGACAGACATTCATAAAGATTATACATACATACAGACATACAGATAGACATACACACAGACACAGACAGACAGACCTAACAGGCAGACATACAGACAGACACACACAGACAGACATCCATAACAGACAGACATACATACAGACATACATACAGACAGACATAACAGACAGACATACAGATAGACAGACACACAGACACATAGACAGACATACAGACATACATACATAACAGGCAGACATACAGACACACACAGACAGACATAACAGGCAGACACACAGACATACAGACAGACACACAGACAGACAGGCGGACATTGGGGCAAACAGACGATTGATGGATGGATGGACAGACGAAGAAAGTAAACGAACTTCTGGAAATGTGGTCAGGAAAACAACTTAGGAATCGATTGAAGGGAGAACGAACAGAAGATGAACTGACGAAAGGAGGGAAAACAAGATGGCCAGACGGAAGGACGGACGGACGGAGAGATGGGAGGACGGAAGGACGGACGGACGGAGAGATGGGAGGACGGAAGGACGGACGGACGGAGAGATGGGAGGACGGAAGGACGGACGGAGAGATGGGAGGACGGAAGGACGGACGGAGAGATGGGAGGACGGAAGGACGGAAGGACGAGTGGATGATGACGGAAATCCTCGAGTAGTTCGAGTCCAGGGAGGAGTTCGTCGAATATCTACTTCTGTGGTCCATCTGGAAGAACTCATAGAGATAAGAAAGCACAGGTAGATTAGAACGACTATGTAATTACATACTAGCATAGACCAACTCACACGCACACATACACGCACACAAACACGCACACAAACACATACACAAACACACACACAAATGCCAATACAAACTTACCCAAAGAACAATACATTCATGCAGACACACATGCATACATACATACATAGATATACATGCATACATACACTTACATACACAAAAACAAACGCATACACATAAACAGACCAACACATACACAGACTAACACAAACAGGCATAAACCAGCGGGCAGGTGACCTTGTGACCTTTGCCTTATCATAAGTCTGACATGTATGTCGGCGGCGTTTCGCATTAAAGCCCTAAAGAGCCTAATGATGTAATAGAAATAGTCCTGTGTAGGCGTATATATACACAAGTACTTGAAGCAAGGATATTACACAAGTACTTGAAGCAAGGATACTATCAATCGCCGAACAGTCTTGTATAGCCTTAGCGATATTAAAGGCAAATGATATTGCAACATAGAGCAAGGTCACAGTTCACGGGTCACAGGTCATTGTACGTCATCAACGCATTTAAGGTCTCAATATGAACGTCACGATTTGATGGCTCCTAATCTGTGGGATACGCTTCCATACCTGCCTATATATAATATATATATATACATATAATGTATAATTACTGTGCAGGGACCTTGAGCAAGTCCTTCACAAGTCCTGTATAATTTATTCTACAATGTTTGTTACATTGTCTCATACATATATATATATATATATGCATACGCATATATAAAATATTTATATCTGAAGAGACGCTATATGAATCTGTTATTACAACTACATATACTTTGCATATCATGTATATTATTACCTACCTATGTATGTAGCGCCCTCTATACAAATTATATAGCGCCTTTCAAAGATTCAATTAACTTTCAAAGGTTTTTCAAACGGCTATATATCTTTTATATAAATACACGAATCTTATTGAACGGCCTGGATATATATATATATATAGTTCTATGCCTATGTACACAAATAAGAGTTGTGTATGTATATATACAACTGTTATATATATATATACTTAGAACTCCTTTGTAGAGTTGTAAATGTAAGGTTAAGGTCGCGATCGCGTCGACCTTGAAGTGACCTTCACGTATGGAATCGTCATAAAAAGACGAGGGAACATTGTTTCGACGCCTCTGACCTCAGTCGACCTTTTCTCACAGCGAAGTTTCTCTGAAACGTGCAGCTGAAACTGAGTCTGCGCTATATAAACACAATTCATTTGATAAAGGGCCGTTCGTGATGATTGCCTTCCTCCCCGCATGAGTTTGTCCGGGATCTTACTTGATATATGATGCACATATACGTTGAATATCTATATATATGTATATATATATATGTATATGCATATATAGGATTTATATATATGATGTATACATACGATGAATATATATGAAATATATACACGATGAATATATAATATTAATTAAAATATATGAAACATTCATAGGATGAATACATATATTGATTAATATATATGATACATATATAAGATGAATATATATAGTATTTAATATATAGTATTTAATGTATATATAGTAATAAATATATATATACATATATGCAATGATGATGTGAGATGTTGTGTTTATATTTCTCTGCATGAACATCTGTTGGGTTTACGGATGTTTATGGAAATGCAAGATTCTATTTTGGATGGAAATCGTGGAAGAGGAATCGTCTTTCCCGTATGCAACCACTCCAGAAGAACGTCACTGTCCCATCCATGCCAGCCGGATTGACAGTCAATTGCGGGAGGCTCTTGTGCTTCAGACATCGGTCTGTCTGTCCGTCCGTCTGTCTGTCTGCGTTGAATTTGAATCCGGGGCAATTACAACGGTAGCAAATGTGTATTTCTGTCATTGTCGTCATGTGCTTAATGGGGGTCTGGCTGGCTTAACACTCGCTGATCTGCCTCTTATCCAGTTGCAAAAAACTATCGGAGAAATATCTATCCATCCGTCCGTCCATCCATCCATCCATCAATCCATCCATCCATCCATCCATCCACCTAATTACCTACCTACCTACCTACCTACCTACCTACCTACCTACCTACCTACCTACCTACCTACCTACCTACCTACCTACCTACCTACCTACCTACCTACCTACCTACCTACCTACCTACCTACCTACCTACCTACCTACCTACCTACCTACCTACCTACCTACCTACCTACCTACCTACCTACCTACCTACCTACCTACCTACCTACCTACCTACCTATCTACCTACCTACCTACCTACCTACCTACCTACATACCTACCTATCTATCGATCCATCCATCCATCCATCCATCTATAGATCTATCTACCTATCTATCCATCCCTCCATCAATCTCTCTGTCGAAAAGTCATTAAATCTGACGTCGATGAATGTTCGTTAGGGGGCCAAGACGGAGCTATGCAAATACCGGAGTAAAAAACTGTGCTTTGACAAGTGATTTAAATGTCGACATCTACGTGCCAGGTTGAGTCTTTCAATGAAGTGAATTCCAAGCATTAGGAACACAGCAACTGAAATGCACGATGTACATAAGTCAATTTAGAATCACCCATCTTTTAGGGATGGTGCAAACTCATCCCAATTACCTCCGTGGAACAAAATTAGACTTTCCTGCACTCCCCCTACACGTTCTTCCCTGCCCTCTAGATATAAACATGCTCCCTTGGATGACGAAAACCGCTACACAACTAAAACAACCATTTCGTTCGGGGCGACGCTGATTGTCGACATCACCACGAGGAGCCTAACACCAAAACTATCTGTGGGACTGAGCTAAGTCGCCTTAAAGACGTTTACGCCTAGGAACAGACATTTCAAGCAATTTTAGCGACATCTAAACAGCGGGAAACTGTGGCTTGTCCCGTGTCCGAAAAGTCGACAGCTGCGTTCCGCGTTACAAGTCCCCGGTGATTTCAATCGTTCTGCCGAAGCATTTAGCGAGAGCATCGCTCCATCCGATGCCTCGTAAACCGACACCGCGGAGTCCAAGACACCGACTGTTACGTTGCGCGGACGCTCCGCCTGCGCAAGTTTACATTTCGGGCAGCGAACGCTGGTCAGATTTTCCGGTAATTACGCAGGGAAATCTTCGAAACAGATGCCACGGGGAAATCCGACCGCATTGTATTCGAATCTATTAAGCTGTTTACTCGACGAGACGATCGCGGCTGAATACGACGTGCGTGCCTCGGCTGGGAATCTGGTTTTTGCGCGTCTGGATTTTATAAAAGCGACCTTATCCCGTTCCTAATTGCCTAATGGTCTTTCGACGGAGGCTGAGAAGAAGCAGGCACGGCGGCAATAACGGAGGTGGAGACGGACGAGATCTAAACAGAACATTGCTGGCAGGGCTTGCGAGTTTCGCATGGCAAGGGAACTCTGCTATTGGTCGACGAGAGAACTTACGAGTGCCGGCCACGATTTACGGCCTTCCCATTGGCTGAGACTGTTGAAATAACGAAATTCCTATTGGTTGCCGATGAACGACTGTTATTTACGGTGTTTCGATTGGTTGAGGGGAGGAGGATGTTGGAGTTAGCGGCAGTGGTGGTGATGATGATGATGATGATGACGACGACGACGACGATGATGATGATGAACATGATAATGTCGTTGAATGGTAACGAAGAGGGATAATAGTCATTAGGACGACTGTTCAGCTAGATTTATATAGCGCAATGCACGGTTTTCACATGTCTTGGACTTTGACCCTTAAAAGACCATCGACAAATGATTCATCGACGCCTCTAACTCATCAATAACATAGTGGCGCTATAGAAGCCAATAGATTAGACTTTAGATTAGCTTAGACTTCCGATTAGACTTTCAATTAGACTTTGAATCAGACTTTTGAATCGACTACTCATTAGATTAGATAAGATCTGATTAGACAATGACGACGACTAGATAGCTGATGATGATGACGACGAGGAAACGAAGCTTTTGTTGTTATTTGTGTTACTGATGATAATGATGATGTTGTTGTTGTCGATGATGATGAGTGATGATGATGATGGTGATGACGGTAGTGATAATGATGATGAGTGAGTGATGGTGATGTTGTTGTTGTTGTTGATAATGAATTATGAATGATGCTGCTGCTGATGATGATGATTATGATAGTGATGATGATGCTGGTGGTGGATAGTGATGATGATGGTGGTGGTGATGATGATGACGACGACGACGACAAATGCGACAACAGTGTTCATGTATACTGACCGGGGCCATCGGATAAGCGCAGAGTCCATCGCAGTAGTGAGCTTCGAAGGACTTGGGCGAGATGATCCACTGACTCCACCCGATGTCCGCAAAGTCCACAACGAGCTTCCTCTTGCCGCAGACTTCACTCGCCCCCTCCCTCTTTTCCCCGGCTCTCCCCGCCTTTTTTCTGCCATGTGGCCTCGGCAGCAGGACGGACAACGACGCTCCCTCTCCCGCTCTTCCCTTTCCTTGCCGCTTCGGCGATTCCTCTACCTTCTCTTCGACTCCGAACTCGACCGCGGGACGTGCAGTCGACGGCTGGTCTTTCCTCCCGGTTCGCGATCTTCCTCTCAGGATGCCCGGATTCGTCTTCGGGAGGTTGTATAAGACTGGCGGAACTGGTTCCGGGTCAGCAGAGGTCACTTCCTGCGGGATCTCGTTGTCGGCGACGACCTGCCTCTTCCTCCTTTGATAACTGAGACTTTTGGCTGGAACGTTCTCAGCGTCTGGGGAGAACCCAGCATGGTAGAACTTGCCGCGTCCCAGGCCACCAATCGCTTCTTCTTCCACCGCGTACTTCTGGAGTACTCTGCCGGTCGTGTTCCAACCTAAGTCGGGAACCTCTCTCGCCCCAGAGGACGATTCCATGACGAAGATCTCGTCAGAGAGGTTCTGTCTTCTAGATCCTCGAACTTCCGACGGACTGGACCATACCACCCGCGAACGAAACGCCGGTTTGTTCTTGCGCCCCACCAGAAAGCGACCGTGCGAAAGGAGCGGGTTATCGTAATCCCATCTCCACGAGTCTTCCTCGACGGCACTCCTGTCAACCGGACGGTCGTTATCCCGCCGGAAGAGACTGTCCAACTGCGCATCGAGGCTGTTGTTGTGGTTCTCCTGCGAGAAGACCATGAGGAACGGCCTTGACAGCTTCCGAACGAACTTGGACAGGAGCATCTTCCCGTTGCTCGACCTTGACCCGTCGTCGTCAAAGGAGAAGCTGAGTGCCAGCATACGAGGAGTGGCACCGCTGCGCTGCGTCGAAGAACAGGACTTGATCGCTGAGGTCACGTCGAAGGTGTGCCAACCGGAGTGGCCAGCGTCCGGCAACCGGAAGGAAGCCCGCTCGCGGAGGATCCGCGGACCGAGCTCGTAGACCGTGACGACGATGAAGCCTGGTTCGGCGGAGGGATGAGGGGGCTCGACGGCGGTGGACTCGGCCGAGGGGCTGGAGACCTTCAGCCGACGCTTGTAGATGTGTATCTCGGCGCGAAGGACCGTTTCTGCCTCGAGAAGTGAAGTCAGGTTGAATACGAAGAGACTCCCGTTATTAACGATTGCTACAGGAAGACAGTGACATAGAGATATACTAACAGCAAAAAACATTCTTTAGCAAACATATAACATTCTATAACAAATGTATACCCGCCTACAACTGGGTATAACAACGAAAAGCCTTGTATAACAATTGCACAACATTCCTATAACAAAACATCACATCGTATAACAACGCATAGCATCCTTTAACAACGCACAACATCCCAAAAACAAAGCATAACATCGTATAGCAAAGCGTAGCATTCTATAACAACACTTCACATCCTATAACAACGCTTGACATCCCATAACAAACGCATAACATCGTATAACAACACACAGTATCCATTAACAACACGTGGCATCTTATTTTACAAAGTACAGCACCTTTTAACAACGCTTCACATCCTATAACAACGCCTAGCATCTCATAACAAACGCATAATATCGTTGTTTTGTATAACAGTATAACAAAGCTGGAGATAGGGCTGGTGTCGAAGCGATAAGTAAGTAAGTAAGTGAGTAAGCGAGTAAGTAAGTAAGTGTTAACACGCCATAATTGTGTCCATCGTCTGAGCAAGGAATCGCAGGCTGATGTAATATAAAAACACAATTCATTACAACGTCTTGTTCGAACGTCATTAAGAAGCAGTTTAGCAGCATCATAATTATATGAATACATATTAATGTATTAACCCATAAATGCATATATGTATATATGCATATATGTTTATACACATGTGTATATATATATGCGTATGTATTAACGCATATCTGAAAGCTTTTAGCAGAGTTTATGACAAAAACATGGAATACAGTATCAGATGAAGTATGTCGCTAATGGAAGTCATGTTTTCAGCATCTGCATTCCACATGGACAATAACTTCTGAGACAAGCTGTAGATTACATGATAACCAACTTCAAGACATTTCGTTCCGTTTCATCTATTTTTTGAACCTAGTAATGACATGATATTAACAGTATACAAAAATACCGCTCAGTGGAGACGCCTAGGCAGTGATAGGCAGAAATTAAATTATGTAATTCGAATTACAAATGTAATTGGTAATTGTATTTTGTTGTTCTGCATAAAGGTAATTTATAATTTGTGATTGAATTACATTTTTGTGATATGTAATTTCAAAATACTGTAAAATCAAATTACTTGCATTATTTTTAATCATGCTAAAATTCTTTATATCAAAATACTACTTGCTTGTTTTAGAAATAAAATAGCAGAGAACGAGCATCAAAATTCTTCTTACTTATTTTCTAAATAAAATAGTAGGGAATCAGTGTTTATTATGAAAGCAAAAGAGGAAATGGCTGACACGGTCTGGTATGGGACTCTTGTGGAAAGCTCTTTCATTATGATTGTTTCAGAAAACAGCCACGTGTAACCGTTTTATTGAAAAATTTCCAGTGTCGCCGATGTTGGGTGGCATGTTTTCAGTTTTGAGTGAAAGGCCAATGCAGAAATTGCAAGCGGTGGAGCATAGGTGAGTATGTATGATGAGTCAGATAACTTTCGCAGTTCTTGGGGAGTTTATTCCAGAGTGGTGGGGCAGCTATGGCTATGGAGCGATTGCCAAATTTTAAGGATGAGGTGACGCACGGGCGGAGAAGTGTTCTAGTGCTCTGAGCGAGTGAAATACGTCTGGCATTCAGAATAGATTGGAGCAGAACCGCTGAAAGATAACGGAGGTTGATGAAGCTGATAACGATACACGAATTCACAAATTTTTACCGTATTACTATGATTAATTTTTATAATGTTCAGATGAATAAAATGTTGTCCAGCGCTAGACTCGGGTGGTGATTGCTCCACGAAGCAGACTGCTCGTTTCTGGAGTATGAACTTCAGAGTTGAGGTGCGCGATAATCTAGTGGATAGAATGCTTGACATTCCACCCAGAGGGCGGGTGTTCAAACCCCGGGAGGGAAGAACGAAGTTTCGAGACTTCTGCTCCACTTGTCAGCGAACTCAGCCATAAAATGACTACACTGACCGTATGCTGTCGGTAAGTGGATCGGGCGGCGATGGATAGGACTGGACTCTCTCTGGCCCAAGGCTAAATAAGTGAAGTGGCTTACACTTCATGTTCATGACTGCCTCGGGGTTCCCTCGAGGGACTGTTCTCCTTTGGAGTGGCAGAGTAGGTACCAAGTGACGATAAAGTATTAAGATAAGGTTCGCTTGGATCACGTGCACGGTTAAGAGTAGTAGGGAACCAGCATCAAGTTCTTCTTATATTTTATAAATTAAACAGCAGGAAACAGCATCAAAATTCGTCTACTTATCTTAGAAATAAACTAGTAGCAAAGCAAACCAGTGTCAAAATTCTTCAGACTTATTTTATAAATAAAATAGCATGGAACCAGCGTCAAATTCCTGTTATATTTTATGGCTAAATTAGCAGGGAACCAGCATCAAAATTCCTTTTACTTATTTACTATTTATTATTATTTATTATCTTATTGGATTACGCTGGCAAGCGCTCACAGACCCGTATGCGTACATGGCACACACGACAAATATCCTGATGGAAATGAAGATCGAGATTAAGATTAAGATCGAGACAGAGATTTTTTAAAGATTTTGATCGTGTTTAAGATCTAGATCTAGACCAGTATTTAGGTCGAGACGGAGACTAACGGGAAGGAGCATGGCGCTATATTAATTGTCTTGATGCACACAGACAGACATACATACATATATATACATACACATACACGCATATATATACATATATACAGATATGCATACATACAGAAATATATACATATACAAATATATACATATATGCGTATATACATATATGCATTCATACACAAGTACATACATATATACATGTATGCGTACATATATGCGTACATACATACATACACATACATACTTACATACATACATACTTACATACATACACATACATACACATTTACACATACATACATAGACACATACATACATACATAGATACATACATACATGGCTGACCCCTCCCCTAGTAGAGATTAATTGCAGCTAGAAGGAAGAATACATACACACACATACATACATAGATACATACACATACATACATACATACATACATACATACGTCTGAACTCGGCTGTCTCACCTAGGTCGGGGTTGATATTCCTCACCGTGTCTGCCATCTCATGCGGCATCCCTACCGCTTCAGCGACGCGATATTTCTCATAGAGACGATGCATATAACGAGGCGCCGTCTGGTGACCGACAGACGAAGGATTACCTCCTCCATCGGGTTGCCTCATCGGGTGACCCATTGGGGGCACTTCCCTCCCGAACCCCATCATCGTTCGGATGACCTGCTGAAGCGCCATCTTCTGCTCAGCACTGAACTGATGAGTCTTTGGGTCGGCAGACGACAGGTGGCGGAAGGGGCGCACAGGAACTTCCGTTACAGCATCGCAATCATTCACCTGCATCAGCAGCAGCAGCATCGTTATTAGCATCAACGTAGTCTGAAGCAGCAGTGGGATGCTGAAGCAGAATGGCTTCGATGTCCGTGGCATACTCTTAGTACTCGCTGTGGAACTCATTTTCAGTCTTTCTGTCCGACAAAGATCGATTTTGGTTTTCTACCTTCTCTGTAGAAATCGATTTCGTCCGGTTTGTCGTGTTGATCGGTCATTCTATCAGAATTCTTTCAATTTTGATTTTAGATATTCCTATGTGAACATCATAGTAATTTGAACGGTGTAATAATTGCCAGCAGTGCCATTAGAATTTGATCAGGATTCAACTGATGTCACTTCTAAAAGTTCTAATAAGGCTTGATTAGAATTTAAACGATTTTATTTCCAGCAGTTCCACCAAAATCTGATCTCAATTTAATTGTTGTTAACATCCAGCATTTCCACTAACATCTGATCTGAATTTAACGATGTTATTTCCAGTAGTTCAATTAGCTTTCGATCATGAATCGAATTCCTTTAAATCATTCTTTTTGCGCGTCATTCCTGCTTAAATCGATCATCTCTGAAAAGACATGTTCAATTCGTCGTGCGTAAATCCTCAAGAATCTACAGCAAACACACCCATCTAAATCTTCTTTTCTCTTGTCTGCGACTCCACCCGATGCGAAGCTGTATTTATTTTCCTTCTTCTAGAGCTTCCTCGCACGTTTCAACGCTGGTTTACGCTTTGCGCAGTGAAAAGTCGACAGCCAAAACTCACCCTGTTATTTACTGTTCGGATCTTTATCCAACAGAATAGAATCCTCTTATCGCGGACGTCTTTAGAACAACAGACGCTTAAAGCTGATCTTTTCCCGTGATGTCTAAACTGCCAAAATAGTCCAACACGGAGCCAATTTTTACTACTCGACTTCACGAACTAACGGTTGCGCGCCGAGATCTCGCGAGACGGGGCGGCTCGGTGATACAAGAGCACGCGGCGCGGAGAATGATGGGCAGGAAGGGAAGAGAGAAGGTTTCGGAGGAGAACGACAAGGAGAAGAGGAAGAGTAGGAGGAGGAAGAGAAAGAGACGGAGTGGCCAGAGGAGTGTGGAGGGAATTTTCTTTCCCTGTTCCATGCATGTAATCATCCTAACTCCTCTGTTTACAATCGAGCCGATGAGATGACAGGCAAAGAGGCAGAGAGCCGGCGTAAACAGCCGTCGATGTTTGTCAATCGCGAATTCCGTTGATTGGTCTCTGGGGGGAGGAGTATCGGAGGAGGAGGAGGAGGAGGAGTGGACGGTTCGGGGGCCAGAAGGGCGGCCGACCTTCCCGAGGCTCCGGTGGTGTGAGCGGCGGCAGGAGACCGGGAGACGGCCTCCGTCCGAGGAGGCGGCGGTCGAACGGGAGTCGCGGCCGGCGCCGATTGAGTGCGAAGCCAACGTCACACCGGACGGAAAAGGCGGTTACTCGTTCAGTCGCTGGAGGCGCCACACTCGCTCAGTCGCTGGAGGCGCCACAGTCTCATTCAGTTCTAAATTATAATTAGGGCTACCGCTGTTGAGTATTATTGGAATCGAGTAATCGGTCGAATACTTTGTCGAGTATTTGAACTATCGCGAGTAATATCCGAACCTGGACACCTGGACACATTCAAATCACGACACAAGACACATCTTTTTAAGATATCTTATGACTAGTTGATTTCTGAACTCATGTACAGCGCCCTTTTCTTCGGCCTCTGCTGTGCTACGGCGCTATATAAATTGTCTTATTATTAGTATTATTACTACTACTACTATTACTATTACTAATATTATTATTATTACTATTACTATTACTATTACTATTATTATTATTATTATTATTATTATTATTATTATTATTATTATTATTATTATTATTATTATTATTATTATTATTATTGCTGGAGCAACTAGAGCTGCTGTGGCGTCCTGGTTGGCTCACTGGAAACAGGTCGACTAGCTGCACCTCCGAATCGCGTGATCTTGTCTTTAAGCGCCGTGGTGAAGAAGCAACCCTGAGTTAGCGGTCGCGTAAGTGTAGAGCGTTCTGTGGGCGTTTCTTCGATGGGGCGCAAGAACTTCCGGTGTGGATCGGACGAACATCCAGCACCACCAACTCCCTCCTCTTCATCGCCGTCGTCGTCTGCTTCGAAAGCGCCTGCGTCGTGGGCTTCGCTGACCCGAGCGTCGACGTCTCCTCGACCTCGACCCGCCGGCTGACCTTCGACAGGCGGTGTGGCTCTTTGACCCAGAGGATCGGTTGGGGCCCGTCGGCTGGGTTTCGACGACCAGTTCCAGGTTCTCTTCTTTTCTTTAATCTTGGCTTCAGGCACGGTGATTGTTCTCTGGAATTGCCAGTCTTCGCTTAAATCTGGCTCCAAGAATGTGCCATTAAAGGCAATCGCGTTAGATCGCTGGATGGCAATGGAGAGGCGTTGGAACAGGAAAGAAGTCTCCCTCTTATCTCCCGATACTTGAGTTAAATGGCGTCCGATTTTCTTGATGAGGCTGAAACCTTCCTGATTTATGGGGCCTAGAGTCTCGAAGGCCAGAGGGACGAAGCAGTGTGTCGAGAGAATATCACTGTATTTTGAGGTCTTTCGTTCTGCTGCGATCTCAGCAGCAGCACCTGCGACCACGGCTGTTCTGGATCGATAAGAGACTGCCAGAGTATCGATTACTGTGGCGTCCCAGGTCAAGCATTTACCCCCTTCCCAAGGAATGAGGGTTGCTCCATCAGGTCGTCGGCCGTCGGACCTAACCAATCCTGCTGGTTCTTTAGTTGATGGAAAGCCAGCCTTCACGAGGGCGCGCCACACGATGTCATTGATACAGGCGTGTCTTGCTGTTCTCCCTGGGCCTAAAGGGCATGCTAGACCGTGCGAGCCGTCCGCAGTGACCAGAAACCCACAGGGGCAAACGTGAGGGGCGCACAAGTCTATCCCAAGTCTTAGGCCTGTTGCAATGCGTACAGCCTCATCGTTTAGCCTCAAGCCGCAGGCACTTATGGGCAGCGCCAAAAGCCAGTCGCCGGAGTGTGGTGAAGAAACTGCCTTAAATCTGGCTTCGTGGTACTCGGATGTTATTGAGGCTCTGAGGGTTGCTAGACTCTTTTGGATAAGTGGGCGGTCCCAAGTTGCCTGTTTATGGGATATTGGGGCCTCGGGATTGGGGGCATTTAATTCCGCTGACCAGCGGGTCCGGGCTTGTTCCAAAGGGCCATACGGGGGCAGGTCGCAAGAGCTAAGAATGGAATCCTGTAACGACGTGGTGCCTGCGGCTGAAGCCAAGAAGGCGGGAAGTGCCAGCGAGGACGCGCGACGTATACCAAGACCTCCGTCTCGGACAGGTAAAGATGCCTGATCCAAGCTCTGATCATTCAGAGCCAAGTTGAGCATGTTGGTGAGGCCTTTGCGCAGCAGTTGGTCGAATGTGTCAAGAGCCGGGTTGTCCATGCATGGTGTGCAGCGGAGTGTGTGGAGCAGGGTGCAAGAGCTTAGTGAGTTGCGAAGAAGAATTATGGCATCATGCCTAGATATGTAAGCCATACGGTCAATCCCTAGTGATAGTTGTGCGCATCGCTTCTCCAGTGCATCCCTTAGAGCTCCACCCGTGGAAAGAGGTGCGCCCAAAAGACAAGCATTGTCAGAAGGTGTGACCGTGAAGCAGTCTAGAGGAGATGGCAGGTTGGTACATTGGATATGTGTTATCACTTCGCACTTACTGACATTTAGTGTCAAACCCATTTCGCCCGCGACCCTGATAATAGATTCGACGTCTGCCGCCACTACGGATGCTTTCCCACCCAGAGTGAGGTCATCCAAATAGCCAAGGCGTAGAGGAGAAGAAAGACCTGTCAGAAGCGGCTGAATGGGAAGGCAGAAGAGAAGTGGGCCGAGGGGATCTCCTTGCTGTGGACCTGTTTGTGAGAGTATAGTAAAATCGCCGTATTTAAGAGAGGAAGGTCTGGAATAAGCCAAACTGCAGTAGGGGTAGAGCTCCGGAATGACTTCCGATATCGCCGCCATTATTATTATTATTATTATTATTATTATTATTATTATTATTATTATTATTATTATTGGTATATTATGTTACGTCTCTAATAGCCTTAGGCGAGCTTAAGAAGATGAGTCCTTCTTGAAGACAACGGTGATCGAGTTATTTCGATCATTTTTTGGCGTACCTTTCAGACGCCGTTCAGGTCTTTGCGTCAGTGTGAATGCTCCTTAAGCCATAGTCACGGATACTAAGGACGAAGACAGACAGACAGACAGACAGACAGACAGACAGACAGACAGACAGACAGAAGAACGGAGAAAACACACTACGGCGAAAACACTGTTCAAGAATGAACTTACCCATGCAAATATAGAGCTGGACACAGAGGCCCTTAACAAATATATCTATGTATTTGTTAGAGGTTTACATGTTAGGTTAAATATATGTTATATATATATATATATGTTTATAGGGCTCTGTGTATAGCTGTCTATATACTTATATGCACATATATATGCATTTATGTGCATGTAATTAATGTATGTAATTGTATGTATGTATGTAATTAATATATGTATGTATGTAATGTAATTCATTATGTATGTATGTAATTAATGTATGTAATTGTATTTATGTATGTATGTATGTATGTGTTTAGGTATGTATGCATATCTGCTTGATTGTCTGTCTGTCGGTTTGTCTGTCGGGGTGTTTGTTTGTTTGTTTGTTTGTTTCTATACAGAATGTATACATCCTGTAAAGACAGAGTCACACGGACAGACAGACAGATGCACAGACGGACGGACAGAGGGACAGACGGACGGACGGAATGCAGCATATAAGTTTGAGTGACGGAGCGCCGTCAGCACTTGAGGAGTCTTCGTTCGTGTGTCTCGCAGACGACAGAGGGCGCCAGGCGGACAATGAGTTAGCGCTGCTGACCGCACAGATGATGGCTGCTGCAGCCGCTGGCTCTGGAGAACCTCATCTCCTCCCCTCCTCCCCTCCCCTCTTCCTCCTCTTCCTCCTCTGGTTAGAGGAGAGAGTGATGTTACTGACGCGACTGCGTCTCTTTACACGCCCTCTGTCTGTCGAGATGGAAATCATATATTTATGTAGGTATGTGCGTGATATAAGATCAGATTGTGGTAATATATATATATATATATATATATATATATATATATATATATATGTATATGCAGATGCGATAGAGGCTCCGAATATATATATATATATCACACGCACGCATACACACGCACACGAACACACTTGTATCCATGCATATACGTCTCTGTGTGTATATTCAAAACTGCATATAGACCTATATGTTGTACAACGTAGAAGCTACGAATACACATACACATGCATATATATATATGCATGTGTATGTGTATTCATACACATGCATATATATGTAATTCATACACATGTATTCATACACATGCATATATATGATATATATATATATATGCATATATTGTATTATAATATATATGTATGTGTATGTGTATTCATAGCTTCTACATTGTACAACATATAGGTCTATATGCAGTTTTGAATATACAGACATAGACGTATATTCACGTAGACAAGTGCGTTCGTGCGCGCGTGTATGTGGTCGTGTGATATATAGTTTAGAAAATGGGGCCCGTCGTCGCCGGCAGATGGCACGGACGAAGAGTTCGTGACCTAGACGCTACCACAAAGTCATAATTATCCCGGGATGAAAGATAAGACGAACGGTTTCGGCGGGAATAGTTCGGTCGTCTTTCAGCCGAACACTTGCCTCGCCACTGGCGTCGCCACCGAAGCAGCGCCACATTCTTGTTAAACCATGTCTGCTAGAAGCAGACACTAATGCGGTCCTTATGCGCGGATCAGCAATTAGTCATACACACTTGAAACGGAGAAAGAAGAATTCTAAGTTCCGTCCTGCCGATTATAGTTTTGAACCCGATACTTTTCTGTGTAGCAGTTGCGCAGCTTACCTCTAGGCTAATTAAAGTTAAGGGTGATCGCAACAGACAATGGTGTTATATTGTGTGTAGAGTTGTTTTATTTTGTGTTAAATTGTGCAACGTTACATCGTGTTATGGAATGTTATATCGTGTCAAGGAATGTTATATCCTGTTATGGAATGTTATATCGTGTTATGGAATGTTATATCGTGTTATGGAATGTTATGTTACGCCGCTGAATGTTACGGATTGTTATATCATGTGATGGAATTATGTGGAATGTTGTATCATGTTATCGAATGCTATGTTATGAAATGTTATGGAATATTATGTTATGAAACGTTGTGTTATGTGAAATTGTTATCTAATGTTACGTAATAAAACGGAAACATTTATTGCGTCAGTTCAAAAACGACCCCACCGAAAGCGTTCCAAAGTCCTCAGAAAGTGTAGCAAGAAAGCTCGTGTAGTTCTCGATTTTCCCACTGCGAGTGTACGGTGAGTGTACTCATTTTATGGTTGAGTTCGCTAGGAGGCGTCACTGGAATAGAAGTCTAGAAATACCTTTCTGCTATGCCGAGGTATAGAACCCGAGACGTCTCGGGCGACAGTCTAGCAAGCGAATCACTAAACTATCTCGCACACATTTGGGAAACATGGTTGAAACGTCACTCTCAAGAGGGCTTCCGAATTAGTTTGAAGTGATTCGCCAGATGGCGATGAGACCGTTAACACAGGCAACACAGGATCCGGTTTAATCGTAATCGTAACGTAATTCCGACATTTCTACAGCGCCCAACGAAAGCCACGTCACGGGGACCAGCTTATTCACAGGCGCTCAGTCAAAACAAAATCGTTAGGCAAAAATGTTCGGTTCCAGGTCAAGATCCAAGAGTCAGGCAGAGAGACAGCATGGCAGCTACGGTGGGTGATGTTTGGAATGGGAGTGGAAAGAGGGATAAAGAGGTAAAAGGGGCGTCAGGATAGGATCTTTGTAAAGCGAAAGTCACTCACAAGAATTTATTTTGAATTTAAAAATTAAACTCACTTTGTAGAGTGCAATCAAAATTTTAAGGAGTCTGAATTCATCTAACGACGCTAAACGAGAGCATTTTACGAGAGGTTTTTATCGTAGCTGCGCAGGTCTTCCACTCAAAACTGAAAAATTGAAAAAATCCTCTTCCGCAGATCCTATCCTGATTCTGCCTCTTCCCCTTATCTGACTTTCCGGTTCAATTCCAAACACCTTCTACCATAGCCTGCCTGCCTGCCTGCCTGCCTGCCTGCCTGCCTGCCTGCCTGCCTGCCTGCCTGCCTGCCTGCCTGCCTGCCTGCCTGCCTGCCTGCCTGCCTGCCTGCCTGCCTGCCTGCCTGCCTGCCTGCCTGCCTGCCTGCCTGCCTGCCTGCCTGCCTTCCTCTTGGATCTTGACCTGGAACTTGCCGCCTGCCTGCCTGCCTGCCTGCCTGCCTGCCTGCCTGCCTGCCTGCCTGCCTGCCTGCCTGCCTGCCTGCCTGCCTGCCTGCCTATCGATTTTGTTTTGACTGAGCGCCTGTGAAAAAGCTGGTTTCCGCGACTTAGTTTTCGTTGGGCGCCGTAGAAACCTCGAGCTTACGATTACGATTACGATGACAATGTACTACATAATAAATAATTATACAATATGATATATATAATATATATGATGATATAGGAAGATAGATATATATAATATATGATATATATGTATAATATATATGCACGTTGAATACAGATATACAATACATTGGCATATATATGTATATATGTATGTATGTATATATGTATGTATGTATGTATGTATGTATATATGTACATTTATATGTATACATTTGGCACGTGAATGAAGGATGCATCGCAGACGACCTGCGGTGGCCAGCTTGCCTTTATGCATCTGCTTGACGCTAGGCGGCGTGTGATAAAGGAGAAGGCAGACGTCGGTCGACAGGGGGCGTGGCTGGCGGGGAATTATTTGGCGCCGTAACTGCTGCCTGTTCGGTCAGTGTTCGTGGTGATGGTCGGCTGGGCTTGTCCGAGACGATTAGCTGGACATCGGAGGGTCAAAGACTGGACATGATGTCGCACCGCCAACTGACCACGGTACAGTGCTACGTCATCACTGCCGCCATACTACTTCCGGTCATTTCTTGC
>OZ029918.1:2498763-2703763 GCA_964023275.1 Norana najaformis | reverse complement strand
TCTGTCTCTGTCTCTGTCTGTCTCTGTCTCTGTCTCTCTCTGTCTCTGTCTCTCTCTCTCTCATGTTGTTGCTTTACCTCCAGCAGAAACAGATTCTCTCATAACCTCTTTCACTATGTATCTCTTCTGTTGCTCTCTCTCTCTCTTTCTCTCTCTCTCTCTCTCTCTCTCTCTCTCTGTCTCTGTCTCTCTCTCTATCACGTGTTGGTCTCACTCACACACACACTCACTCACTCACTCAACCAATCAATCACTCAATCACTCATTCACTCATTCACTCATTCACTCAATTCACTCAAATCACTCAATCACGCTGACATCCTCTCCTGCTGTCTCTCTTGTGTCTCTTTCTGTCTTCGTGCGTCTGTTTCTCTTCCTACGTTCTTGTCCTCTGTTTCTTCAATTCATTCTCGTTAAACCTCTTCCCTGCGGGTTCTTAATTAGACTCCGTTTCAAACTCCCTTGTCGTCTGGCCTTTGCCCTGCACTCAGTGACCTTAGCACGAATTGCACCGAACGACCTTTTCACCCTCTGCCTTTTATTAGTTAACCTTTCGTTGACCCCATAAACGCACAAAATCAACAACAGTGACGACAAACATCTACCTTTTCACATCAATAGAAGAAAATTATTTACAGATAACAAAATTTAACGACGTCTAGCGACGTCTTGGAAAACATTGTTACCTAATGCGATCAGATTATGTTCGTTCTTCTTCCGTTATTCTTTGGTTGCCTAATTGGTTGTCCGTTGTCCGCACATGCAACAACCGAGGCGGGCAACGTCGTTCTATGGAGCGCCGCTGGGACCGAAAACCTCCGGCGAATATGAAAGTCGGCTGATTTAATTTGTATGTAAGTGACTGATCTAAATGACTTGTCTAGTACTTGTGTCGTCTGCTACGGTAGCAGACGAACGCACGGATGGCGCTGGCGGGAAAACAAGACGACATGTGCAGCATTCACCGTCTAAGCTGACACGTCACTCTGCCAGTGGCCATCTAGCGGTTGGTAGGGGAAAATGGACCGGATATACAGGAGACAATGAGACGAGAAAGAAAGCTGCCTTATTGATTTACATGACAACAGAATAGTCAGCTCAGCTGGAAGATGGGGAAAACGCAGGAGAGGATAATTTCATATTCGCGTATACATGCATAATTTAAACCCCGGGATAATCAAGGAATTGTGTATTGCAACTTAGGTATAATTGCCGCTTCGTCGCGGGTGACAGAGACTTGGATGATCACGTGTTTCAATGCTTTTTAATATGGCGTCGGTTGCAATAACTGCTCCTGGCCATGTGCATTATACACCGGCGCTGTAGAAGTTACTATTTAATAGAGCAGTACGTTGATTTATGTAGCAACATTTTCTGTGTATCGACGAAGTCGTCAACATCTGCAGAAGAATCGCAAAATCACACGCTTTATCTACAGCAAATAGAATAATACTGAGGTCATCGGTCAGACGATTGATTGCAGTGCGCCATCTGTTGTTCGTACATAGAGCTCGAAGGATTATTGTTTGAGGTTTCAATTGGAGGCGCAAAGACCCGACATCTCAAGTGTAATAGATGTCAACAGCAGAGTCCGGTGCTTTTTTCAGACGGAACTCTCCGGAACGGCGTTCCGGTGGCTTTTTTTCACTAATAAAAATAATTTAGTTTTGAATAAAAGAATTGCGTTACTAAGTTATTTTAATTATGTAATTTAATGCAACTTATTTTAATTCAATTTCAGTGCTTACAACTTTACACTGTTTTCAGTGTTTATTGATTGATAAAAATAATGAAATTTTAGCAAAACATTCCATAATTATTCAGTTCCGGAACCTTTTTTCTAGAAAAAGCACTGGCAGAGAATGTGGTTGTGCCTTGATGCTCCGGGTTCATTCCCGTCGAATCAACCAAAAAATATAAGTTTGAACTGGCTGATTTGACTTGAAATGACCATTTAGTTATTTCAGGCGGTTCGCCACACCTCCGCGCCCCTCTTGGTTATATACCGGCGCCCCGCAAACCAGACCCTTGCAGCCAGAATGTGGCGTCTCTCTGGAAATGCTCGTTGCCCCCTCGCACAAACAACCCTGGTGCCGCCACTGTGCCAAGGTAAGACGAGGAGGAAACGCACTCTCTCACTCGTCCAGACTATCTTCCACTGAAAGCACATTTCGCAAATCATTCATCGGCCCACGTACATTTCTCATTCATTTTTCCCCATGCACTTTGGTCAGCGTACCTTTCCCCCATACACTGCGGTCAGTATACATTTCCCCATACATTTCGGGCAGCATACATTTCCCTATACTTTTCGGTTCCCACTCATTTTCCGCGCACATGTCGGTCTTCCACGCATCAACTCGCAACTTGTGGACTTTGAAACTAAACGCACAACTCAAGTGATCTCCATAGCAAGGAATAAATGGAAACAGAGGCAGAGACATCGAGACAGAGGCAGAGGCATATACAGAAACAGAGGCAGAGACATCGAGACACAGAGGTATATACAGAAACAGAGGCAGAGACACTAAGACAGAGGCAGAGGCATATACAGAAACAGAGGCAGAGACACTAAGACAGAGGCAGAGGCATATACAGAAACAGAGGCAGAGACACTGAGACAGAGGCAGAGGCATATACAGAAACATAGGCAGAGACACTGATACGGAGGCAGGCACTCTGTACAATGGCCTTATTATGGTAGAACTGTAAGCAACGGTCACCTCTTGAAACACTATACTGCCGAACGCATATCAGGATTCTGGTCACATAACATTTTATTCTCTTTCTTCCGAGGCATCGGGGTTTTATTGAGGCTGCAAATGATCCCTCAGGCGCTATACAAATGCCCAAGTACATACTAAGAGGGTTGGACTGGTTGACTGTACTCTGCGCGCTCGTATGTTTATTTGAAATTAACACACATACAAAAACATACACATATGTATATATTAATATAGAAGCATACACAAACACATGTACATATATACACAAATAGACACATACACACCCATACACATCTATATATATATACATAGACACATGAACAAACACACACATACATGTATGTATATGCATAGATGCATACACAAACATACATATATATAAATAACGCATATAACAAATATTAAGGTATAATAAATATACATAAACATACACAAACATGCACATACATCTATATATATACATAGAAACATACACATGCATATATATACGGATGTGTTTGAATACATTAAGTAACTGTTGCCCAATGTAGAATTTCTTCCTACGTATTTACTTTATCTCAATCAACGAGATAACGACCACACAACGACTCACGTCTAACGAGCACACAACTCAACCTATATATATATATATATAAATATATATATATATATATACAGGCTAATACACCGTATATATATAATATGTATACACGGTGTATTAGCCTGTGTGTATATGTATATATGCATTATGTGAGGGTGGGTGGGTTAGTAGGGGGGTTGGCGGATGCGTGAGGCTTAGTGCTTCCTTCTTATTCGTCGTCTAGGAAAACATTTCGGTTATAAAGATCGTCGTATCTTTCAGGATTAAACGCAATTCTAGTTTGCCAGAAGTGCTTCGGTCACATTAGTCTGCAGACTTCTTGTCTCAGCATCCAACGGCATCATTTATCTGACCTGTAAAGGGATTCTGCGATTAATGCCACGAGATATAAGCTTATTTCCCAGAAAGCGGAGATTTCGTCAGAACTACTGGGTCGCGTTAGCCAATACCCAGCGTGTACTGAAGTCTGGAATAGGTAATATATGCGAGGGAGTGGCTTACGACGGGTGATCCAATCTCTCTGTTCTGAGTCATCTAAATACATATGCAATACAATGCCATACGACACCTACTCGGTAGCACCTTGGTCTGTAATCCAACGACTGCGGACTCGAGTCTGCTGAGCGCATTCCGTGTAACGACCACGGACAAGTTGTTTACGCACACCGTGCCTCTGTCACAAAGCAATATAATTTTGTACCGGCGTAAGCTGGGAAGTAAACGGCAAGTCCTGCGATGCACTGGCCCCGTGTCAAGGACCCTGGGATTCGTCCATTGCCGGCGCAAAGGCCGAAGATCAGAAACTGAGCGCCTCCCAGATATTCCACTGTAGGGTAAGGTAGCTTTACTTTTATTGTCTAATTTTCTAATCAAGTCCAATCTAATCTAACCCAATTACTTATAAAGGGTCGTTACCATAATGCCCAAATCATCACTTGCTGATCCAGTATACCGTGGGCGGAGATCCTAATCGGCCGTAGAATACCTTATTGTGTCCTTTTTTCGTTGAGGAACAGGGAGTGATTGCGCTGCATGGGTCGTGAGGGTATGTGTCTGTATGTGTGTGGGTGTGTTGTGTTACTATCGCTCAATCAAAACAAAATCGATAGGCAAGGAGAGTTCTTTTCCAGGTCAAGGTTCAGGCAGGCAGGCAGGCAGGCAGGCAGACAGGCAGGCAGGCAGGCAGGCAGGCAGGCAGGCAGGCAGGCAGGCAGGCAGGCAGGCAGGCAGACAGGCAGGCAGGCAGGCAGGCAGGCAGGCAGACAGATAGACAGACAGACAGATAGACGGACAGGCAGACAGGCAGACAGACAGACAGACAGATAGACGGACAGGCAGGCAGACAGACAGACATACAGGCAGGCATACAGACAGACAGACAGACAGGCAGGCAGGCGGCTACGGTGGGTGTTTGCAAGAGCACTTGCGCAGAAGACAACATCTGGCTGTGTCGGTCCTATTGTCAACGCCACCATTAGGTCCATGCTCACATGAAAGAAACAATGTCATAAATCGTTGTTAATTCCATCCTTGACTCGAAGCAAAGCTACGGGCTGCTGCTGCTGCTGTTAACAGCCACTTTGGCCGCCCGTGGATCGGCGGGCGTCGAACCCAAGAACAGGGCACACCCTGTAAAATATGACGACTTCATTGAGATGCAGGAGACCGTCCTATCAAACGCAGTGGCTTATTCTGGCTACAGATGGCTGGCCGTCCGAGGATAGCAGTTAAGTACATGGGGCGCCCTTATGTGGGTTGCGCCCAGTACGAGAAACTCCGAGAATTTCCGAGAAACTCCGAGAATTAATTTCTGCTCGATGTCTTTGAAGTTCTCTAACAATTTCGCTTAGTAACCGTCTTCAGCTTATGATAAATATATGCAACGCTTTTGATGGGTTCTTAAAAGGCCCTATAAAAATGCATTCATATGAATATACATATATACATACATACATACATACATACATACATAAATACATATATGCACACACATGCATACATATATGCACACGCATACATACATAAGTAAATACATACATACACACAAACATACACACATGCATACTTACACATAGACATACATACACATATACATACATAATTACATATATACATACATACATACATAAATACATACATAAATACATATATGCACACACATGCATACATATATGCACACGCATACATACATAAGTAAATACATACATACACACACACAAACATACACACATGCATACTTACACATATACATACATACACATATACATACATAATTACATATGTACATACATACTTTCATATATGCATACATATATATATTATATACAATACATACATACATTCATACATATATACATATATACACACATAAATACATACACATATACATACATAATTACATATATACATACATACTTTTATGTATGCATATATATATATTACATACATATATACATACATACATTCATATATATACATATACATACATATATTACATACAATACATACATGTATACATGCGTACGTGTATATATATATATATATATACTTACTCTTATGCATACAAATAGCTCTATTGTACAGGCAGCCTGTGAAGATGTTATTGCGTGCAATGAGAGACATGGAAGAGTCGAAGGAAACGATGTGCCTTTGCTATCAATACACACACACACACACACACACACACACACACACACACACACACACCTACACACACACACACCTACACACACACACACACACACCTACACACACACAGTCATCTGCCGAGTGTAGCATAGACTGAAGGAAGACCTACGAAGCACAGCTTAGGAAGCCTATGAACAGCACATTACGCCATAGTATGCTTGTATCTGATTGTTGATATAGCGCCCTTCGTCAGCAAGACCATACAGTGTTTGAATGCACGCGCGGATCACAGCGCTGTAGTGAAAACGAGTCGTGCGACTGGCCACTTTAATTGACTGCAGCTTATTCATGGGCGCTCAGTCAAAACAAAATCGATAGGCAGGAGGGGTCAGAATCGGTTCCAGGTCAAGATTCAGAAGTCAGGCAGGCAATCAGACGGCTACAGTTGGTGGTGTTTGTGACTGGATCTGCAGGGTAGATAAGGGGGAAGATGAACCAGGATAGGACCTGTGGAAGAGGAGTGTTTTCAGTTTTGAGTGAAAGACCTGCGCAGAAATTACAAGGGGATGAAATAATGGTGAGTTCGTTTGATGGATCAGACAATTGTTGCGAAACTGGCGGAAGTTTATTACAGAGAGGTGAAGGAAGCAGATATTTGGTATTTGGTAATCGTAATCGTGATCGTAATTCAGAGATTTCTAAGCGCCCAACGAAAGCCACGTCACGGGGACCAGCTTATTCACAGGCGCTCAGTCAAAACAATATCGATAGGCAAAAGGGTCGGTTCCAGGTCAAGATCCAAGAAATGAACATGGTGTGAATCCAAAAAGCAGCATTATATCAAGGCATTCCTGTGTATATGCATTGGTAATGTATAGAAAGACTTCAATGCGGCAACATCTAATCCAATCGTATCCGACCCCAGAAATTTGTATAGCGCCTCGTTGTTGACACTTCGACAAGTCATAACGCGGGCTGCGTTCCATACATCGCATACACACGAGACCTCACTTAATGAGTAGATTGGATTATGTGTGATATATGCAGTGAGAGTCATAGAGATCCGGTGTACAATAGAAACGGTATCGATGGAATGCAGTTATAACACAACTGCTGTTGTTATGATAAATTATGCAGTCCAATCGACTGCTTACAAATGCAGTTCATTGATGTATTCAGCAGCAAAAATTCATGACCACATTCCATGTAAACAAAGTTGGACGTAACGCACGCTCGAGGTCCACTATTTCCAGAATGTCCACACAAAGTCATTCATTATCGTCTGTATATATGGATTAATCTGTGTGGCATGCAATGCGCCAATAAATGGTGTATTAAATGAAGTAAAATGAGGTATAAATGAGGTATAAACTGACCTCTTCCAGTCTTTTTATGGTTCTTAATGTCTCCTGTGCTAAAGCTTCGATGTGTGCTTCTGAACTATGTTGGGAGGGCATCGCCAAATTACAGTTGTATTGCATGTATGTATATATGTATGTATGTGTGTATGTGGGTATGTATGTGTGTGTATGTATGTAAGTATGTATGCTTGTATGTATAATAATAATTATGATGATGATGATGATGATGATGATGATGATGATGATGATGATGATGATGATGACGACGATTTATATATTGCCGTAAGACAACCGAGGTCGAAAAAAGGGCGCTGTACACTTACTAGTGCATTCAGCAGTCGAAGAATATGTTGAAAAGGAATGTCTTAAGCCGTGATTTAAATGTCTCCAGTGAGAGGAAGAACTTGACATATACTCAGGAAGACTGTTCTATGCCACAGGTCGGGCAGTCGCTTATGTAGGTATATATGCATATGCATATCAAGGCGCTTGGCTTGCAACGCGGAAAGCATGGGTTCGAACCTCTCCCAAGGCGGTTACTGTGCGGGAACCTTGAGCTTTAACTTACAGTTGTTCAGCGCCATCGATTGATGCCTAATCATTAGACAGTGGCGCTTAATAAATGCAAAAATACTAATAATATTTTCAAATTCGGTTCACTCCTCCTCCTCCTCCTCCTCCTTATCATCATCATCATTCCAAAAGTTCAGTCCATTCCTATATTTATATGCACACATCTGTTCGTTTTTCCTATGAATATATCTTTTTATTTATATAGCTGCCTTTCGAGAACCTATTCTTATTCCGAATACACGCATCCACGGTTGACGACGTCTGATATTAAACCCCGAATGTCGAGGGTTTAAATCCCGGGTGTTTGAGTCAATTCGACCACCAGAAACCATTCATCAATGGTTTCTAGTCGATTTATCATCTGCCAACTGTACGTGAAAAATATGCAAACTTGGTGGACGATTCCCTGGAATATTTACGTATACAGCAGTATACGCGGGGTGTTCGTCCCCGCGCCCCTCTTGGTTATATGCCGGCGCTAATCAGACTAGACCCGGGCCAGACTGCTAGAATGTGGAGTCCCTCGGGAAATGCCCTTGCCCCCCTACGCAAGCAATCCTGGAGCCGCCATCGGTATGCAGTCTGTGAGTGGGTGATGGATTCGGGGTGCTTAGTATTTACGCTTTAAAAATTTCGAAATACTTGAATGAGCGTTCTATAGTGATATGGTCTAGTGGTTAGCGCGTTGGACTGTAAGCCCACAGGTTTTGAGTTCAAATCCTCGCCTAGGCAGGAATATGCTTTAAGATTTCTGCTCCATTTGCAACCCTAGTGAAATTAGCTGTGAAATGAGCGCGCTGACCGGCAAGGAAAAGACTGGCATGCACTTGCCCTCGGATGCCGAGACTAAGAAAATGAAGTCGCTAACATTTCATACCCGTGGCTGCCTCCCGGGTTTAGTAGCAAAAGGGACCACTGCTCTTTCTCATCCTCTTCTTTTTCTTCTTTTTTCTTTTTTCTGTCTCTGCTTCTTTTTCTCTTTCTTCTACTTTTTTCTTTTCTTCTTCTTCTTCTTCTTCTTCTTCTTCGCGTTCTTCTTCTTCTTCTTCTTCTTCTTCTTCTTCTTCTTCTTCTTCTTCTTCTTCTTCTTCGTCTTCTTCTTCTTCTTCTTCTTCTTCTTCTCTTTCTCCTTCTTCTCCTTCGTGTTCTTCTTCTTCTTCTCCTTCTTCTTCTTCGCGTTGTTTTTCTTCTTTTTCTTCTTCTTCTTCGCGTTCTTCTTCTTCTTCGCGTTCTTCTTCTTCGCGTTCTTCTTCTTCTTCGCGTTCTTCTTCTTCGCGTTCTTCTTCTTCGCGTTCTTCTTCTTCTTCGCGTTCTTCTTCTTCTTCGCGTTCTTCTTCTTCGCGTTCTTCTTCTTCGCGTTCTTCTTCTTCTTCGCGTTCTTCTTGGCGTTCTTCTTCGCGTTCTTCTTCTTGGCGTTCTTCTTCTTCGCGTTCTTCTTCTTCTTCTTCTTCGCGTTCTTCTTAGCGTTCTTCTTCTTCTTCTTCTTCTTCTCCTTTTCCTTCTTCTCCTTCGCATTCTTCTTCTTCTTCGCGTTTTTCTTCTTCGCGTTCTTCTTCTTCCTCCTCTTCTTCTTCGCTTTTTTAACTTTCTTCGCATTCTTCGCATTCTTCGCATTCTTTGCATTCTTGCATTACTGACATATATAGACAGTGCGTGGTTATACGGGTTGTTTGCTGCTTACTGCTTACTCTTTCGAAACCACCTCTCGACGTGTTTGAAGGAGCCTCCTATGGTCTCGAAAGTGTCTTGTTTCACGAGGCATTTTTAAGAGTGATAGAATTGCACGAACAACGCACTCAGGCAGATGAGTCCAGTCTCAGATCTCGAATAAACAATATCACTTTTCAAATCACAGGGTACGTAAAGCAAGCCAAAGAGCGACGCGTTTTAATCTTTCTGTCGAAAACAGCCAGAAACTTTATCTCACTAAAGCAGTCCTAATAGAATAATATTTGCTGTCACCAACATGCTTCTCCGATCACCTCTCTACTGATTATAGCAGTTGCAAATGTTCATTGCTCGCCGTTCGAGCGCGAAGACATTTGATAGCATCCACTCTCAATGCCTCTCTTCGATTGCGAAGACATTTGATAGCATCCACTCTCGATGCCTCTCTTCGAGTGCGAAGACATTTGATAGCATCCACCCTCAATGACCCTCTTCGAGCGCGAAGACATTTGATAGCATCCATCCTCATTGTTCCTCATCGAGCGCGAAGACATTTGATAGCATCCACCCTCAATGACCCTCGTCGAATGCGAAGACTTTTGATAGCATCCACCCTCAATGCTCTTCTTCAAATGCGAAGACATTTGATAGCATCCACCCTCAATGCTCTTCTTCAAGTGCGAAGACATTTGATAGCATCCACCCTCAATGCTCTTCTTCAAGTGCGAAGACATTTGATAGCATCCACCCTCAATGTTCCTCATCGAGCGCGAAGACATTTGATAGCATCCACCCTCAATGACCCTCGTCGAGTGCGAAGACTTTTGATAGCATCCACCCTCAATGCTCTTCTTCAAGTGCGAAGACATTTGATAGCATCCACCCTCAATGCTCTTCTTCAAGTGCGAAGACATTTGATAGCATCCACCCTCAATGCTCTTCTTCAAGTGCGTAGACATTTGATAGCATCCACCCTCAATGACCCTCGTCGAGTGCGAAGACATTTGATAGCATCCACCCTCAATGACCCTCGTCGAGTGCGAACACATTTGATAGCATCCACCCTTAATGTCCGGAACATGCCTCAGATATTGATTGGGGATGTCACGCTCAGGACTTCATCTGTAGGTAACTGCAGAGTGCTGCGGACGTCTATCGACTTTCAACAGAAGCACAGTGACGCTAAACTGAAGATGACGTCGTACGTTTTGTCAAGAATTTGACAGTTGAGCGACAGTCGTGCAAATTGAAACGGTCGACTGGAGCAAGTTGTATGGATCACAGGTAGACAGCGACACAGTAATGAGGAAAGCGATAATACGACGGTAACGGCGGTGAAATCCGTGGTAATTGTGTTAAAAGCGGCGGTATTACCGCAGAGGTGGCATCACAGTAATACAGTGGCATCACGGTAATACAGCGGGGTGGAAATACAAGCATTATAATTACCGTGGTAAAGGCATTAACATTGCCAACCATATTAAGTAATTATTTTTAATACTAACCGGGTCTTCATTTCAAAGTCATGCTGTACCAACGACTGACAATAGAAAAGTCACGTGATACTAACTGAATGTGCCTGAGGTCAAAGATCAACAGAGCGATTCGGTGGGGGAGGCTCGCACTTTTGGGCTACCGAGTTCTGAATATGTCATATAAAATGCATTCGATTAACGCCGAAGCAGAGTCCCTGCGTTATCGATCTCTTTGGGGTTAAATACCTACGTAACAAAAGTTTAGGGAGTAAGCAGACCGAGGGAGTGCCTTCCCCTCTGAATCGGGTCTAAGGGAGTGAGTGCATCGAGTGCGTTTTTCAAATATATAACTATGAGCGATATGTAAGAACACGTGTGCAGGAAATAAAGAAAATGTCCTTCGCAGCTGCGAGGATAACAATGCACGAATAACAATGCACCAATAACAATGCACGCATAACAATGTACTGATAACAATGCACGGACAACAATGCACGGATAACAATGCACGGACAACAATGCACGAATAACAATGCACGGATAACAATGCACGAATAACAATGCACGTATAACAAGCTTTGCGGATTCATATTCACCACAGCGAATCTCGATAATTGCGACACGTTATTATTCTCTCTAAATATTGTACTTGCTATTATTAATTATTATTATTAATTGACAACTTCTATAGCGCCGATGTTTAATACACAAGGCATCAACCGATTGCACACCAAAACCAGGCCGCAGCCAGGTCAAAACCCAGAAGTTCAGGTCAAGAAAAGCAACCTGCGGTGGTTAAGCTACCCGACCAGTCCTCTCCCTAGTTGCCTAAGCTTCCAATCGACAGTGTACGGTCGGGGTACTCATTATAGCTGAGTTCGGTAGAGGTAAAATCGTAAAAACTCGAGATTTTTCTACAGCGCCCAACGAAAGCTCAGTCGCAGGAACCAGCTTATTCACAGACGCTCATTCAAAACAGAATCGAGAGGCAAGAAGGATTCGGTTCCAGGTCAAGATCCAAGAGTCAGGCAGGCAGGCAGGCAGGCAGGCAGGCAGGCAGGCAGGCAGGCAGGCAGGCAGGCAGGCAGGCAGGCAGGCAGGCAGGCAGGCAGGCAGGCAGGCAGGCAGGCAGGCAGGCAGGCAGGCAGGCAGGCAGGCAGGCAGGCAGGCAGGCAGGCAGGCAGGCAGGCAGGCAGGCAGGCAGGCAGGCAGGCAGGCAGGCAGGCAGGCAGGCAGGCAGGCGATGATGGATGGTGTTTGGAATTGAATAAGTCTTAAGGTAATTACCATTATTACCTCGATTGAGTGAAGTCTTAAGTTGAGATCGAAATGACATAAGAGCCTAATCTTTTGGATTTTATGCCACTGCTTATATTAGAAATCCGAGTCGACGCAATGATCTATCGCCAAAACAACCGACTTCCTGGGGCAGCGATACAGACCCCAATTATACAAGTTTGCGGGGGCTGCGTGATCCCGCGGGTGCGTTTTTAGTGTTGCAGGTTACGATACGAAACCATTTTCGACATATCAGTTATGATGTTAATTTCTTATGTTGATTTATCCACTATCTAGTTTTCGATACGCTAGCGCCATTGTGACGATTTTTAAAAGGCGCTTTATAAATAGCCACACAAATACATACATATATACATGCAAACATACACACATACATACACACATACATATATGCTCAAATATGTATGAATATACAAATATACACATATATACATACATACATGCGTGCATACATGTCTGTATATATCTATCACGACAATTCATATAGCGCCTTTTGGAAACTCGTAAAAGCGCTGCACACGTGACTTTCTAACTGACCTGAACAAGTGCCGTTTAATATGACAGTTTGAAAATGTAAGCTCACCGAGTCAAATGCAACTGTGCGCAAATCAATACTGGCATACATAGGTAAATACATACATATATTGACATACATACATATATTGACATACATACATATATTGACATACATACATATATTGACATATATACATATATTGACATACATACATATATTCATACATCCACACATACTTACATACCTAAATATATTCATACATTCCCATATATATATATATATATACATACACACGTACATACATATATTCATACATACATTCATACATACACACATACATACATACCCAAACACACACACATGCATGTATTTTACATAAATACATATATGAATACATGAATTTATCAACACATATATACATACATACACACATACATACACACATACATATATACATACATATATTCATACTTTAACCATACATATTTATATACATACATATATTAATGCATACATAAATACATACATGCATAAATACATACATACATACATATATTTATACATAAATACATACATGCATAAATACATGCATAAATACAAACATACGTTCATACATAAAAACATACATACATACATGCATACATAAATACATACATACATACATACCCAAACACACACATACATGTATCCTACATAAATACATATATGAATACATGAATTTATCAATACATATATACATACATACACGCATACACACACATACATATATACATACATATATTCATACTTTAACCATAAATATTTATATACATACGTATATTAATGCATCCACATATACATACATAAATACATACATACATATATGCATACATAAATACATACATACATAAATACATACATACATAAATACATGCATACATAAATACATACGTACATACATACATAGTCTTCGATCTGATACCTCGTGGGACTTGTTGACCGATGACTTGTGCCCCCAGAGACTGTTGCCCCGAGAACGTACGTCATCGAGACACTTATGTTTTCCTGCTAAGGAAACTGGTTCCCTGATTGCGTCATCGAAAGACTGATGCCCTAGTGCGCATGCCAGAAACGATAGACTGGTACCCGGCAGTCCTAGTTATCGTCATCAAAGGCATCTGGAGTCAATGTTCGGCCGTCAACAAAGAATGTCTTCATCCATTAAAGCTGAACCCATTAGAGTTCGACGCAGGAAAACAAGGAGACTGAGATGAAGGCGAACAGACACAGACAGGGACAGACGGAAGCGACAAGAGGCAGAGAGGCGGAGAGGCAGACAGACAGAGAAGCAGACAGACGCGGAGTGGAAGAGGAAAGTCGGTGTATTCAGCCAGTGATGTTAGTCTGAAGAGGAAACATAACATGAGAAAGTCTCCTCGCTAACACGGAAGGAAGGAAAAACTAGAGGCAGGAAGAAAGGCATGAAGGAAGGAAGAGAGAAAGGAAGGAAGGAAAGAAGGAAGGAAGGCAGGAAGGAAAGAAGGAAGGAAGGAAGGAAGACAGGCAGGAAGGAAGGAAGAAAAGAAGGAAGAAAGAAAGGAAGGAAGGAAAGAAGGAAGGAAGGCAGGAAGAAAAGAAGGAAGGAAGGAAGGCAGGAAGGAAAGAAGGAAGAAAGAAAGGAAGGCAGGCCGGAAGGAAGGAAGGAAAGAAGGAAGGAAGGAAGGCAAGAAGGAAGAAGGAAAGAAGGAAGGAAGGAAGGCAGGAAGAAAAGAAGGAAAGAAGGAAGGAAGGCAGGAAGAAAAGAAAGAAGGAAGGAAGGCAGGAAGAAAGGAAAGAAGGAAGGAAGGCAGGAAGGAAGGAAGAAAAGAAGGAAGAAAGAAAGGAAGGAAGGAAAGAAGGAAGGAAGGCAGGAAGAAAAGAAGGAAGGAAGGAAGGCAGGAAGGAAAGAAGGAAGAAAGAAAGGAAGGCAGGCCGGAAGGAAGGAAGGAAAGAAGGAAGGAAGGAAGGCAAGAAGGAAGAAGGAAAGAAGGAAGGAAGGAAGGCAGGAAGAAAAGAAGGAAAGAAGGAAGGAAGGCAGGAAGAAAAGAAGGAAAGAAGGAAGGAAGGCAGGAAGAAAAGAAAGAAGGAAGGAAGGCAGGAAGGAAAGAAGGAAGGAAGGCAGGAAGGAAGGAAGAAAAGAAGGAAGAAAGAAAGGAAGGAAGGAAAGAAGGAAGGAAGGAAGGCAGGAAGAAAAGAAGGAAAGAAGGAAGGAAGGCAGGAAGGAAGGAAGACAGGCAGGAAGGAAGGAAGAAAAGAAGGAAGAAAGAAAGGAAGGCAGGCGGGAAGGAAGGAAGAAAAGAAGGAAGAAAGGAAGGCAAGAAGGAAGAAGGAAAGAGGAGTGGCAGGAAGAAAGGCAGTAAGTAAGGAAGAGAAAGCAAGGAAGGCAGAAAGACAGAAGAAAGGAAGGAAAGTAGGAAGGAAGGATAGAAGAAAGAATGAAGGATTGAAGGAAGGAAGAACTAAAAAAGAAAAAAGAACAGAAGGCCTTTCGGGAACTTCATAACGGCTCAGGTGATGCATAAACTGGAATCACAAGAGATCCTTGTATACATAACAGATATGATAAAAGACACTATGCTAAATTTATACAATAACTAAAACATCTACATAAGATTATATCTCTATATATTTCATAAATTTATATCGCGCCTTTTATGGAACCTTAGGCATATAATCCGGAATCCAAAAAGCCAGAATTATGGTAGTTCTTCGACATTCGACTCGGAATGGATATCGCCAAGGGATTTATTCAAAAAAAATCCGGAATGAATACCAAATAACTTGAAGAATTTCTGCGTATAATCCGTCGATTCGTTCCGTTCGGATGAAACTCCGTAGATCAATCGCTCCGTCCATCGATTAATGTTCTTCGAATCGTCAACGAACCATTTCCGTTCTCTCTGTACTACGCCTTAGTATTTCCGGTTCAGGGAATTACCGTCTTAACTCAGGCGCATGAACGAAAGATACAGTGTATATACATCTATCTAGCAGTATATTAGAAATATGTATGAATGTATGTATGTATGCATGCATGCATCTATGTATGCATGTATGTATGTATGCATGTATGTATGCATGCATCTATGTATGCATGTATGTATGTATGCATATATGTATGTATGTATGTATGAATGTATGTATGCATGCATGCATCTATGTATGCATGTATGTATGTATGCATATATGTATGTATGTATGTATGTATGAATGTATGTATGCATGCATGCATCTATGTATGCATGTATGTATGTATGCATGTATGCATGCATGCATCTATGTATGCATGTATGTATGTATGCATATATGTATGTATGTATGTATGTATGAATGTATGTATGCATGCATGCATCTATGTATGCATGTATGTATGTATGCATGTATGCATGCATGCATCTATGTATGCATGTATGTATGTATGCATATATGTATGTATGTATGTATGAATGTATGTATGCATGCATGCATCTATGTATGCATGTATGTATGTATGCATATATGTATGTATGTATGTATGGATGTATGTATGTATGGATGGATGTATGTATGTATATATGTATGTATGAATGTATGTATGCATGTATGTATGTAAGAATGAATGTATGTATATATGTATGTATGCATACATATATACATCCAGAACATAACATGTATATTAATAGTTTTTGGACTATAGCCTCACTTCGTCCCTCCCCTTGCAGCTGAAAACCCCGGATCCACCCCCCCCCCCCCCGATCTAAACAAAGGCAGCGATATTTAGGCCTTTATTTCCATGTGTACCTAAACGCGTGGGGTCTAATTTCATTCTCTCCGATGCATTGGCATGATGCGCAAACAACGCAATGATCAATGGGCGCTATATGATTTTAATATATGTCTATGGGATGAATATCGGCCGGGGAGCAGAGGGTCGTAGACGGGTCGGCGCCATTCCACCGTCCACCCGCCGCTATCTGAAGCGGGATTTTCCAAGCAAGTTTATGGCCCATTGGATCAGCGCGCCAACCGATAGTCTAGATGCCATGGCAAGGGTGTCCGAATACAAAATGCAATGCAATACAATACAAATGCTGCTTCTCTGGAAACATGTAATCAACTTTGTGCAGACTGAAGGAAGAGGTCAGCTTTCAGTTGAGAGTGAGGAATAGTCAGAAATAGAGAAACGTCTTAGACGTAACTATCGTTATGTCGGTGGTCAGAGAGATAGGAAGACAGTCGCGAACCTGAGGAGGTAGAGTCCCAAACGGTGCGTCGAGCAACTGTCAGCGCCGGTCCAAAGTAAGGGCGAGTACACGATCAAAGGACCCTATGACTTATTAGATTAGATTATATATTAGATTAGATATTAGATTAGATTAGATTAGGGATTATATTCGAGTTTATGGAATAAACTAGGGATCAGATTATAGATAAGATTAGGGATTAGATTGGGGATTAAATTAGGGATTAGATTATAAGGATTAGATTAAGGATTAGTTAGATTAGATTGGATTAGATTAGATAAGATTAGAAGATTAGTATTGTACAGAAGACGAAGTTTCCAGAAGATGCTGATCGAAGCGAGTATCGCCTTTGAGCAGAGTAACAGAGTATAACCCAAGATAGTGGAACCGAATACGACTCTTCCTGCCTACTGATTTTGTCTTGACTGAGCGCCTGTGAATAAACTGGCTCCCACGACTTAGCGTTCCTTAGACGCTGTAGAAATCTAGAGTTTACGATTACGACTACGATTAGATTTCATATCAGCTGACGCAGTAATCGCGCACATAAAATTATTCGGTAGATGTCCTTCTGCTTATGCAAATATAGACTATGTGTGTAAGTAAGCGCGAGGATGGATGGGTATATACGACAGATCAACTGCCAGTACACGAAACATCTTACCCTTTTGTGTGTGTGTGTATATATATAACACAATATATAGAAGCGACAAGATATATATATATATGACCCCTTTTGCTTATACTTCACTCTTTTGCATGAATATACTGAGTGAAATATATATATATATATATATATATATATATATATATATATATATATATATATATATATATATATATATATATATATATATATATATATATATATATATATATATATATATATATATATATATATATATATATATATATATATATATATATATCACTCGTATCAGATAAGATCTCGATTAGGCCTGAATATATTATATATATATGTATGACTGGATTTATTATATATACATAAATGTATATGGTCATGGTTCTTTATATTGTATCTGTATATATGGAGAAAACTAGATAAAATGAAGATGATGAGATCCAATACTTAGTGATGGTCTGTCTGATATTACAACGGATATGGCAACATATTAGACATAAGTGTATCACATAGATGAAAAATACATGTGTATATATAATATGGTCATTTACATATATATGTATATGTATATAAACGCGTGTATATGTATACGTGTTTATATATATATATATATAAAATTATTATCGCTGATATTTCTGTTTGATGACGGTGATCCGAAGGGAGCGATCTATCTCTCCGTTGTTTGCTTACTCTGCCCCGTTGATGCTGCTGCTGCTGCTGCTGCTGCTCTCGGCTGATGCGAGAATGACCCTGCTGCTCTGGCGCGATGCTGATGATGCGCTGAATGGGGTGAAGGAAGAGAATGAGACAAATAGGAGGATGAAGAAGAGGACAATGACTCTACAGTTGAGGAAGCATCTATAAAATGGAATAGGCTGAGGAACGAAATGAAACAGGAGGAGGAAGAGGAAGAGGAAGAAGAGGAGGAGGAGGAGAAGGAGAAAGAGGAGGAGGTGGAGGAAGAGGAGGAGAAGGAAGAAGAGGAGGAGGAAGAGGAGGAGGAGGATAAAGAGAAGGAAAAGGAGGAGGAGGAGGAAAAAGAGGAGGAAGAGGAGGAAGAGGAGGAGAAGGAAGATGAGGAAGAGCAGGAAGTGGAGGAAGAGGAGGAGGAAGGGGATGAGGAAGAGGAGGAAGAGGAGGAAGAGGAGGAGGAAGGAGATGAGGAAGAGGAGGAAGAGGAGGAAGAGGAGGAGGTTCATATAGAACAATGACTCTCTGACTTTCTGCGTAGCTTTCTCGTTGTCCGTCTCTATCTTCAGCCTTCCTCCCTCCTTCAGTCCATTATGTAGCTCACGATCCCCACCACATCACATGATTTCCACGGGTCTTTGGACCGGGGAGCTGAAGTTCGGTGGGAATGAGTTCACGAGAGAGAGAGAGACAGACAGACTGACAGACTGACAGACAGACAGACAGACAGACAGACTGACAGACAGACAGACAGACAGACAGACAGACTGACAGACAGACAGACAGAAGGCGGTTGGAGAGATGGATTGGTGGAAGGAGGGACGGCATAGAGGCCTCAAAGGAGAAAGGTCAAAAGAGTGACTTAAGTGCTGGACATCAATTTGCAAATCACGCTCGTGTTCTCTGCAAAATGAACTCTTCATGTTTTTGTTTTCTGTCTGATGCTGCGTTCCGTTGGCTCTTAAAATCATTGTGAATGTCTAATGCTACGTTCCTTTGGCTCCTTCTCTCATTACGATTGTAAGTAAGTAAGTTAGTTGCCTGCAGCCTGCCAGACAGCCAGCCTGCTTATCTGCCTACCTGCCTGCCTGTCTGTTTGCTTGCCAACCAGCCTGCCTCTACCTGCCTGTCTACATGCCTGCCTGCCTGCCTGCCTGCCACTGCATGTGTTTGTGTGTGTGCGTGTGCGCGTGCGTGTGTATGTGTGTGAACATCTGGAGCTGTGTCGTCATCATTAATCAAAGGGCTTAGCGGCTGGATTATCTGGTCCGGTCGTTGGTGGAGTGTATACAGTAGTCAGGGCTTTGACGGTCGCTGGTACTTCTTGTGGTACTGCTTGGTACTGTCTCGAGTGCCACGTAGGCCTACTGCTTGCTTGTCTCCTGATTGGTACTCTTTGTCTCGCAAAGAAGCTTCGCCAGGATGTTGATTTAGGCTGATCTACTGAGAATGATGGTCAGATCTTCATCAGGACTCAAGCGTAATATGTATGCACGCTTGTATTGGAATATTTATATGGCGCCGGTATAGGATCTTCAAAGGCTAAAAATGAAGGCGCTATATAATCAGAGAGACGTTTCAAATATCGTTTTTATTAACTGAACTGGAAATAGTAGCGAGAATTATAATTATTAGTAGTAGTAGCAGTGGTTCTGAGACATGGACTACTGGAGTGCAGAAACTGAGAAACTCGAGGCATTTGAAATGTGGGTATGGAGAAGACTGGGCAAAATCGGTTATAAAACAAGCGAGGTGTTGCAATTGGTACAGGAAGAAAGGACATTTGGTCAATACAATAAGGAGGAGACATTTGAACTGAATTGGCCACTTACTAAGTGAAAACTTTAGTATTATAATTTGTGGACCGTCATTCTGGAATTCTCTGCCAGCTGTTCTTATTAGCTTGCCAACTTTATACCAGTTCAAAACAAGTCTAATCTCATATATACAATGCACTTAGTTAAGTATTGTTTGGTGCTTAGTTAAGTGTTTTTGTTTGTGTTTGTGCACTGACATTGATTACATTAATTACTTTTATATTTTAGATTATTAATTGTTTTACTCAGTCTAATGCTGACACCTATTTGTAATCCATGATGTAAGTAGGTGACCTTCGTAGCGGAACTGTTTGTTCCTTTTAGGTCAGCCCATTGGCACCAATGTATGTGACAGACTATGATTGTACTTGTTAATTATTTTGGTGATTAATAGAATCTCTCTCTCTCTCTCTCTCTCTCTCTCTCTCAACTTAAAACTTACCTTTTTCAAACTGCTTATCCACCATAGGCTGCCTCTCTGTCCTGTGGACTGACCTTCTGGATATTGACCTAATTGCGGCTTGGTTTTGGTGTGCCATCGGTTGATGCCTTGTGCATTAGACAGCGGTGCTTTAGAAGTCACTAATTATTATTAATTATTATAAGCCGAAGAACCACATTATTGTCTGATGTTCGTGTCTGGTGGGGGCGCCACAGAAGCTCGTTGATTCGATTAATATTATCGGCGATAGTCTTTGATGACGACGAACGGTGTGGCCACATTACCTCGGTTTTGACTGCTACGATCGATAAAGCCGGACTACTTTCGCCAACAACTCTCGTCTAAATCACGCGGCCGGCGTTAATTCGCCAGTCAAGTCTCGTCCGCTCCTTATCACTCGCACTTCCTCAATTTCCGCCCATCCCCGAGGCGTCGCCATTTTGGTGAAATGCGGCGGGTGGGAGCGGAGGGAGATTCGAGGGGAGGAACGGAAATAGGCCCAGGTGACGTCTTGATCGCCCTGAACGACCGGAGTTTTGCGCGAGATCTATTAACCACATGCTCTGCGCAGACAGACGAACGCACCGCCGAACAGATGACGGACTAGAACTGCGCGAGAGCGAGATTATGAGATCTCGTTAGCCGCAGGAACGCCTGCTGAGTCACGACTTGTCGGGGGGTATGGATGGACAGAGTGGTTTGAACGCTCGGCTTGTAACGGGTTCGAGCCTTCTCCCGAGGGAAGTTTACTGTGTAGGGACTTCGAGCACAATTGCTCAGCGCCATCGATTGATGCTTTGCCATTAGATAGTAGCGCTTAATAAATACAGAAATTATAATGAAATGGGTGTTAAAGGAGGAAATGGAGTTAATAATTATTAATTCCCTGAATAACTCCGGAATTTATTAATTATTGTTAATCGTTTAATGATCATAAACTGCCGATTATAATCGGCAATCGTTTCTTGCCATCATCCGCGCGAGGCTAAGAGCAAAGATGGCGATAATGGCAGAAATAATGTTTGCTCCTTATGAAGCCGAAATAAAAGCGTCATTCGTTACGTCATAAATCTCGAAAAGCGCCGATTGGTCGAGCGATTTCCGACACGTTTCCGGGGATTTCCATCATGCGGGGAAAATCCGTTTGAGTGAATGATGGAAATTGCTTAATTCGCCAGAACAAAGCATAAACCAAATACTCTGCCTACCAGCTAATTATAGCTATATATGTATATATATATATATATATATATCATCAGTGCTTTTTCACACGAAACGCTCCGGAACGGCGTTCCGGCACCTTTTTTCGGCTGATAAAAAATAATTAGTTTTTAATAAAAGAATTGTGTTACTAAGTTATTTTAATTATGTAATATAACGTAACTTATTTTAATTCAATTTCAGTGTTTACAACTTTACACTGTTTTCAGTGTTTATTGATTGACAAAAATAATGAAATTTTAGCACAAAATTCCATAATTGTTCAGTTCCGGAACCTTTTTTCTAGAAAAAAGCACTGTATATCATAGAGATATATAATAGGGTAGGCCTTATTTACATGGATAAAAATTTAACGGGAGACAGTCATGTCACGGATACCAACGCGCATCATCAACTTAGGGGAAATGGGGTCGACACTCATCATTGAGGCATGAGGGATCCCTTCAATTTAAGTTAACCCATCTATGATGTTGCCATGAAATTTGTGTCGTCCATAGGTATGTTACCCCGTGGACTATGAGTAGAAGAAAAATTATGTTCATGTGGCATATCTATGGCTTCTTAAAACCGAAAATTCCTTACGGGATCCATCTCGCCTCTAGTTTCCCCATGTCTCCTCCTCCTCCTCCTCTTCCTCCTCCTTCTCCTCCGCCTTCTTTTCCTTCTCCTCCTCCTTCTGCTCAGCTGCCGCAGCCGTGTAGACGCTTTCATCCGTTTCGACACACACCAGTGGCGCCTACGCTGGTGCCCTGCTTGGCATTCTCCGTCCATCATTCCATCTGCCAATCCAAATATCCACTCATCTGTTTTTCCTTCCTTCCTTCCTTCCTTTCTTCCTTCCTTCCTTCCTTCCTTCCGCATCCAAACAGCTTCGGTTCCGTTCAGATTTTCTGCCATTATTGCATCCAACTACCAGAGATCCATCTGTCTGTCTGTCTGTCTGTCTGTCTGTCTTTGTGTCTTTGCATTTGTCTGTGTGTGTTTGACTGTCTGTGTAACTGTATGCGTGTCTGTAGGTGTATCTGTCTTCGTGTGTATGTGTCTGTGTATCTGCCCCTTCTACCTTCAGACTTTCCCAGTCTTCCTCATATGCCTTTCGTCTCTCTTTTCTCTCTCTCTCTCTCTCTCTCTCTCTCTCTCTCTCTCTCTCTCTCTCTCTCTCACACACTCTCTTTTTGTCTCTGTCTCTGTCCATCCAAAAGGCGAAGCTGTTGCTGCTTCTAATCCATCATCCGTGACGCGAATCATCTCCTGTTCCACCTTCCATGCATATGTATACACAAACATATGCAGATATTACATATATATGCATATATACTTATACATATATATATACATATATACACACATATAATATATATGTGTATATATGTATATATATATATATATATATATATATAATACGTGTTAGCCAGTATAGGTCGATATGTCGGGCGCCGCACTCACTGTACATGCGTAGCTTAGATGTTGGTTCCATTTGGAGGCTTCCGTAGTTCTTGGCTATTAATGGTGTCATATTTACTCTCATGTCAATAGGTAACATATATGTATGTTCATTCATAATCTCATTCATTCATTCATTCATTCATTCATTTATTCATTCATTTATTCATTTATTCATTCATTCATTCAGAACATGTATATAGCAGCCATTCCGATTACCAGATTTTAAGTGTTAGTGAAAGGTAAAATATATTTGTACCTACGTAGGTATGTACATATGCATGTAAGTGTGTACGCATGCATGTATGTATGTATGTATATATGTACCCATGTATGTATGTATGTGTGCTTGCATGTATATAGGTATGTATGTGTATAAATGTGTATGTATTATGTATGTATATATATGTATGTATGCATATTTATACGTATGTGCGTACGTACGTACGTATGTTTGTATATGTGTATGAATGTATGTACGTATGCATGTCAGTATGTATGTCAGTATGCATGTCAATAGGTCAGTATGTCGGTATTTATGTCAGTATATATGTCAGTATGTCAGTATGTCAGTATGTCAGTATGTCAGTATGCCTGTCTGTCTGTCTGTCTGTCTGTCTGTCTGTCTGTCTGTCTGTCTGTCTGTCTGTCTGAAAACCTTTCGTGACGTTTATTTTTATTACTAACAACAAGTAAATATAACTTTGTCGATAGCTGCAGAGAATAATGGAAGTCCAACAACAGCTTCGTTCGTATCTGGAAAGTCTGTCATCTTTGAAAGTAGTTCTCCGAAATCATACGCCAGTCGTCCTTCAGTTCTGGGTGCTCTCACAACACCGGGCAATCCAGGAAACGGCTCCGCAGTGTCGAAAATCAAGAGCTTCAGAGAACTTGCAGGAAAACCTGCGAGTTCAAAGGCCTACGGGGGCGAGCCCGGGAACAAGGAGCCAAAGGTCAGAAGGGTCAATGATTCGACCCAGGATTCAACTGTGTCGCACACTGATACACCGGACGCAATTTGGCCGACCGCTTCACACCCAGACATTGAACTGCGCTCCACAGAAACGAAACAGCTCATCCATTCACCCCAGGATAGCAACAGCCCGAGGTCACAGGTCAAGGTCACTTCCGGGTTAGAAACTGGGTCAAGAACGGAATTTCGTCAGACGCCAGTTCTTGGCGGGATCTGCTGCAGTACAAAAGAAGCACAGACAGCAACGACAACAGACAACTATGATTACAACAACTACGATGATGATGACGACGAAAACAATGACAAAAACGACGACAGTGATGAGGGGGAGAAAGAGATCGGAGATGCGGACAGCAGAGATGTTGCCTACGGATACAGAGACAGAGATGACGACAGTCAAACATACGACGACTACAGAGGAGGGATGATCGAATCTGAAGATGCTGAGGGAGGAGGAAGCGATGAATCAAGGACCGAATATCTTTATGTCTCCGATAACTTCACCAGCAATGAATCGCAGATTGCATCCGAAAATCAAGGTAGATTTGGCACAATACCATACATACATACATACATACATACAAACATACATACATACATACATACATACATACATACATACATACAAACATACATACATACAGACATGCATACATACATACATACATACACACACATACATACATACATAGACAGACAGACAGACAGACATACATACATATATACATACATACATACATACGTACGTAAGTAAATACATATATGCATATATATATGCATTCATATATCTATAGATACATATCTACATACATATCTACATACATAAATACCTGCATGCATGCATACACAAATGCATACATACACACATATCTATATACATAAACACATACCTACATACATATGTACGTACATTAGTGCATACATACATGTATACATGCATGCATACATACACATACATATATACATACATAAATAAATACATGCATACATGCACAGATGTTTTCAAGCATATGCCTACATACATATATGCATATACGCATGCACATATACATAAATACATACACACATACATACATACATACATACACACAACACACATATATACACAAATAAACGCATACATACGTACACACTTAAACACATAAATACATACATACCTACTTACTTACTTACTTACCTAAGCGTATAGCACATAATAAGGTATAGTTAGCGAGTCCAGTTTTGTCTCATGCGAAGGAGAAGATTGCCAAAGAGTCGCATAAAAAACCCCGTTATTGCCATATCGGCAAATTCTAATCATCGGCCGTGCAAACAGACACTTCCTTCTGAACCAGGAAAGGATTTATGCTTTATTTACCTCTATTATGCGCGATCAATTGTAACGCTTTGTACAGCCACTGTTGACCCATTGACGCCCCACTGCAGGGGCATGAACAGCAGTAAATCTGAATTCGCTTGTGTGGTCGTGAAAACAGCGGGGCCACTGTTCTTGCGACACCTACCGTGGGACGTGGTGGTGTAGTGGTAGTGTCGGTGCCTCGTAACCGGAGGGTCACGGGTTCGAATCTGCCTTGAGCCACTGCGTAGCGACCTTGGACAAGTTGCTCACCCACAATTGTCTGTGTGGAAGGCAACGGGAAACCACCTCACTCATCTCATCCCCGGTGGCATAAAGCCAATGGACCTGCTTTTGGGCAGAAAACTCATCATCATCATCATCATCATCATCATCATCATCACCGGCGTTGTAAGGTTCCCTTCGCTTTTATCAGAATCAAAGGCATCATCTGTATTGATAGCCACTAATGGGGTTAGCTGTTTCAGACACGGTTCGTGTAGTCGTAATCGTAAGCTCGAGATTTCTACAGCGCCAAACGAAAGCAAAGTCGCGGGAACCAGCTTATTCATAGGCGCTCAGTGAAGCAAGATCGAGAGGCAAAAAGGGTTCGGTTCCAGATCAAGATCCAGGAGTCAGGCGGGCAGACAGTCCGACGGGTATACGGCGGATGGTGTTGCGGATTGGAGATAAGATGATGAAGTGAATAGCTGGCTTTTGCTGCAAGGATTTAGACTGTGCAATTAAAGTTCAAACTGTAATAATTATTCTGAGACCGTGCTTGACGTCGGTAAACTATACGTAACTTGTTTACTATTTACGCTAAAAACCTTCAGCAAATTCAGCCCAACCCAACGTAATATTAAACCAATTTTAAAACTTTTCGACGCTTTTCTTTGACGCGGACAAGGTCATGTGCATTCTTAGAAGCTATCTGTAAATGTAAATGTAAATGTAAAAGTAAATATACACGTTTCTCTGTAGCGACCGTATGACCTCGATCCTGCTCATTTTTCAATGAATTTATCAGACGAGACCCTTCACCACCGCTGTTCTTTTGAATGGGCGCCACGCCATTTAAGATCCCTGTGCACGGACCGTGTTTTATGACAGCAAGTAATGTGTGGGAAGACCTATATATGGACAGCAGTAAATGAGTGACGAAAACGCGCCCAGTGGAGACATTTTAAGGCAGGGGGAAGGAAGTCACCCACTTCCCCTAAAACTCAAACACAGAATTTTCTTTCTCTCATTGCGTACCGCCGTTATTTAAGACTATACCAGCTGTTAGGTGTTACCTCGTTCCTCGTTTTTCCGTCCGAGTGTCTGTCTATGGGTTCGTACATATATCTGTCTGTCTGTGTGTCTGTCTATGCGTTCGTCCGCGTCTGTGTCTCCTCCGTCCTTGTGTCTGCCCGTCCAGTTATTCTCCCGCAGTTACGCAGCATTGACAGACAGACAGACAGCATACATACATACATACACATAGACACACAGACAGACACAGACACAAACACACTTATAGCGCGCAATCGGTTGATGCCTTGTGCATTATACACCGGCGCTATAGAAATTACAGTGATGTATTGAGTTCCTGTGCTGACGGAAGTGAGTGCATTAGAAGCAGACGACAGTTTTAAGTGAGAAAACAGGATCGGTTTTATCTCTCGAGTGGTCCATTTCAAAACAGGAAGATTACGGCACGATTGCATGTACGTATATATGAATGAATGTACGAAAGTATGTACTTTTTTATTTATTTATGTATGTATGAATAAATGAATGAATATGTATGTATATATGTGTGTTTATGTATGTATGTATGTGTTCATGTATGCATGTATGTGTTTATGTATGTATGTATGTATGTGTTCAGTATGTATGTATGTGTATATATATATATATGTATGCATGTATGTATATATGTATGTATGCATGTATGTATGCATGTATGTATGAATATATCAGGATTTCTGGCGACATGAAACCTTGCGATCGACTATTAATACTATTTCTGCATTTATTAAGCGCCACTAATAACAAAGCATCAGTTGATGGCGCTGACCAATAATTGTGTGCGAAGGATTAGCTGCACAATCACAGTCTCCGAGAAAACTCGAATCCGCAACGATCCGCGTTTAAAGGCGAACGCTCAAATCAATCGGCTACCGCGCCACAGATTGTATGCATGTAAATTGCATCTTGCATATTATTGCGTATCTTGTATATTTTATACCACGGTACTGTATGTATGCATACTGGATCGTTTATACATGCATACTACTGCATAGCCTCTACATGTATATTGCATATAATTTGCATACGTGTTAAGTCTCAATCCCTGCGGTTTAAACCGTGATGGCCACCGTCGAAGATTCTGCTCCCAATCCAGTTCGATGAAAGGGAGTGGCTTGGACGTTTCCTTCGTCAGTTGCCTTCAGGGGGAATTAAGAGAACGAGGAAGGACCGCTTAGGGAGAGAGGGGTGGAACAAGCAGGAAGAAGACTTAGAAAGGAACGGAGAAGATGCCAGGATGAGAAACAGGGAGATGCCAGCAAGGGAGGGAAGAGAAGACTCGAGAAGAGATGGGATGGAGGAAGGGAATGGATGGAAGGATGGAGAAAGACACAGAGAGTGAGAGAAACGAAAAGAGAGAAGAGGAGAGAGCGAGAGAGCGAGAGGAGGGAAGGGGAACTAGAAGGAGGAATACAGGAAAGGAGAGAGACTGGGAGAGGGAGCGAGATAGGGGAAGAGAGGATAATAGACAGACAGACAGACAGACAGACAGACAGACAGAGACAGACAGACAGACTGAGTTACACGCCTACGGACGTCGAAAGCAAAATTAAACGTGACAGCTAAAACCTCGAAGCGACGAATCCTGAAGCGGATTTTGTTGTTTCTGGCAAAACCACCACCACCACCACCACCGCCGCCGCCGCCACCGCCGCCACCGCCACCACCACCACACAGCAGTGCAAAAACCACTATCAGACAGTGTACTGAATGACATGAAACTAATCAATGAGCGCTAATCGCCTAAGTGATGCAAGATGTCGAACCGCTCAATAAGTTCCATTGATTTCGGGGCGGTCTCTTGGCTCGACCCGAAAATCCATTCAGGAGGATAAACAACTTAGGAAAAGAACGCTACCGTTAAACCACGGTGACCTTCAACATAAACTGTCTCGTCTGAGATCGTACTTATCGTGACCAATATAACCATACAGCGGTGTCTGATTACTATAACGAATACATTAATGTCTGGCTGTAGGCATCTTATTTTCAGACAAAGATGTATGTATGTATGTATGTTTAGGAAAAATGTTTCGGTTCCAGGCCAAGATCCAAAAGTCAGGCAGAGAGACAGCGTGGCAGCTACGGTGGGTGATGTTTGGGATTGCAGCAGAGAGAGAGAGAGAGAGAGAGAGAGAGAGAGAGAGAGAGAGAGAGAGAGAGAGAGAAAGAGAGAGAGAGAGAGAGAGAGGGAGAGAGACAGAAGAGGAAGAAGGGGTGTAACGATTGCCTGCGTCGCGCTTAGGGAATAAGAACAACTGGCCATTTCCCTCCCTTCCTCCCGTTCTCCCTCCCTCCCTTCGCTGGCTGTCAATCATCGAAACCATTCATCCCTGAAACTGGTGATAGCTAACAACGAATGTCAATGGAGAAGATGAAATCAGTCGCATCTTTAGAGTAAGTCAGCTGTAGAGTAGATTTTTCCAAGGCTTCTGACCAACCATGCGTGCAACGAACGCTGAACAATCAGTCTCTTCTTTAGATTATATGTCAACCGTATAGCATTTTTTTCCAGGGCTACTGCTTCACGGATGACCAGCCATGCGTGCAACGAATACTGAGCTCATCCGAGATGACGAAAAGAAAACGTCGATGTTAGGCTTAGTTTGAAGAAAGCCACGTGAAGCTGCTTTAAATGCGAGATGATGATGACGACGACTAGGATGATGATAATGAGATGATAACACTACATGTACGTTTACATTACAACTACTGTTGTAGATCTGCAGCAAGACTCGAACTCGGACTACGACGATTACAATCAGTCGAGTGACCAGTCACGTGATCAGTCGGACAACGGTCAGCCAATCCGAGCGGGTCTCGACTACGAAGCAGGTCTTGACCAATTCATTACCTTAATTGCTGTCCACTGTTAGGGAAGAACTTCGATGACGTCTGACCACTAAATTAAATATATCGATCGATCCGTCGATCCATTGATCGATCCATTGATCCACCCATCGATCGATCCACCCTCCATTCGTTCGCCTATCCATCCATCCATCCATCCATCCATCCATCCATCCACACATCCATCCACACATCCATCCATCCATCCATCCATCCACACATCCATCCATCCACCCACTCACACACCCACCAATCCATCTACCCAACTTTCTATCGATCCACCAACCCACCCAACGTTTCAATCATTCATCTTTAAGGTTCGCAGAGATAGATATTGTTGCACGACTTTTAGAAAACCGAATTCGATTCTGTCTCCACCATCAAACGCAGTTACGATTTTTTCACAAGACGACATTGCATTTGAATCTTTAAATCCATCTCAGTCCTGAAGTTTATCAATCTTAAAAGCGGCTTTTCTCTTATTTCGCAGAAAACCGAGACTACCACCTCGGAGTAGAACACCACAATTTCGATCTTCACTTGGGTCAAAAGATTTCAGGTAATCGTAAAGTCGCGATTTCTACAGCGCCCAACGAAAGCTAAGTCGCAGGAACCAGGTTATTCACAGGCGCTCAGTCAAAAACAAAATCGATAGGCAAGAAGGGTTCAGTTACAGGTCAAGATCCAAGAGTCAGGCAGGCAGGCAGGCAGGCAGGCAGGCAGGCAGGCAGGCAGGCAGGCAGGCAGGCAGGCAGGCAGGCAGGCAGGCAGGCAGGCAGGCAGGCAGGCAGGCAGGCAGGCAGGCAGGCAGGCAGGCAGGCAGGCAGGCAGGCAGGCAGGCAGGCAGGCAGGCAGGCAGGCAGGCAGGCAGGCAGGCAGGCAGCTACGGTGGGTGGTGTTTGGAACTGGATCTGCAAGATAGATAAAAGGAAGAAGAGGAATCAGGATAGGATCTGCGGAAGAAGAGTGTTTCCTGCCTTGAATGGAATAAGGTAGGCCTATAAGTAAAATTATTTACATCAAAGCTACTAGAAAATGCCTATGTCGGTTGTGCTTCAGCGATGCGAAGCGGTGGCCACCGTGGCCAGACAATCAGCCTCCGTTGGCTTGAACACCATCCGATCAACCACTTCGCCGTCTTTCTCTGGCTCGTCGCTGCCTTAGCCCTCGTCAGCATCCTGCTGATCGCTTACAGATTCAGACACGCCGTAAGTCAGCTCCCCCTCTTTGGTTTTGTATGTGTGTAGGGCATATGCATTGTATATACGTATGCATCCATATATGTATGTATGCATACGCATGTATGTACGTAAGAATAATGTATGTATATATATATACATGTATATGTATGTATGTATTATACTGTGTATTGTATGTGTAGTTAAGTATATAGTTAGATGTGTGTATGGATGTATAGTTATCCTGACACCCCTTCTTCCTCTTATCCTTCTCTTTGCTCCCATCCCAAACACCACCCACCGTAGCTACCACGCTGTCTGTCTAGCTTTTGGATCCCGACCTGGAACCGAACCCTTTTGCCTATCGATTTTGTTTTGACTGAGCGCCTGTGAATAAGCTGGTCCCCGTGACGTGGCTTTCGTTGGGCGCTGTAGCAATCTCGGAATTACGATTACGATAGTATTATATTGTATGCTTTGTGTGTGAAGTTAGGTAGATACAGTATGTAGTTAGGTGTGTGTATATATGCATGGATGAATTCAAAGTTTATGCCGTAACTGTAAAGTCTGTACGAGTCATCCATCCTCAGTCAACTCAACGAGTGAGTCCCCCAGCTTGTGGACTGACCTTCTGGATATTGACCCGATTGTGGCTTGGCTTTGGTGCGCAATAAGTTGATGCCTTGTGCATTAGACACCGGCGCATTAGAAGTTTCTAATAATTATTATTATTATTGTCATTGTTATTTTTTATTATTAATTTTATGCCCGAGGTAAGTATAATCCCTCAGGAACTGAATAATTACTCAAGGAGCTGTTATTATTATTATTATTATTATTATTATTATTATTATTATTATTATTATTATTATTATTATTATTTCATAGGTCATCCACGCCATACAACACACGAGAGCCAACTACAAACAAGGAAAGCGCTTTGGCATCGAAGAGGCCAACGATCTATTGTCTCACGCCCAAGTATGATGTAACCCACCGAGAAAGAACCCAATCCACCATCTCAACATCACATCCGGAAAGCTCGCCTGGTCCTCATCATCTTCCTCTACAAAACAGCGTGACCAATATTAGCTTCCTCACCACTTCACCAAACTCAGAGCCTCCTGTACTGTTCTAGAAGAAGCTGAGCTGATCCAGAGGGTCGCCCAGTAAGGACGTCCGCAAAATGACCTACTTGGGATACCTCCCTCCCCTTGTCCGCATTTGGCATTAACCTCCCCATCTCCTTTGCCTACGCCCGCATTCCAGCCGAGTTACCCTTACCTCCCACTCTGCGGGCGTCCTTAATGGATGACCCCCAACCGTGTGCCGTCCACAAGGTCAAGGCCAAACAATACGAGACAGAAACTCTTTCGGGAAGTGAGAAATGCCAATGACAAATATCGTGAATTATGGATAAATGAATTTTGGTTCATGACGTAATTATGCTGACGTCATCCTGCCGTTGTAACATTCGCCAAGTGATTCGTAATCGTAATCTGGAGAATTCATAAAGCGCTACTTTAAAGCTAAGCGCAAAGCACCTGCTTCTTCACAAATGCTGCGTCAAGTCAGAGGGGTTTCCAAAGATACGGTTGTCAGAAGATCAGAGAAGGAGGGGGACAGTTGAGCTGTTACTGTGGTGCTGTTTAGGTTGAAAGAAATGGGAAGACGGCGGATTGGATGGATCGGGTGAGATTTATTGAAAAGGTGGGACCAGTTTTGAATGGAAAGCATGAGGAGTAACAGATCATGGTGGCTGAACGACGGAAGGAGTAGAGGGTTGGAGAATTTGCGAAATTCTGGAGGGAGATAGTTCTAGAGTCAAGGTGCAGTTTGGTACATGGATTGGTTAGAGAACTGAAGAGGAGTAGTTACAGAGGAACGGGCAAGAGTGAGGTAAGATGATAAACGAGTAGAGCGGGGTGATCGGATGGTAACCAGTTTGCGAAGATAAGAATGTTGGGAATATTGCAGAGTATAGGTTATATAAAACACTTTGAAATGAATGCGTTCGGGGATTTTCATCCAGCAGAGTGATTTAATAAGGATAGGCCTAGCAGTGATAATTATGGTAATGCTTGGGTGCCCTGGCAACAGCTGGGAAAAGTAAACTTTGGATGAGCTGAAGACGCTTATTTGAGTGGATTCAAGGTTGGTTTATTTTTTAACGACGCTGTGTCATGACGTAGATGATCAGTGTCGCCCTCCTCCTTTATCCAGGCTGGGGACTGGCACCATCAGATTACGGCAGTGGTGGAGTTCGTACGGAGTAGTAGTCAAGCTTGGAGTGGACAATACAGGTAGCGATGTTAGAGGCAAGTTTGACGCAGACCGATTGACGAAGACCGCCGACCCCTCGATCTTATTCATAAAAATACTTTATCTTGCTAACTTTTGTGAGCATGTGAATGCAATTCTTGTGAATTAAATTTAAATTATTAAACCACTTCTGATTTGACTCACATGCTATTGAGTGGGACTGAGAAAGATTGTTTAAGAGTCCAAGTTATTTTCTGGTAGAAAAGAAGCCAGACTCAATCTGATTCTTCAACACATTTTGCCTGTAACTCGTATTACTTCCCCTCGCTTGCTCTAGTTCCATAAGTTGCTCGCTACAGAATGAACTGATTAAGCAACTGACTATAGTGACTTCAACCACATCATGCTTAATAACTGACAAAGTCGTCAAAGCTTACTGACTGCATAAAATGTCAAAAGAATGACTTGTTCAGTTATTTCGTGCCACCACTTCCAATATTAATGTATAACAATCAAGCACAACTATCTTGCACAACTGGCTCTAGTACAAGTTCATCTCTTTCCAACGAGTAGCCGTTAATAACAGTACAGTACATGTAATTGTGGAATCTTCTTTTCTTTGAACTGCTTTTGACACTCGGCTAAAACTGATGTTGATACATTTACGTCAAAGAAGTTAAAATAACATTCTTAGGTCAATGTTGATTTGATCAACAGTACATAACACTTTCATCATTAAAACACAGAGAAGACATCGACTGTCTCACACAATTCTTTAATTTTATCACAAAACTGAGGTCAATTTATACAAAACGTGTCACCAGTCGCAAAAGGAGATCTCGCCATCACAAACTCACTTCCCAACAACAGCTTGACCTTCATCATCCACCTGAATAAATCAAAAAAACATCAAAACCAAACGATAAAATCAATCAAGGTAATTACCCATCTACAACCCACCCACACTACAGAAGTTCAGCAAAGTGCAGATCTCCCTTCACCACCACATCCTCCACCACTTCCTCCTGGGCACATAATTATGAATTACTTCAATTCAGCCTTGTGACTTTTCACCTACAACTCTACTCTACTCATTCACACTCACTCACTCTCACTCACTCTCTCTCTCTCTCTCTGTCTCTCTCTCTGTCTCTCTCTCTGTCTCTCTCTCTCTCTCTCTGTCTCTCTCTCTCTGTCTCTGTCTCTCTCTCTCTGTCTCTCTGTCTCTCTCTCTCTCTCTCTCAAACATGTGATCACAGATAAAACATATACGATTAGAAATTACTTTTCCACAGTAACCTTTTCTACTGACCTGTTCCACACTCAAAACTTCTGGAACATAGAACTGAAGCATGTTCTGCACACCATTTTTAAGCGTAACTATAGAGCTGGGACAACTGGTACACGATCCCTGGAGCTTGAGTTTTACAACTCCATCGTCAAAACTCTGCACAGAACACCAACACACTCACGTACACTAAGCAAACCACTGAGCTTACAATTCAGTAATTTCATTTACAAGAAACTCAGAAGTTAGCGTTTAAGCATATACAAGTAATAAACAGCCCAATAACTTATCAGCCTACTGTTTCATAAAATGCAGAAATTCAGTAAGAATATCTTGCCTAATATGTGCTCACTGTGAAGAAACTTATTACCAAAAGGGAAGCTCTTGCAACACTCTGACATAACATGGTCAGCGACAAAATCCCCAAATTAATTCACCTATAGAAAATAAACTAATTATAACAACTCTTCCTGCCAATTGTTTTGACTGAACGTTTGTGAATAAGCTGGTTCCCACAACTTAGCTTTCGTTGGGTGCTGTAGAAATCTGAAGCTTACGATTACCTAGTTATAAGACGGTACTAGAAATGGCTCCCAAAGATAATGCTATAATGTGTTTCTGGAGTACATGTACTCAATATTAAGAAACATGTCACTACACAAAGAGACAAAGTTCTTGCAACACTCTCTTACTTGTCTGCCCCATTTTCTTACCATGAATATGACGTCGCCTCCATCTTCTTGGACAGTTGGTCGAATTCTCGTATCAAGTAACTCCTTAATCATAGCCACAGTTTCATCGTCACCTTCAGATCCTTGTGCTTAAGTGTGGAAACAAAAAAAATAACTTAAAAGTCCATTACAGATCAATTTTACGTTCTAACCAAACACCTCCAGTGCAACGGCAAAGAAGCATTAATTACCAAAAAACATCAAAAATTTGTTTTGAGTAACAATACTGTCATAACAAATTGAGTCTCCACCAATCAAAACATTTTCATCTGTTAGTAGCACTCACTCTGCCAGCTACCAAAGTAGAAATCATCCTAAGCATATGACAGCATATACTGGTACTGCCTCAGTGAAATGATGCACCAGCTCATAATGTATTGGACCTACCTGAGTTAAACCATGAACTAGTATGGAACATACAGGTACTGTGAAATACTGAAATGTGCTGAATGGATTATTTTTACGAAAGGCTTCCACTTCAACCAAAATCCTGAACATCATTTCACCACCCAAAACAGACAAACTCATTACAACTAATTAAAAACTGCAAATGATGCTACTAATGCCAGGCCTAACGACGACAACATCCAGGACATTCGAAACCCAAACCAAGGTATTTCCTCAAAAGAATGAGTACATGCCTCAAGGCAATCTCTGCTAGAATAAAGATATATGTATCTGTGTCCAGCATGGTCAGCTATTCGTTACTGTGCTGGGTCTATATTCCAACAACTGCAGTTTTGAGCTAGCTGAGCAGACTCCATGTAATGACCATGGAAAAGCTGAAGATCACATAAACTTGTCTTGCAACTCCGATTCAGAATTCCTTCACTTGTGGTAATTAATAATTAACAGGTAATTAATTAATAAAAAATTCATTACAAGTTACACATTTACCATAGATGACTAGTATGGTCAACAATTAAACTCCAAAAAACTACCAACCTGCGCCTGCATCTTGTTCGACGCCTTCAAGGACCAGCGGTTGACCAGAGGCAAAAAAGTCCATGACTGCCGCGTATATGTCCGGTTTTAAGACGGACCATTCGAGGGTATCGTCATCCTAAGCATAGCAAAGCAAACAGAGCATCAACTAACCAAGTGTAATAACACTATAATTACAATAATTATAATTAACAACAAAGATAACAATGTCAACAAAACAATTATATGAATATTAATATTCATGACATTATTATTCATAACAGTAATATAACAAGATTAAAATTTAAATACTCATAAGTAATATCAATTTGAATATACAATCAGAGGACCGGCTGGTTGATATCTAAACTATGATGATGAAGAAGATATCCAAACTATGATGATGAAGAAACATAAAATAGATAAATGATATTAAATTCATAAAATAAATCAACAAGTAAGAATGTAATAGCAACTACAAGAACAACTGAATAATCTAATCTAATCTACAGAACAACTGAATAATCTAATCTACTGGTAATCTAATCTAATCTAATCCACAGACTTCTAAAGTGCCATTATAAAAATGAACACAGCATCAGTTGATGATCTTTTCAAAGCGAAACCATAGTCAGTAGTAATAAGCCCAATAAAGGTCCAACCAAAATCTGAGAGTTCAGAGAAACTGGAAAATGGGCTAAAAATCCTTTGGAACTTTTACAGTAAAGAGATGTACAAAAAGTAAAACAACAGATACAAAAATAAGAAGCCCAATAAAAAACCAAATCTGAGCTGTAGAAACTTTGACACTAGTAGTTAGTTACCTTAGTGACTGTTATAAAATCGCTTCCAAAGAAGACGCTTTTGACTCCTTTTATTCGAAATAGTTGCCTACAAACAGAATGACACAAAATAACCTTGAATTTCATAAACTGCACAAATGCTTGTATCTCCATCACCAACCTGTTCAACAGTGTAGTTCGTCTTTCTGGTGTTGAGGAATGACCCATTTGGCTTTCAAAAGTGTACGCTAGTCTTCATTTTGAAATAGCAGTCTTAAGATAGGTTTGCATGATGATAGCTACCTGAATTAATTAGACAAGATAAACTCAGATTAGATAATCATTAATTCAGTCAATCTGACCTTTACCGAACCCTTTTGCCTATCGATTTTGTTTTGACTGAGCGCCTGTGAATAAGCTGGTTCCGCAACTTAGCTTTTTGTTGGGCGCTGTAGAAATCTTGAGATTGTGATTATGAAAGTATTATCATTCCTTCCTCCATCATCTTTCCACTTGTATTAGTCACAGCCACTAGTTGTGACGTTTCGTTGTTCTGTTGCCCACTGGTTGCAAGATCTGCTAAATGTTCCCATCTGCTGAATGTGTCTGCATCATCCAGACTGCACAGAGCAGAACCATTGGAAAATTTTCATAAAAATGTTGTCTTTAGCCAGATATTCTCAGGATCTTATCCCATACATAGCTAAACCACAATACATTACAACATCGCATTTCCAGCACAGTGCTGCAATGTAATACAACATGTAATTCATGACAACATGTAATGCATGACAACATGTAATGTATGTAGGTGTAATGTATTACACCTACAGTGATCAGCAGTGAGTCAGTAGTAGTCTGACCTAGTAGTCAGTCAGTAAGCCAATCGAAACAAATGCACCTTCCAACTAAAATCCAAAAGGTCATTCAAAGCCTCACTAGACGTACTTTGCCAGTGGAGAGTTGCTGGCAAGTGATGCTGTCGGAAAATCCATTGTTCCTTGTGAAAGAACAGGTGTTCCAGGCAGAAATTTCACGCTATTTGGATTTGGTGTTTCTTGCATTTGTATGAACATTGATCTGACTGTTCAAGATCAACAAAAGCACATTTTAATGTTTAATATAAAACAACATGCCATAATAAAGATAATTATGACAAATTAATAAATTCTTATATATTAATATTAATCAAACAACTGAAGAATAATCTCCAATTAAAGCAACCATGTGAGATGAGTTGCACTGGCTTCCTATGAGTCAGCGCATCCAGTATAGGGTCATCGTCTTTGTTTGGAACTCCTTGTTGGGTATTGCCCCCTCTTACTTGAGGGAGCTTTGCCTACCTGTCCGGTCCAATTTGGGACGTGCTTCTATATGCTCCGCTGCTAGTGGTAATCTACTAGTGCCTCGCGCTCGCACCTTGACCATGCAGCGTCGTGCTATCTCTGTTGCTGGCCCAACCCTCTGGAATGGACTTCCTGTTACTCTACGTCTTCTGCCCCGGGATTTTACTTCTATCTTCTGTTCTTCTCTTAAGACTGTTCTCTTTCGCAGAGGTTGGTTTCAGAGCACTTCTGAGTAGTTTTCTTGAAGGGGCGCTATATAAATGTTCTGTATAAATAAATAAATAAATAACAATTTTATTTCTGTTTATGATATCCTGTTTTAAATTCAAGTCCAAATTAACAAGCATCAGACAAATTCATACCCCTACAGGTTTAGAGTAAGAGTCAAAAAAGGTCATGCCCGTGTGGTTTTTAAAAGGCACCATATAAATAGCCAGATACATACACACATACATACATACGTACATATGTACAAACTAAGAGTGATTTTCTTCTTATTTCTTCAACATCTTATGCAGTCGGTGTAACTGGTGAGAGGTACTTGCCTTTAGTGGCAAAGGGCAAAGTGATACTTTTGACTGGATGCCGCTCTGTTCTTGACGTAGCAAGAACATGACATGAAGCCCTGCTGCTCCATGTCCACTTCACAGCAGATCTGTAAAGTCAAAAGCAGCAAACAGTCTTCCTTATCCCTAGTGGGGAAAAAACTGGAAGGCATTCGTAGCCAAAAATTGATGCACCCAAAGGTTACAGACACAAGGTCAGAGCATCACAGAACTTGCCATTTACTTTCCAAATTGTATTGCTTGGTGTCAGCGGCATATGTGGAGACAGCCTGCTCAAGGTCCTTCACAAAGAACACATTTAAAGTCAAACGTTTTAAACTAGTCTAATCTAAAAAGAAAACAAAGCTTTTGTCAATTCTCCGAAAGCTGAACCCAAAACATTACAGGCAGAAACACAAAATAATGACGTAGAACGGGCCTCTTAAGCTTTTCTTCAGTTTTCTTCAGTTCGCAGTAACTCGGCTTCTATAGCAATACTTGCATCTATTGGACTGTTAACATCACAGGCTGTCACGGTAGAGCAGCCCAATGTTAACGGCAGAAATCTATAACTAAACGTTTTTCACCCTCTGTAAATCTGTTACCCTTGCAATGGTTTATTTTAAACCTGAAAAATAGCTGATCTGCAATTACGCAACGACCTATGATTGCATTACATTGAGTGTAGCAATGTGTGCCATGCGTTTACAGTTCATTATGGGTAAGGCGCTTTCAAGTCAACAATCAAAATGGCAAGAGTACTTATTATTGAAACACAGCATTTCATACCTCCTGCATATCAGGCTGGTAACTTGTTTACCAAATTGACACCTTAAGCCACTGGAGGCGGCCATTATGTTACAAAGCACGTCCTTTCTAGATCACCAAAACAACCCAAATGAGACCGCCCACACAGCTCAATGAACTAGCCCAATAAAAAGCCCAAATATCTTTAAAACCGGTTTCGGAGGCTACTGTTTACACAGTAAAAACTCCAGGCACCGTAATCAATTCTTCCACTCAGCTTTTCTACGAACTACCCGTTTTGGTTCCCACAGGCCACCAAACCCACTTGAGGTCAAAAGGAGGAATTGGAATGACTTCAGAGCCTGCAAGAATTCGAAGAAATGTTTCGAAGAAACAGCTTAATTCTGGTTGGGTGACTGTCACATATGTAAAATATTTTCATCAGTGACCTACTCAAAACACAAAACTGTAGTCCCATTACTAAATGCATACAATACAGCTTACTAACTACAGCGGTAGTGTTGCTCATCTCCCTAACTGAAAGATCGACCCCCTTCAGTAGTTTGAGTCCCGCAGGAAAGCCAAACCATGGTAAAAGGGAAACAGTGGAATAATATGGGGACAAAAACTCTTTCATGATAACCTTTATAATTACTTGGGCAAAAATTCTGAAAATCAAAAACTGTCCACGAAAAATCTTTGTCACTTTATTTTGTTCCAGTCATATGATAAAAGTCTACACACCCTGCGCTTTTAAATAGATTTTCAGTTTATTTGTTCTCGACATATTTAAAGTTTAGCGAACTTTGATGCCTGAATACATCACTGCACAACATGTTTGTGATTCCTTAAAAAGTTGCAAAGACCTTTCTTACTTTCTGGGTAAAACCAAACCCAGCATTTCAATTGTTAATGAAACTACAAACAACATTCATCATCAACAATAATCACACAACATTTGCATTGTACCAAACCATAATAAATACTCACATACTAACCACATTTGTTGGGTCGCATATTTAAACGTTACACACTTCAACATTAAATAACGATGCAACAGAAACCCCAATAATTCATTGAATGCTAACATTATGACCATTAACATATCCAAAGCCATTTATGACGATTTTAAGGTAAATTTGAGTAATTTTACGATATAATTTACAGCCATGTCAGCAGCTGTTTTATGGACAGATTGACGGCCAAAGCACGACATACATAAATGCTGTAAACTATGAACACCGATACAAGTAAAGCCATATCCTAAACTAAGATAATTTATGCAATAAAAAATTCACCAACAGCCACTATACAAAGCCAGTAGTTAACATACAGGAAATTTTTACAATGTTCCAAATCTGTTGCCCTTGATAACAGTAGCGTTCAGAACTAGCTCAAGAAGCAATGTTCTGTATTTTCAGTTTGAGTTAAGGTAACAATCGTTGGGACACACAGGAACCCTAGTCTAACTTAGTAAAACAAGCAGAAAGTTAACCACTTCATTTGAAGTGGAAGACATTGTATAAGCAGGCTGACTGAGGAAGTTTGTAAAAGCCAGGCAATCACATCCTGAAAATGAATGTTAAACTTGTGGCGAGTTTGTAGGATCTGTATAGAATTTATTTAACCAGAACTGTTGCCAAGAAATGTACCACCGAGAAATCCCTCAAAAACATGCATCTCTTATTTCTAAAAGTTATTTAAATCTGCAGAAGCGCTTCTTGTCTGTTCTCTTAGTCGGATGTCAGGGGCCCAAAACTGATGCAGACGATGTGTTCCAGTGATACGTTTTCGGCAGAATTTCCATCTTTGTCTCCCGTCAGTGCAGTCGTCATGGTTCTGTAGTTGTGCTTCATGCGAAAGCTTACCTATTCACAACAGTAACAGTAAATTAATAGCATTAAAAAGGCTTTTCTGATGCTGGTCTGATGTTCTGTTGGACCAGAGCTGAATTTTCAAACTAGTACAACTGATAAAGTTCGTATGTGATTGCTTGCTTTTGTTGGCATGATGCAGCCATTCGCTTAACGTCATTCAAAGTTAGGTTAAGCAACATCAAGCGATGTTAGCAATTGGATGGGTGCCCATTGTAATCGTAATTCCGAGATTTCTACAGCGCCCAACGAAACCTGCGCTGCAGGGACCAGCTTATTCACAATGCCACTGGTCCCTGATTCTTTAATGAGGGTAAAATCCACTGTGACTGTGTGTTAACGGACTGCAGGTTAATTTTAAGATGGTTTTCTTTCTAGGCCAGATTCCCCACGTACCTTGACATCTTTGTTCTCAAGCTGTGGAGTCACAGTGATGAAGAATCCAATTTTGTTAGCCTTTCGGAAAACAATTACGCTAAAACAGATACAGCACAACTTGGTCATTACGGATTCCTTTCGTTTAGAGAAGAATGGCTACTAGTGGCACACCATGAAAACTGAGAAAAACCAAAAACATTATGCTTACTGAAACTAAGCAATCACTGGCAAAAATCTTCAATTCTGCATTTTGGAAGTTCAGGAACCACTACATGATCGTAATCGTAAACTCGAGATTTCTACAGCACCCAGGGACAGCCAAGTTGCGGGAACCAGCTTATTCGCAGGCGCTCAGTCAAAATAAAATCGACAGGCAAGCAGGGTTTGGTTCCAGGTCAAGATCCAAGAGTCAGGCAGGTAGACAGTAGGATGGCAACAGTGTACGGTGTCTGAAACTGGAGCAGGAAGAGAGAAAAGAGGAAGACCTGCAAACCTGTAGGAGCTCTGATCCCCAATTCTACTAAATTACAAAGAAGAGAGGGGGAAATCCTTATGCCAGCCCAGAGGGGCAGCAATGGGAATGAAGTGTTAGTAACTTCATTTACGAACCACTCACCTAGGATCATCTTCGAAGCTTTCCTGCTGGTCAACACCAGCATCATCAAACTCAGCAGAATCATCGCATCTTGCCAGGAGTAACTCTGACTGTGGCAGGTCGACCTGTAAGACCAAAACCCATAAAATCAACACCACACAAGCACAGCCTCTTTTTCTCTCACACATCTCGGTCAGCTGTAAAATACTCAGTTTTTTAACAATAAATCTTGTTAATTGTTCAAGGTTCGCACACATGAACTGTCTCTTTCAACTAGCACAGCAGACACCAACAAGACACCACACTTAAAACCACTTCTTCAACTGTGCTATGTTGAACTGAGCAGAAATTTAGGAAGTGTCGCAGACTTCTTGTAAAAATGTTCCACTCAACAGTTTGATTGTCTGATCATTACTGCTTTTCACCCCTGAATATTTATATCACTCTACCTAACACTGCTTTACAAAACAAAAAGAAGAAACAAGAACAAGAAGTCTGCGACACTTCCTTTCAGTATTTAAAAATTAAGCTTCACAACACAGTGAGTCTATTCCCCTCTCTTCAGGTCAGATTATAATTTTCATCCAAACTTTCCTTTTCATACAAGTATACATAGTATACCGAGTATAAACGAACGATTTGATCCATACTTTCCTTTCCATACAAACATATTACTCTCCCGACAAACACATTAGTATTTACTTCTGTATTTAACAAGTGCCATGTTATAATGATTAAGAATCAATCAAAGGCACAGAGTGAAGGACTTCCTCAAGCTCCTACACAGTAACCATCTCAAGGGAGGCTCGAACCTGTACTCTCCCTATTACAAGCCGAACAATCTAACCAGTCAGTTACCGTGCCCCTAAACATACAAAGATACATTCGATTTCAATCCATAATTTTCTTGCCCATTAGAAAGCTTATACCAAAACGTCGTAGTGAACTGAATAAAATTTGGAGATCATGATAATTCAACCAACCTTTGCCATCTCAGCCGTTTCCGTTTCACACGGCAGAAGAGAAACTCGCACAACAAAGTCCAGAGGATTGAACAGCGTCAGGATGACTTGACTCGGCTTAAAACGCAACAAAAACCAGATCACTCTTTGAAGAAGCCACAAAGAAGAGCTTCGCATAATAAAACTCAAACGTTTAAATTGGCATTGCTGATACATGCTTTATTTCTGCTTTAAACGCTTACAGGTGAATAACCGTCAACAAATAAAGACGCCCTACATTTTTATCGTTGTACTTAAATTTGCTTACTGTCAGCTTTTAATCATTTTTTTCACGTTGGACCGTGCTAGTGAAACATTTGCCCACTTAAAATCAGAATTTTACAGCCAAAAAACAAGCTCAAGAAAATTTTTCAGATACGTTTGACAGCCACATTTCATATATATATATATATATATATATATATTGTGCCCAATGAGAACCTTACAACAGCGCTGAAAAATTTCAAAAACAAGCCCAAGAAAATTTTTCAGATACGTTTGACAGCCACATTTCATATATATATATATATATATATATATATATATATATATATATATATATATATATATATATATATATATATATATATATATATATTGTGCCCAATGAGAACCTTACAACAGCGCTGAAATGTGGCTGTCAAACGTATCTGAAAAATTTTCTTGAGCTTGTTTTTTGGCTGTAAAATTCTGATTTTAAGTGGGCAAATGTTTCACTAGCACGGTCCAACGTGAAATATATACATATATGTGTGTGTGTGTGTGTTCAGATATACATACACAGTACATACATACAAAATTATACAGATAGATAAATAAATACATAAATAAATACATGAACATAATCATGATCATCACAATATGATCATCACAGTCACCCTCATGATCATCACAATATGATCATCACAGTCACCCCAGTTCTGTTGTCACCATCACCGTCATTGTCATCAAAGAACTTCCTATTAATTTCCCACTGTCATTAAAACAGCAAACCACTCATCTTCTGTAGCATGCATTTGACTGAAGTCCAACTCACCTGGTTCAGTCTGAGATTTGGAATTGACATAATTCTTATTTCAGGAATATGGTGACTGAAAACAGATCCACAAACCAAAGGTCATTTTAAACAAACGGTCATTTTAAACAAATGGTCATTTTAAAACAAATGGTCATTTTAAACAAATGGTCATTTTAAACAAATGGTCATTTTAAACAAATGGTCATTTTAAACAAATGGTCAATTTAAACAAATGGTCAATTTAAACAAATGGTCAATTTAAACAAATGGACAATTTAAACAAATGGTCATTTTAAACAAATGGTCATTTTAAACAAATGGTCATTTTAAACAAATTCACTCAACAGACAACTGAAAACTAAATGTGAATTTACCCGGTAGACAAACATGCCTCAATAAAAACACATTTAGCCAAGCAAAATGAGTGAAACGTAAAAACAAATTTAAAACAGTTTGATTCTGTGTTATAGTAATGACTTACACAGCGACCATCTGGATCTTAAACTTGATCGACGATGGATTGTACTCTGGTTTACTCAAATTATGTTCGCACTCCTGTCAAGAAATACATCCGGTAATATTATAGATCTTGTAAAATATGCATGAAATAAGTGAGCCATAAGTATTTTCCAATCTGCCAACTGTAACATCTATTTAGTTTTAAAACTAGAGCCGTCATCCATGCGGAACATGCTTAGGGTCCTGACGTGGTAACCATCTAATTCCATGTTAATGATATATGTATTGTTGGGCTGATAGAATATTACCCCTAAATTTGAGATGGGTGCTCTGCTGTGACTAGGCCATCGCCATATACATGGTACAAATAATTTAATAAGAAGTTCAAAAACTAGCACAGAAGATGCTTTTCTTGATACACAACATCCAAAGCCATACAGAAATCAATGGAACCGCTCTTAAGACCTACCTTGCAACGCTGAGATCGTTTTATCAGGAGATGCTTATGACACGGATACAGTTTCTCAGCAGATGATGGCTGAAACTCAGGAGTTGCCAAACGCTGCGCCATATTGGTAACTGCAACGTAATTTAATTAGACATTAATCTACACAGATTTACACTTGCCTCTCAGCCATACGCAGAAGCTAAAAACTCAATGGTGCTATTTATATGGGAGAGGCAGAACGATGGGCATGGTAGCCGATTGGACAGAGTAAAGCGCTCGGCTCGTAATGTGGAGAGTAAGGGTTTGAGCCTCCTCCCCACAGCATAGGGAACCTAATCACACTCCACATGTATAGATCTACTTATTACCGTCAGTTGATGCAAGTCTGGCATTATTTAAATAATAATAATTTTTTGGCCGTGTAACCACATAATGAAAGCAGTTTCAAATGCCGATTAATTCCGCGGTGTAAGTTAGCGTAACAGAACCTTGTGCTAAGACAAGCGGTTTGGTGAACACATCCTCTGACAATTCCTCCACCTCCTCTGAAGCAACGTTCGGCTCCACGTCCTGAATCTTAATGTCATCCGAATCTTTGCTAAGCACGAAAAACATACACAACTGCTACTGCATAACCCCAAATGAATTCATTTAACAGCTGACTCATTAATAAAAACTTTTATCAGCAGATGTTTTGTCAGCTAGATATCCAAACTGATAAATAAAATCTTTTAGCAAATCATTTAACACATTTTAACACAAATCGTTTGGCAAAATATTTAACACATTTTAATAGAAATACAATAGAAATCGGTTGCCGTGGGAAGAAAAACACCAAACATTCTAGATCAGCAGCATCTTATCTCAGACATTCAAGATTGGCAGCATCTTTCACTTAGTGTCTAATAGGATGCCACGTGTACATGTGAACACATACACACCCACACACAATGCACAGGTCAACAATCACCTGTAATATCCAAACAACAAATACCTGAGATTTCCTATCGAAACCTACCTGAATTATGAATCAACAAATACCTGAGACTCCCAATCAATCCGCTGCTTCTTCTGGCTACATGTCCAAGGCCATACTTGTCCTGAAAAGTACAGATGTTGCTGAAATTTGTCACGGGTTTGATCAATCACAAGAGCAATCAACTGATCAGTTGGTCAGTTAGCTGATTTATTTCACTGGGCAAATGCAGGTCAAACCCACGACTGTCAGCTCCAAAAGCCATCAAGCTCTCTCACTGCCTCTGTCTGTCTGGCTCTGTCTTTCTCTATCGCTGTCTATCTGTCTCTGTCTATCTGTCTCTCTCTCGATGTCTCTGTCTTTGTCTCCCTCCCTCTCAGGCTTTCAAAGACAGTTCAACTCCATCATTGTGGAAGGCTGTGGTTGACAGAAATGAGCCACTGCTAATGCTGCCTTCTCCAGACGCATGGTATAAATGTATGTCATCTTCCAGCTCCAGTTGGGAATCTGCTGGTAGGGCTTTGCGTCTGTACCCAAGCTTGTCACTGGTGACTTTACTAATTATCTGAGCAATGTTTACTAATGGATAAATGTTCCGTTATTACTGACATTTAACATCATTGAGGCTAACGCAGAGAGCGCATCTGAGTAGTTTCTCTCTTGTAGAAGCGCTATACAAATTTCTGATTACAATTACAAATTTCTGATTACAGTTAAAAATTTAACAAAATACGCTACAAAACAGTAACTTAACTGAATGTAAAGTGCACAGAAACTACACCCAAGTAACTGAGGGAAATTCGAGCAGATACTTGCATGCAGCCTAAATTTACAAAGAGGTCAACTACCAAAACAAATATAAAAATATATAAATATTTATACATAAATATAAAAACAAATTTCCATATAAACAATTGTTAGAAACTGACAAGTTCTTGTTGTTCCAGATAATTAACTACGTACCACAAGTTTCTGATTAGCCAACAATTTCTACAAGCAACAAAATCAATGGAAACACCGACACCTTTTCATGCAAGGAGCAGCAATCACGTTAAAACTACTAACTACTAAATTAGAATACCTGTTTTCAAACACTAATTGTTTAATCTAATCAAAGCAACCACCAGGAAAATATTTCATGTGAAATTTGCTGAACCAAAATGCAAAAAACGATGGCCAGATATTTGCCGCTTGCTGTTAAAAAACCACCCAAACTGAAAATCAAATCGAATGAAACAAGTTGCACAAAAACCAGGAATCTGTTGACAACTATATATAAGTTCATGCAAAAATAAATATAAGACAAGGAACCACATACTCTGGGAATTTAAAAGCTGCACATGACGACTTACCTGGAAGCAACAACATCTTACCAAATGTGAAAATACTCACCACAGGCGGAGAAACTTCGTCAGTCTGCAAGTTAAGCAGGCAGCAGAGGCGCAGAGGTGAGCGGGGGATATTCAAGTGATCACCGAATGGGGAATTTCAATAACGTCACTCATGTCAGATTAAAATAAGAAGAGGTGGCCAAGTGAAATTTATAACAGTAGAAGTCTGACAGCTATATATTACTTTAAATTAGGAAAGTAACTGAAAGTAATCACAATTACTTTGCACCTCAGATTTGCTGACCTTGAGCACGAAATAAATGCAAAATAATAATAATAATGATCATCGTCATCTGATGTAAGAGTGCAGAAGCAGCTAAATGCAGCCACCAGATCCCATAAGTACACTTAACTACGTATGTTACTAATTACTTATTATTAACTAGATGACTGTTAATGTTAAAAAGCAGCACCAGTGTCCCAGCTGTAGAATGAAAACATCTTACTAATTATTGTATAATCACGGATAAATGTTTAGTCAAAAGCAGCCACCAGTTCCACACTTTTCCGATCAGAAACAAGCAAATTGCTATTTGTTAATTTGTGTCTTAGATTACTGGTCAACCCCAAAGATGGGAAAAACCAAGCTCCCCAAACATTAAAGACACAACATGGAGCATGCAAAAGAAACCTTTAAAGTAAGTAAGACAAACGCGAATATCTGGCCATGCACAGCTTGCAAGCAGCAGTGTTCAAACAACAATCGGCGGCATGCAGAGCCGATACGTGCAAGAGTGACGAACAACTCCAAGCTGGCTGCACTTCAGTAACATCCAACATCTGAGACATGCACGATGAGAATGCAACAGCGAAACATAGACCAGCAACATGCAAAGTCGCGAGAAACGCACATGCATCCCGCAAAGGACGTCCATGCAGCATGCTTAACTTACAGACAGCTGAAGATAACTTCGCCTGCGACTGTATTTCTTCTTCTCCTTATCTAGTTTCTCTCGGACTGCCAACTGACGGTAATAATCCATAAGTATAGCGATCTAGATGTAAACAGCAGACACAGTTATTGTAAATTTAATCGTAATCACAACAATTTATACAGCATCGTCAGTATGAAGCTACTTCAAGGGCGCTTTACAATGTCAAATATTTGGTGCACACAAGAGTCCAATAATAAATAATAAATGGATGAGTACAAAATCAAATGGTGATAGCAAACTAAGAAAGTAAAAAGAAAATTTTAACTGTGAGTAGATAACAGATGGGAGAGAAACATCGAGGCACTAGAAGGTCCAGATAAAATCATCTAACTAAAGCACACTGGATCACAGACTAAGTTAGAAAATTGTTATTATAAACATTACCCCATACAAATATTGAAAATCTGTAGCAGATTCCTCTGCTTTGCTGTTCAAGGTGCCCTGCTTGTCACACCCTCTCAAACTTGCTCAGTCAAAGATTTCTGACACCAAAAAGCTAATTTTTTGTACTGCAGAATTCTGTGTTTAGAAAGTCACCGGAAAAATGCTCACTCTTTTACTGTGTTCGTTTTCCTGGTCTCGCCAGCCACCGCTCGCTGCAGCAAAATAATGAATCTTGTAAAAGATCAGAAAAACAAATATCCAACAATTTTTTATTGCTTTTTATTTCTAAATCTGTAACAACCCCTGATTTCTGCAGATAGGATTTGATTAAAAACTAAGAATTGGTGAATTATCTTCATGTCATTTAAAATTATATGGAAGTCGCATGCACCTTTCAACAACACTTGAAAACTGTTCTCTTTTGCCGCAACTGTGTCGGGAGTGAATCTGAGTGGGTACCTGGGAGAGGCACTGTACAAATGCTCTGAATGAATGAATGAAAGAATGAATGAAATGGTGTTCCATCTCCAAAATTCAAACTCTTTTGCCTCCAACGGCTTATGAAACATTCTCAGCCTATCTCAAAAGGCTCCGTTTTTGACTCGCTAGATAGTCCTGCCGCAGGCCATTGTTCAGATCTTAACACAGGCAATATAAGTCTTACGATACATGAATACATACATATACTGTTTATGTAAGTACATACATTATTTCCACAGCTAAGTAAGTAAGTAATAAGACATTTGTTGACACACCATGTGTCCATCGGATGAGCAAGGAATCATAGGCGAAAACTAAAGACGTTTGGTTATAGCTATATTACTACAGATCCTAACCGCTACTCACAGACTGTTTGGTCCTTAATAGCAACATCTCGTGAAGTCCATCGACAAAAACCGCAGGCCAGGTAAAAGGCCTTTCGAGGAGTGGCATGTCCTTCTGCGTCTGTCTCTCCTCCACTAGATGTCACTGTTGTGGCTCGAGTCGACAGAGTATGGTGGCATGAAGGACAATCAAAACAGCTGACACACCTGTGACAGTTGCAGATGAAAACTTCAACCTTTCTGTATGGCATGAACTGTAAAGCATCCCATATTCCACAAGTGAGATGTAGGGGAGATGGAATGAACTGTAAAGTAATCGTAATCTCAAGATTTCAACAGCGCCCAACGAAAGCTAAGTCACGGGAACCAGCTTATTTAGAGGCGCTCAGTCAAAACAAAATCAATAGGCAAAAGGGTTCAGTTCCAGGTCAAGATCCAGGAGTCAGGCAGATGAAGTATACAATATCAAAAAAGTGAGATGTAGGGGAGGTGCTCGTTTCCTTTTCTCTAGGCCCTTAGGCTGGCAATGGACAAATCCCTAGGTCCTCAGTGCAGGACTTGCCGTTTACTTCACAGTTTGTGCTAGTAGCAGATTCTACTTTTGGTGACAAAGGCACAGTGTGTGCAAATAACTTGTCCAGGGTCATTACACAACGTCTGCTCAATATGCTCGAACCCACAATCATTGGATCGCAGACCCAGCGCTAACTGAATTGACTACCTTGTCGCATGAGTCAGAACAGGCTCACCAGATATCTTTGAGTTAGAATAAATACCCTTTACTACATTCAGGAATGGCAAATATTGTAGTAATTATTGAAGGCTGACCTGTTTCTCTTGAGCTTGGCCTCAGCCGAGGGCATGTTCTCCAAACAGTTGGGGCAGTAGAGAGAATCGACCTACAGCATCAGATGATTTAAAGTATAATTTATTTATTAATCATTCAAGGCATTTATCACTTGCACAGTCAGTAAATCTGAATCTGTGGTACATATAAATGCTTGCAAAGGCCAGAGTAAAACTGTGGGTATTGACAAGTGATTTAAATGAAGCTCTAGTGAAATTGCGAGTCCAGACTTTTGTGGTAGAAAGCGAAATTGGAACAATGATAAATTCCACACACATACTGGCAAAATACACCAGAGACCGACAGAAATCTCGGATTTACATCTGCATAAAATTTGAACATCCTTAAACCTATAATCCAACTGGGTAGTTCGCGTATTATTGTTTCTACTATGGCAACTTAGAGTATCGGGGAACGATCAATTTTTTAGGGTAAGTTAAGGTTAACCCTAACCAGAATCCTTGGCAACGCCCAAAAGCAACGCCCACATATAGAGCGGTCTCCGATACTATATGTTGTCCAGTCTCTTTTCCGGCCATTTTTCTGTAAATATACGAGTCTCAACCCAGGCGCTATAAAAATATTTCACTAATTACTCCAGCTACAGCCTAGTCTGACTACGCGTCGTAGAACCCCGATGTGTAATGGAAAATATCACTTTTATAAATTTTTCGTACCTCGTGGGATACGCATGCACTCGATTTTAGCTTGAGACAGTGTCGACAGAAGTATAGCTCGCAGAGCGGAGCCGAAAAGTCCGTCGTAACATATTGAACACGTCCCGCACCCATATAAGCCGCCGCCATCTTTGATGTTCTTCCTCAGGCGACAGCCATCTGGGGACGTCTGTATTAACTGTTAGGAGGCTGACTCAGATCGATTCCAAGACATTCAAATTAATTAAATAATTCAGCTGTTCACACAAATTCACAGTCAGAATTTGAGTGACAGTGCAGCTGTGATTTACTGCATTTCCAAATGTATCTAAGTTCGAGCTGATGGAGCCACCGCTCGGAGGCGTAACACTCCTCTTCCGCAGATCGTATCCTTCAAATCCTTTTCTTTCCCTTACCTGTCCTGCAGATCCCATTCCAAACACAATCCATCGTAGCCGTCTCACTCTTGGATCTTGACCCGGAACCGAACCCTTCTTGCCTATCGATTTTGTTTTGACTGAGCGCCCTTGAATAAGCTGATTCCCACGACTTTGCTTTCGTTGGGGGCTGTAGAAATCTCTGGATTACGAAGTGGGATCCCTTTCTGTTGACCATACAGGACTACCAGCGTTGTACCGGAAGGACGACATTTGTCGGGAGCTGGGCCAGGCAGTCACACAATAATGTAGCAGAGCAGTCCTTCAAGCCAACCCCGAGAAGCAACCATGGGTATGAAGTGTTCGCTACTTCATTTTTCTTAGCCTCGGCATATGCGGTTGGGTGGCGAGTCCTCTTCCTCGCCACCTGATTTTCCACCCACAGCGTATGATCAGTGTATTCATTTTATAGCCGAGTTCACTAGGGGGCCCCAGCAGAGCAGAAACTTAGAAAAAATTTTATGTTCTGGCCGAGATCTGAACCGCCAAATGCAGGATGGACAGTCCAGCATGCTAACCACTAGAATAATACCGTCCCTTCAAAAAGATCCTGGCCCACCAGTGCATCAAGGGATTCACCGTTCTAAAAACAAGACTACTTACTTACTCATATAAAAGTATTTCAAAACTGGGCCGTTCTTTAGTGGTCGCCTGCAAACTGATTTTTTTTACCTAAAGCAAACTTATCAGAAAAGAAAACCGTTGGAAAATTTTCCCTTTAAGTTGTACAGCCGTTCAAGAAATTCTCATTTTTATATCACACAATGGAGATATTTTATGAACGTTCAACAATAAGTAGTCACAATATTGAAGAACAATGTTCTTTGAGTGCAGACAGATAAAGAACACTAGAAATTTATGCTTGTTACAACATATGGGTGAATTAGTGAATAAACTTCTGGGCAAAATAGTGAATAAACGATACTGATCAGTGAATAAAATTATTTATAACCATCAGTGTCCAGCAAGATCCCTCTGCAGAATCAAAAATTACAGGGATTCTGATTCTGGAGTGGTTTACACCATTTGTTAGCTAGTTGAATGTTTTGCAAACGATTGTAAGAGTAGAGGTTTTTGCGGTCAAGTAGGTAGCAGAAATCGGTGTGAAATGGGAGATCTTCAAAATAAAGTCTCGTGGCTGTACTTCAGCCACACACTGCACAACAGTTTTAATTGTAATCACAGAATTTATATAGCGCCTGCACAAGTTGTAATTGTAATCACAGATTTATATAGCGCCTCTGTCAGAAACTCATCAGAGGAGTGTCTGATCTGATGACGCAAAACTATGATCAAACAAAAAATGGTTTTCGAGCGCTTAAGAAACAGAGGCAAATAAAGTTCAAGGAGCTTATGCTGTAGGTTGCCAGGCTAACTATTCCAACAAGAATGCCAATAATTATTATTATTATGACACATATTTATAATACAAAGTCACAAAAATGTAAATCAGAGGTGCACAAAAACGATGAACAGAATACGGGCTTTTCCAGGCAAGACATTGGTCCATTAAGTTAAATCTTCAGACATTTAAATATTCACTTTAAAATGTTTACAAAGCAAAGGTACACGCTTGCTTGCAAGACTGTAGAAACTGTTCAGTATTATGGTTACGAAGTTGAAGCAATAATCAGTCGAGATGTAAACACAATCACCATAACTCCGTAAAAGGACACCTTTTTAAAAGTTCACGGTGCAAATCACTGGCAGCCTGTAACGAAATAAAGTGGAGTAAAGTAACCTACTGATGTCGTTGCCTACACAGTTAGACACAGCAGAGGAGTGGCATGCCCTAACTTAAACAGTAGTCAGAGGCATGAAATAACGCCCAGGTCTAAATGTAAAGCATCTAAATCGAACCTAAAATAAAATAACACAGAATAAAACAGCGACCATAGTCTACTCCAGGATACTAGAAGTAGACAATGATTCAATTCTAACTGCTGACTCTAACCTAACTCCAGCACAAATGACAACAAAAACAGGTCAACCTAGTTTCCTACAAACAGACATTATTCTAACTCCATAGGAGCAGACAGCAATTTCATAACAAATTGCAGTGGACCTTCTACTTCCAGTAAAAACTAAATACTAAAACTAATTAGCAACTACTAATGCATCAGTGTCTAATGCACAAGGCATGAACCAACAGCACACCAAAACCAAGTTGCGGTCAGGCCAACAACCAGAAGGTTAGTACACAAGACACGTACATACCAGCACAAAAGAAGCTGAGAATTGCCAGAGACGATGTCTATATCTCTCTAGACACTTATGGGAGTAGCCACCAGACTGTAGCAAGCAGCAACGGTAACTTTTTAAAAACTGTATTTATTAACTGCACTTATAAAAGTGCACAAGTTCGGTAAACCTGAATCTGAGGCACAAAATAAATCAGAATGTAAGCACATACTCTCCTCGGCAGGAATCAGGGCAATCAACTGAACGAAGCTCGGGTGTTCTTAATCAAACTGACAAGACAGGACCGCTATCGCAGAATGAAATGAAACAATAATGTAGCACACGCAAACATTAGCGTTCTCAGCACAATAAACTTCTTTCGTCATATCACTGTCATTTATCTACAGATTTGTAAAGTAGTAGACATACTAAAACAAGGACAAAGTAGACAACTGGTAGAAACTAAAAAGAAAAAATCATCCAAAATCAGAATTCTGAAATTTGGTGGAATTACATCCGATCAGCATTAAAATACGTCGTTCCCAAGAAATACATCCAAACGCGTTTACTAGTTCAAGGGTGGTGAAGTTTACAACGACCAATCACAGTAATAAACGTTCCTACAGTCTAGCTACTAATAGATGCTTCTCACGCAGTACTGTTATATTGTACAAATCATGAAATCGATGCCCCTGAACAATGCTGCCTGCCAGGAGTCATATAGACGACCTATATTCAGTCCAACACCTGGGTTTAACAGAGCAAGAGTTCCCAAGTTAGAAATTAATGGCTGCTTTCGATACGGTGTCCCCGATTATGGCCGTAAATGTGATAATCGTAACTTTTGCTGGACTGTACATCACAGTTCCTTCTGCTAAGAGAAGAGCGCGATCGTTTTCGATCACGATACGATGAGTAACTTTTATGAGGCGACCTAGATCTGTGTCGTCCACTGTCTCGGGTAACTGATCGTTGTGATGACCTAGATCGATGTCTACTGTCGTCACGCTTAATGGATCGATGAGATGATCTTGATCTATGTCTTCTATCATCTTGCTTACTGGAACGACGAGATGAACTAGATCCGTGTCTTCTATCATCTTGCTTAATGGATCGATGAGATGACCTCGATCGGTGTCTTGTATCATCTCGCTTAATGGATCGATGAGATGACCTCGATCGGTGTCTTGCATCATCTCGCTTAATGGATCGATGAGATGACCTCGATCGGTGTCTTCGATCATCTCGCTTAATGGATTGATGAGATGACCTCGATCGGTGTCTTCGATCATCTCGCTTAATGGATTGCTGAGATGACCTCGATCCGTGTCTTCTGATGTTTTGGTCAAACGATTGATCAGAGGACCCAGATCTGTGTCTTCTGCCGTTCTGCTTCGATAATTGGTGCGAAGACTTTGACCTCACCTGTTCAAGTACTTGATCATGAATGTGACCGTTTCGTTCTTGGTGAACTGGGTGTGACCTATAATCTGTTGAACAGTGTTCAGCTGGCTGACGAGAAGTAGACCTGGATGAGTGGTCTTTACGGTGCTGTTGCGATTCAACTGAGCGAGATCTGTGTTTACTGCGTTGATCATAATCGAGAACTTTCGATCTTTTCTGCAATAACATTACAAACAGCTCAACAATAGCAGTACAGACAATAGCGCACATTACTGATGTTTGTCCACAAACATGCTTCATCGCGCTGGTGATGACGCTTGCAACTGGCTGGGCATAAACCGCATACACTAGAAGTTCAACAATTTTTTAAACAAGTTTATTTGTTACAGCACGTACACTATTCTCTAAGATCTCTAACTCATAAAGCTCGTCAAAAAACAAGATTACTGCAAAAGGTTTGAAATAACATAAACACTGTCACATCCTTAATGGCTGGCAAGGCGTTAATTCACAGGGTAGTCATAAGTTGCTATAAAAACATTTAGTTCTGGCAGTGCAATTGTCTAGTGGTTAGGGTGTTGGACCGGGATAGAGATAAAATCAACCGGATAGAGATAATACCAACCAGGATAGAGATAAAATCAACCACGATAGAGATAAAATCAACCAGGATAGAGATAATAGCAACCAGGATAAAGATAAAATCAACCAGGATAGAGATAAAATCAACCAGGATAGAGATAAAATCAACCAGGATAGAGATAAAATCAACCAGGATAGAGATAAAATCAACCACGATAGAGATAAAATCAACCAGGATAGAGATAATAGCAACCAGGATAAAGATAAAATCAACCAGGATAAAGATAAAATCAACCAGGATAGAGATAAAATCAACCAGGATAGAGATAAAATCAACCACGATAGAGATAAAATCAACCACGATAGAGATAAAATCAACCAGGATAGAGATAATAGCAACCAGGATAAAGATAAAATCAACCAGGATAAAGATAAAATCAACCAGGATAGAGATAAAATCAACCAGGATAGAGATAAAATCAACCAGGATAGAGATAAAATCAACCAGAATAGAGATAAAATTTTACTGAATGTTTTTCTCTGCTGTAGTCTGGATTCTTTGCTGCTTCATCTTGCTGACTCAACATTCCATTACTGCTTCCACCTAGTGTCACACAAACAAAATGATTTAATATCAGTATAACACACAACAATCAGGAATACAATTTTTTAAACACCTTTTAACCCTTGGTGTCCAAGTTTTTCAAGCAGGATGGGGCCAAATTTTTACATCTCAACTCAAATTCTCCCTTTAAGAATTGCTTTCAATTTATCAATGTGAAGTTTTAATAATGATTTTTGTCACGACTTTTAACGTGGGGTCAAACCCCCAAAACGCACCATTTACTCTACAGCGCAGACACCAGGCTAATAAAAACGGAACGAACTTGGCCAGGGTTTTGGGCATCACCAGAGGTTAAAACTAATTCCTGTAGTTAATTTTTATCACAGCTAGGATTTTTACCTGGGGCTCTAAAGCCCCAATCCCTGGGCTTTCCAACCCCAAAGTGTCAAACCCAGTCTTGGGGCTATTAATCAACGAATTATTTCAAGGTAAGCCTTTTTCCAAAGGAATTCAAGATATCAGGAAAGTTTGGGCGTTACCGACTGCTGGGATTAGGCGAATTCAAAAAAATTTTGAGGAAGAAAAGGGCTAAATACAGTCAGGCGCTCATGAGCATTTCAATTTTTACTCAACTTTCAATTTTTATTTAATGAAGATACGGAATACATCCAGAGCATGAAAAATAGTTGGAAAAATACAGTTTGTTGATTCAAAATGACAAAAAGCAATAAATCATACCACTGCCATCCTGTAGAATTGATTCGAAGGTTTTTTCGACCCAAACATAATCAACGCGGTCATCCAAATTTGAACCATCACCGCTGACATGACTGCGTCTGTGCGAGGACGAATGATCTTTTCCAGACCGGTGTCGCTTTTTCGAGCGACAGGTTGTTGGATCTGATTCTGTCACAATGCGTTGTGCCATAACAGTGGCTTCAGCGACATCTGTCAATTCAGGACTGCGCTGAATATCCACCTCTGGCAATGTATTCCCGTTATCTGGCCCAGTATCTACGCAATTCAAACCCCCAAGTCTGAGAATCGTTTCGCTCGGATTTGCAGGTGCGCTCTCATCTGAAGTCTGTAAAGAATTCTGCCGGTAGTCATTTGAATCAATGGCTGGTGATGTTACATTGTCCGCTACGTTGTGTTCGTGGTGTAATGACTTAGTGTGGAATTCAAGCTTCTTAGCAAAATCTGGTTTATCGCTGCTATGCTCCAACGGTCCATCCCCACTGGAGAGGCGTCGATCAAAGTTTCGAGAGAAATTCAGGGCGTCAGAGACTGACGAAAAATGAGCACCAATGTTCGAGTCACTTGAGCTTCTTTTCAGACCTGGTTTCTTTTCTGTCGTCGTAAATTTTGATACAGTCATTTCCAAATCAAGCGCCATCGGAATCTGACTTCCTGATAATGTTTTATTGGTTTTGGTTGGAGCGATTTCAGCTTCGTCATCCACTTGGCTGCTACTGGCATCCACAACCGATTTTTCAACTTCAGCAACATCACAAGCAGCTTCCATGCAGTTGGACTCCTGGTCTGAGGATTCATCGTCATAAGCAACCAGTTTTGTGGTGTTACCTGGTACCAGAGGGAGACTGGATACACAGCTCAGTGCCACTGGCACCTTAGACTCTGCTGCAGGAGCTGATGACTTGGAACCGTTGCAGCCAGTGGTATTCCACCGATCTTTGGCTCGGCTGATCTTGAAGGTGACTTTTTCCCTCGGATTTAAAGACAATTCTTTGATTCCTCCATTCAGAACAGATGACGCACCAAAACCTGCAGAAACAATTCTTGTAAATTTTCAGTAATCTTGGCAAAACAATTAACAACATTTAATCGACACGAAAGATTGATTAATACCAGTTACTCAACAGAAATTCATTTGTATGGAAATTTTTCCAATGATATCTCTACACAAAAAAATTGACTTATATGGTCAAAATGTGTTGGTGCTCAACAAACTGATGTTAACACCTAAGCAACCTATATAACAGATGTACCATGATTTTGTAATAGGACAACTCTAAAATAACTGAACCAGCTTGGTTCCTTCCAGGTTTTCCCTTTGAGATCCAGGGTTCAGCTTGCTACATTTTCGTTTCAGTATCAACTGTTTGTTTTTTCAGCTCAGTTTGAGCAACTTTTTACCCAGTCAATAAATATATAAATAAATAAATCTATTATTTTTTAATGAGTTTAAACTCTAAAAATGCACACAGCAGATCAAACCTAAGGATACAAAAACAATTTGTATCACCAGTTTCTTTTGTAGAATATTCTATACAACCTACTTGTTGTGCAGCTGGCGTTGTTCGAAGCCGTCACTGCATCTCCAGCACCATTTGCAATCAACTTTGACACTCCTCCATTCACGTTGACCAGTTTATTCAAGCCGCTAAGTTCCGACTTTGGCTTTGGCTTGCCGTTTGAATTCAGCTGGGTGACGACTGGCTTGTGATTGACGAAACTGATATTGGCAGCCGTTGCTGGACTGATGCCTGGCTTGCGATTGACTTGCACAGGAATGGGTGCAGGAGGTTTCTGTATGACACATTAACCTCTATTTGAACACTATCAGCACCAAACACTAAAGGTAAGCTTTACGATGACACACCAATTAGCATGATAGATAACCAAAGAGTGCCTTAATTCCCATCCTCATGTTGTACCAGAACTTGTGTTATAAGGTATCATGTTTAAGAAGGCTGGTGTACTAAATATTATTCTTATTATGCTCAGTTTAACATCGTCATAGATCATCTGATTGTTCATACGTCCTAGCACTTCCCACAGGCGCAATGAAATGGAGCCAACAGTCCTTTAGGGCTTCACTGAAGCCCTGGCGAAGATCACTGAAGCCCTGGCGAAGATCACTGAAGCCCTGGCGAAGATCACTGAAGCCCTGGCGAAGATCGCTGAAGCCCTGGCGAAGAGTGGTATCATTATTATCATTATTATTATTTCCAAAAACAGTCATTGAATTCCAAAATTATCGTTGAGTCATGTATAGCTATATGTAAGTTATACCATGAAAGCACTTTCTTAATTAAACAAGAATCTAGTAAACAAGGTGTAAGAACTGTGTAGCCAACAAAAAAGCAGAACTTGCTAGACACAACAGGCGCTTACTACATCAGTTGGCTAGCGCTACCACTAGAAAATTATGTAGTCAGCTACTCAAAGACAGAATAGGCAAGAGAAACAAACTAACCGGCTGTGATTCCTTGACTTTTCGTATGTAGAAAAGTATATAAGCTTGAGTTGATGTCACTTCTTCCAAAGACACTTCATGCACCTGCAAAAGGAACAATTATTGACATAACAAATCTGCTAAATAAAAATATACAGAAATAAAGAAAACACGGAAAACTGCGCCAAACAATTAATTATAAGACTAGTCCTCTAAAGACTAGCTAAACTGCCATCACTTGACATAGGACCATGTATATGAAAACAACATATGCATAATTTTACATATGCACATGTTGTTTACGCACATGATCCTATCCTTGACTTTCTTCAGACACTCTTAAACAGTGCACCCATTAATACAATTAAGAAAACACTGCTGTAAATTCAGACCTAACTCATATTTAAAAACCAAACTTTACTAGACTATAAAATTGCCCATTACAGCAAAGAATAAAGTCAGCAATGGACCTGTCAGTTTTTTTTGTACTGCAAATAATAAAAACCACTAACTCACAAAAAACTTGTAATAAAACATCTTTGTTGAAAATGGAAAGCTGGATGCCTTCCAATGATAATGATGAGATTTAATAAACATTCTGTTTCCTGACCAAGGCTTGACTTTGTTGCACCATCTGTTGATGCCTTGTTCATTGGAAAATGGCGCAATAGAAGTTGCTACATCTTCGATGGATACTAGATGCACCATTCACCAACATTTGAAAGCAGGGTATACAACTTGAAGAGGTGCTATCTAAATGCTCCAAATGAATGACCATAATCATCATCATTGTTATCATAATTATACTCACCCTTTCATCATTCATTCTGTACCACTTTCGGTCCATCCCTCGCACATAGGCATAGTAATGTCCGGAGTGGATAGACACGCCTGCGTGCACAAGTACACCATGCAACAGATACATGTGATTCAACTGTGTTTCAGTTTCGCTCATGAACGGACCCAGATCCAGTGATTCGTTGAAATCAACGTGCTGGGTTAGTTTTATGTTTCCATACTCGTTCTGGTCGTACCTGGAGACCAACCAAAACAATACGAACTATAATAAATGAATAACAGTGCATCTGAGAGGTTGTATTTTCTTATAAAGGCACTATATAAATGCCTTGGTACGCACTACTCAAAGACAAAAAACGGCATGCACAACTAGGTGGCTAGAAACTAGAAATAGGTGGCCAAGAGTCTAACACACTGGTTTTCTCTTCTGCGATTCGGATTGGAATCTGGGGCCTATCATGTCAAACTGACATAGACTGTGATGTTGATTTGTGGACACCATACAGGCCATCATCTTCATAGTGAGTGCCTCCTAATCCAACACACACACACACACACACACACAGAGACAGACACACACACAGACACGCAGGCATGCACACATTCTAAAAACTACAACAAACCTGAATGGACCAAAAACAAACCTCTTCAGCTGAATGATTAAAACGTTTGGCGCCTTGTGCACTGACAAGTGCTTTTCCGCAGGTTGCTGCTGCCGACATCTAAACAGGTAAATTATTCACATAAACACTATCATTTAAATGCTCCTACATGAAACTGAAGCAAGTACCCCAACTGTTTCAATAGCCTCTAGGCTTTACAACTTCTGTAAGAGTTACCTAGTAACCTTTTCTAAATCTGCACTTTTTCAATTGTGACAGATCACTAATTCTCTGCCCTGATTATAAATAATATTTATTAATTATTTTTTTGCACTTGTTATGCACACAAGATCTGCAAATATGAATCCAAAACACAAGATAATTATGTGCAAACAATTTATCCATAGGTTTTACACAGAGTCTGAGCCACTAGATAGTACTTTCTTGCCCAAAAATTGTCACCTGCATCCAAGACTATCGTCTGAATTCTCATGACATAGATTCAGCAAATCTGCACCAGCCACGAGGAACTGTCCACCCGTTTACATTCCTCACAATAATATCTCGCTGATGTATTCGTAAAGCGGCTTAAGACCTACTTGTATTATCCCGCCTTTGTCGTCTGACTGCTGTGACCCCCCCATGCCTACGATTCCTCGCTCAGTCGATGGACATGTGACACGTCAACAAACATGCATTACTTACTTATTTACCTGCACGTTCGGGGCCTTACCTTCGTTCCAGACCCTGTTTGAGATGGCGCTCTGAACAACACTTTATTCATGTGCTCGGGTGGTGATCTTACTCTCACCCGACAACCCCTAAATAGCAAGGCACAAATACTATACACAAACCGACAACGACGCTTACTATGTCTACTGCCTCCATTGGGAGGTGGCAGCTACAAAAATTTTTTTCTGAAATGTTTTAAATTGTGGGGATTACTTCTACCTTGAGTAAAAACATAATAGCATAAGTAGAAAAACAATGACTTTCTTTAAAATTGTTTGAAACCGAACATGAAACTGGTGAATGGCTACAAGAAAGAACTACGCCTACCTTTCACAATTGTAGGCGTTGGCACCATCCATCAGTTCCTTCTTGGTGTACACCTTAAATGCAGTAATAAGTGATCGGATGTTCTGAAACAAAGAACATTTCCTTTGAGCAGATAATAAATACACAGCTGACAAACAATATTTAACCTTAATAACTTATTCACTTTACATTTTAAGGCCACTTTTCGCTCCACTAACTAACTTTAGTTTTAATATCCACGCACAACGAGACCAATGTGGTAACGTAAAGTATGGTAACTGTCCCTCTGTGTACTTCAGCCCTCAGCGCCAAGCGATGCGTTTCGCACTAAAATTTATAAAGCAGCAGGGAAAGTCTCCGATTAAGTATATGCAAATGCACATTAACAGAAACACACAAACAACTGTCTTAAAATAAGCGTCCCTTCACAGATGCCACAAGACCCTTGGGACCGACACCAAGTCATCTCTGGGTCTCTGAGTTGAGTAGACCCTGGGGCCCTCTGAGACAAGATGGAGACCTTGGATGACTGTGAAAAGCAGGAGACGTCTGATCGCTAAGACAAGACCGAGACATCCTTGAAAGCATACATTATTGTCAGCATTCAGCAGTTTTGCTATCGTTTTAAGGCAGGCTTACAGCTTAAGATTACCAGAGATTATAAGCTTAATTTAGAAGAAACCAAGAATGAATTTTTTAGAAGATACCGTTTGTCACATACCTTAATTCCCAGAATTAAGTTCAAGCCAAATTCATAGTTATTTGAGCGCCAGCCACAAGCCTTGCACCTAACTAAAAAACATTTTATTGTGTTATATCAGTGACATGGTTACAGCATATAACATAATAATTACTGAAAGTGGCGTGATAGCATATCTATTATTTAACACAAAAATAGCATAGGTTAGATCTGAATGATTACATCAACGAAGGAAACATTAATTAAACAGTAAAACATAATTTAAAATTACTATTAAACAGTCATGCATAATTTTAAATTAATATTAAACAGTAATGCATAATTTTACATTAACATTAAACAGCAATGCATAATTTCAAATTAATATTAAACAGTAATGCATAATTTTACACTAATATTAAACAGCAATGCATAATTTCAAATTAATATTAAACAGTAATGAATAATTTATGTCAGCAGCATTATACACGAACAGACAGGCTTGTATCTGTCCATACCTGTGCTGCTATTTTTTCTTAATCTAGGTCAGTATGGCATAATTTATTTTCTCCAGGTGGAAACAATCTGAGTTACTACATCATATTTTTCAGTTCTCAGAATGATGCTGACCATTACATTCTTATTGCTAACGTTGCCAAAAACGTTTCACAGAAATGAAAATTAGAACTTTCCAACACCTGAGATGGCAGCAGCTAAATGTACGAAGAAAGCAAGCTAAAATGACATCTTACCTTGGCTGCGAACGACATTTCCAAAAACCTGGTGCACGGCCGTTGTGTACTCACTGTTAGGGTCAACTAACCTATTAATGCAAAACATGAACACTGATCATCATTTTAATTTGATGTAACGTAATGTAACAAGAACTTATATCGCGTCTTTCAAGCATCATCTCAAAAGCGCTGGTCAAATGGCTATCCAAACGATCTAAACAAGTGCGTCTTAAGGGAACAGAAAATGAATGCTGAGTTTAAAAACACATGCACGTTTTTTCAGCCAACATAGAGTTTATTAAATTTTGTCCAAGATTTATTTTTCTTTTTCTAATTGAGTTCTATCTGAAAAAACTTAAAGACCAACTTAACAACGTAACATTATTATTGCTAATGTGGAATGCGCCTCTGACTAGTAAGGCGGCACTATAAAAGTTTCTAATTACAAGTACAATTTCTCGCCTACAGAAAGAGGAATAGAATAGGGATAAGCATAACTAACTCACTTTCCTGTTCTTAATAGCATCGTATACACTAGCGTGGAGAGCACCTCTGAACAGGTTCTCAGTGCATAAATCTCTAAATACAATTACAAAAAAATTACAATTACACAAATAAAAGTCCACGTGTAAGCAATCGTTACTTACTTTGGCACTCCCTTCAGAAGTGACATCTGCATGCGATCAACAAAACTGACCAGGAACTCGTGTGCATCTTCCTGCTTCCCCCGCACCATGTTAGCACAGAAATCTACAACAACGCAAAATTCACAACATAGATTATCTATCAGCAGGAACACAAACATTGCAACTGACAGAGCTTTTGTAAACTCATTTTGATCAAATACTGGGTCACAAGTGATTTTTTAGGGTCGTTGATAACTCACGCTTTATAATTTTAAGCAAAAATACTCCGAGTTGGAAAGCAGAAATGTTCAGTTGTAATTTCCAGCAGCTCTCTCTTGGGAAGCAGGATTCACAATGAAAACATGCAAGAATTCACTGACTATTGTCTGAATACAGAGCAACACATATCTACTTTCTCCATCAATATCCAGCACACAGACATTAATGTTTTTCAGCTTATCTTAAGCCACACGTCCTTTTTGACAGGTTCTGAACAGGTACATAGAAACATTCAAATTCAGAAAACACAGCATTAATCTGCCAAAGAAAAATACAGAAATTCAATTTCGCTAGTTAGTAAGTAAATCATACACAATCGATACCCAGCATCTTCTCAAAACCTCAGAGGCCTTCTGTGAAAGTGTAACTGAAACTGTAATTTTGTAATTGTAAGCACTACAAATTTATCTAATGGACCTCCAATGAAATGGTGCTATTTAAATCAGCAAGTACAATTACAATTGTTATGGCTTGTACTTAAACAGTTGCACATGTAGGCTCTAGAATTTTGATCCTTTATGGGGATATTCATAACCAACAAAAATATAACATCCTCGCATATTCTGTAATTATTTGTGAAATCTGCCAGCAAAAATTCATGACAAAAGAATGAAGGAACTGAGCTCACATTTCAGCTTATCCACGATTTCTCTTGGTGCAAATGACGACCCATGATAGTTGAAAGCGCCTTTAATAAATCGATGAAACATGCACACGACACAGTCGATGCTGGAAAGTTTACCTGCAAATAACGAACAGTTGAAAGAAAAGTTAGTTGCTGATTGCGGCCATGCAAAATCAGTGTGAATGCCAAAAGGCAAGCCGAGTCCAGTCAAGAGGGAAGTCCGACGAAATGCGGAAATGACATATGAAGGAAAAGCCCAGGAAGAGATGAGCGTAAATATATAGTTTTTATGGGAACTTACAATTTTGCTGGTGTTCCTTCGTCACATAGTTATACCAAGGAGGCAAATACAGGAGACACTGAAGAGTTGAGTTGATAAAACACGTGTTTCCGATGTTTATAAGACCACATCCGATAGTCTTGTTTTGCGGAAGAGTGAAGTCCAGCTTCTTTTTGTACAGGACAACAGATGGCTCTGGCAGCTTGTTATTGTCATTTTCGTCGAAACCATTTCCTGCAGTCAAAGTATATACACATTATGCATCACAAAACACATCTCAATATACATTATGCAGCAAATAATGTACCACATTACACCTTACGCATCACATAAAAATCACATTATACATTATGCATTACATTAAGCATCACACCATACATTACACGTCACATACCGCATCACACCATACATTACGTATCGCACAATGTATCACATTATACGTTACGCATCACATAATGCATCACATCATACATTACACATCACACATTACACATCACATACCGCATCACAATATACATTACGCATCACGTCATACATTATGCATCACATAACTTACCACGTTATACATTACACATCACATAATGCATCACATTACACATTATGCATCACATTATACATTACACATCACACAATGCATCACATTACGCATAATGCATCACATTATACATTACGCATCACATGCAACCTGTTTGACGATTGTTGGAAGCAGTGATGGGTAGTTGGACTTGCATACCTGGGCTGTATTTTACCAAACTATGACACCTCTAGAGTACATGCATGTGCATAGGTATGTGTTATTATTTCTGCATTTATTAGGCGCCACTATCTAATGACTGAGCATCAATCAGTGGCGCTTAGCAATTGTGAGTGAAGGACTTGCTCAAGGTCCATACCCAGAAACCATTTCCGGAAGCTCAAACCAGCATTCTCCGCGTTACAAGCCGAAAACGCTAACCAATCGGCTACTGTAGCCATATGTGAGTATGTATGTAATGTATGTATATATGCATGTGCTTATTTATGTATGCATCTAGACACTTAATTAATATAGCGCATTCTAAGGACCTTTAAAAGTGCTGCACTCTCTAGCATAAGTGGTTTAAACATTTATTAAGAACAACACATCAATCTATAGACAAATAATGCTCAGATAAATGGAAAAGTCACCACTGGTGGGCTCTTGCACACAAACAGAGCCTACACAGCTTAAAACAAAAATTTTAAATAGTAAGCAACAGTGAACTGACCATCTTTTTTGGTATTTGTGAGCTGTGTTTTTCCGCCAGTGGTTGGCCATTTCTGCGAGGAACAGTTCTGATTTTTCTGCGTGTAACACTGACCCAAAATATTTGGCATTGCAGTGCAAGGTAAGTCCGTTTTGCTACCAGGAACAGCGGCTTCCTCGCTCTCGCTAAGTCCAAGATAGCTACCACCAGCGAGACTCATTAGTTATGATAAATTAATCCCTCTGCAATTACAACACAACAACAAATTAGATGCATCTGTGCAGACCTATAATTACGAGCTTATATATCATCAAGTCATTGTTGCCCGGAAAAGAAGGACAACACGTAGAGCTATTCAGCTGCTTAGATCCATACACACATACAACAGATACCCACGTGTTCAATACAATTTCCACACGAGTAAGAATCGACACCGCTATGTCGAATAAGAATTGAACCCTATTATAATTATAAACAAGTTGATTATAACATATCTATCCGTTTCATACAATCGCTTCTGTTGGAAAGCAGCTAAAAACAAGCTGCCAAAACAACGCAACAATAACGGCACATGCCGCTAAGTGAAGTAACATAAGAACACACCATCGTACACAAATTTAGAATCACTGTACTAAAGAAAGCTCCAGTACTCACCCTAATCAAATCCTTCGAACAAAACGATAAATCAAAGTACTAAATTCGTCTATTTCTTAGTAACACTACGCTAACTACTTTGAAAATCTTTCGTTATCACTTTCCCACAATCGCCATATTTAAACATCCGGGTTCTCAACTTATAAAGAACATAAAGCACGCTTTTGTTTCGAGCGATTTCGAAATTTTAAGGATGAAGTGACAGAAGGGCGAAGAAGTCTTAGGGCAGGCGAGGAGCGGGTTGAACGGAGTGGTTAGATTGTAAATAGCTGTCGAAGATAGGAGGGTTGGGAGGATTGAAGTGTGCTAGAGGTAAGTAATAGGACCTTGTACTCTATTCGTTCAGGTATTTTAAGCCAGTGAAGTGATTTGAGAACAGGAGTTATGTGATGGTATTTGGGAGATTTGGTGACGGCACGAGCGAGAGCATTCTGGATTGCTTGAAGGCGATTTATTTGGGTTTTGTCTACATTGAGGAAAAGTGAATTGGGCCTACAGTAAACAAGTTTTGCATGGACTATGGATGTGGCAATTGTAGATGCAGTTTTCAAGTCAAGCATAGGGTTGATTCTGCGGAGGTCACGGATATGCATGAAGCAAGAGCGGGAAAGATGGGTGATATGATCAAAAAAGGAGAGATATATACAGACCACATCTTGAGCGGCTAAGTAAATAGAATATACCTCTTTATAGCGCCAAGTTAAGACATAATTCATCAAATATTGTCTTGCCTTCACCAGGCTGGAAAGAAGCTAGTTGCCGAAGACAGAAGATCCTCTCCTGATTCCCCTTCTTCCCTTACCTATCATGGAGATCCAATTCCAAACATCACCCACCGCAGCCGTCTGATTGCCTGCCTGAAACTTGGATCTTGACCTGGAACCGAACCATTCTTTCCTATCGATTTTATTTTGACGGAACGCCTGTGAATAAGCTAGTTACCGCGAGTTAGCTTTGGTTGGGCGCTGTAGAAATCTCTAGTTTACGGTTACAATATGCTAGCTACGCTGGTCAAAGACTTTCCTGGTTAGCTACATTGGTTAAAGCGTATACGTGAGTGAGGATGCCGGTTCGCATACCAATATTAACTACATTTCGGAGACTTTAATCTAGGGCTAGCTCGATCCGTACACGGGGACATTAAATGGCGGGGCATCCGTTCAAAAGGGCAGCGATGGTAATGGATCTCATCCGATTGGAGCGAACTTGCAACCCTTCGATTACAGATCTGTCTCTCCGAGCAACCCCTTCCCAAGATTCTGACCTGGAACCGAAACTGACCAAACAACCTGGCTCTTGGGGACTTGATTTGATATAGCGCCAGTGACCAAATTGGTCTCTATGACGCGGCTATTATGTGGCGCTGAGATATTTATTTGATTTACAATTTACATTAAATATTACATAGACAAGATTGGGCGGGTCAAGTAACGCAGCCGAAAGTGGTACTATTTTTAGCAGTCGGTGTTTTCCCACTCGCGTTGGGTGAAACGAGTTGTGGTCTGTCGAAGATCCGGGTGGGATGAGCATATTTCGAACACTGTAGTGGCAAAAGTCTCGTTGGATTATGTTTTATGCGTTACCCTTCATTAATAAAGCGGTAAAATACTAAAGTAGTAACGAAGTAAAATATTAATACTTGGCGCGATCGTCTAGAGTCGGGCGAATATCTTCAGATTTTTTACGTTCGCTATCGTTTTGACTACATCTGAGACTTATACGGTAAGGAAAACATAATGAGTGGGTTACGAGTAACAGCAATGAAATAAACTAATGTTTTAACGGGAATTGTGTAGAGATTCCAATACGCACAAATAATAAATACGCCTATACTATGAATGTGCGCAATGAAGGCGGTTTGATATTGATATTGTCGCTGGCAACATTCGTATTGAAAGCAGGGGCTTTAGTAATTGTTACGGACTTTGACATATTTCAGTTGTTTTTCAGATCTCTGTATGTTTTATGTTTTATTTTATGTTTGATAGAAATAGATTCAAAGAAGAGCAGCAATCACATCATAATATTAACTGTCTATAAAATATTTCGCATTGTTTGAGATATAAATTTCTGTGGTTCAGAAACCAAGAAGTGAAGTCTACTTTAAATGACACCCGCGAAATTATATTTTAGCAGAATTATTGAACACTAAGTTTATGCAGTATCACATTTTCAGTCTGTAAGTTCTGTAAGTTCCAGGTTGCTCGAATTTAGCTTAATTCTGTTTTGCTGGTAGCCTACAGTTTATGTCAGCATTAAAATTGCTGGTTTGATGCTTCATTGATTTCAGTTTCTGCACGGGACAGTGCGCTTTTATGAAGGTCATACTATACTCTATGAGCGCTGTCAGTTTGAAATTGATTTTCGGTTGCTGTATGGATATTCAGAAATGTGGATTTTACAGCCATAAGTCTGGTTTTCATGCACTGCACTTGCACATAAGTATGAGCTAATGGTTTATAATGTAAAAAATATTTGACTTACTCATTGTTGTCTGTATCAGTATTTACTCCTCTGAAATGTGTAATGGTCAACTGATTGTAACTTGATTACACAGAACTCCCATTAGAATTACTACATTTTTCTGCTGACCCATCATACAAACTCACCAACACTTGACTTTTTGCAATTTCCACACAGGTCTTTCACTCAAAACTGAAAACACTCCTCTTCCACAAATCCTATCCTGATTCTTCCTCTTCCCCTTATCTCACTTTCTGGTTCAATTCCAAACACCATTCACCATATCAAGACTCTTGGCTCTTGAACTGGAACCAAAACGTTCCTGCTTATTGATTTTGTTTTGAGTGAGCCCCTGTGAATAAGCTGGCTCCCGTGACTTAGTTTTCATTGGGCACTGTAGAACTCTCGAGCTTATAATTATGAACTGTCAGCTTCTAAACAAGGAAGACAAACATATGATTGGAATGGTTTAATAATGTTTATTTAACGACGCCGTCATGTCGAGATGATTGGCATACACAACTGGAGTCTGGACATTTGATATGTCATACTGTATGTCACATGTCCTTGGTGCAACAGGGTCATGGCCCCTGATTGGTTACCAAGGATTACCAGTATTGTAAGCCCACTGTCCATACGACTTAGACTTACTCCTTTCAAGCAACATATTGCGAAATATACCATTAGACAACAGAACCTTTACTGAAATCCTGTCGGTTCACATAACTTAGGTTAAGTAAGTCAACTGTGCCTTTATTAAAATCCTGTATGCAAACATAGCTTAGATATAATTGTCAATATTTAAATTAATAAGTAATGAATATCAGGGCCTTAGTTAAAGTCCTACAGTCTAACATTTTAGATATAAGTGACCTATTTAACATTAAATTCATCATTATGGAACTGGGCTTTTAGGTAAAAGAGCCTTTCATTATAAGTAGCAGATATATAAAGAAAAGAATACAAAACCGTAGACTTAGATTAAAGTTCCTCTATTAAAATTCCCTGTGGTCCGTGTAACTTAGATATCGCGACCCATTTTAATTCTTTAATATGGAACTAGGTCTCCACTTAAGGGTGCATTTATTAAAATCTAAAACAACTTCATTACAGTAAGGACCCTTTAGCGCACTTTTCTGGGCGCAACGGGTTAATCCGCAGATAAAACCGATGGTGAGTAAACGATTTCTTGCTAACTGTGACTAACAAACTCCCCGTTGCTGTTCTTACAGCCTGGTATCGAGTTTCTTTGCAGAGTGGGTGGGGGATTTAATCAGATAATTCCGCCTTAGACAATAGGCAATAGACTTTTCGGAGTTTGCCACAACCAATCTCTGAGTTTGCCAGGACCAATTATGCTACATTTGATCAGGCAAAGTTGTTTCATATGCCAGTCTGCGGCTTGGGCAACGACAGGGTGGGGAATAAAACAGCTATGCCTGGAACGGCCAAGTAAGTAAGTAAGTAAGTAAGTAAGTAAGTATATTCTTTATTAACCAGTAGCTAATCGCACATCGGTTTACAAGTTTTTAAGAACACAAGAAAATTTAATATGCATACAGCATCCTAATAATAAAACATTTACGCGTTAAATTGTCAGCAGGAGGAATAATACGATCATGGGTGTGGGGCCGTAGGGAATAACTGAGGGTTTTAACTGGTGGGAGTAGCTGGTGTAAGACATGATTTGGGTTGTTCAAGATTGCTTTAAAGAGACGAGCATCGGCTATGCCACGTAGTTCATCGAATGTTGGGGAGTCCCCAGGAAGATAGCGGAGACGCACAAGTCTCCGCATCAAAGCCTGTAAGTAGCTATATTGCTTGACTTTTTGGCTGGTGTCCTCTTTACTATTTATTATGCCCTACCAGTGTACAAAGTCTATTACACAAAGACTTGCATAAGTATAAGAAGCCTTTTATTTATTATGCAGCAAATGTGATTTTCAGCTTTGACACTTAACAGATTAGGTGTTTTACTGGCACACAAAGGGTGCTAACTATTTCCGTGATTACCATGCTTGTGCGTTTACACACACGCACACACACCACACACACACCGCACACATACACACAAACACCCACACACACGCACACACACCACACACACATACACACATCACACTCAGACAAACACACACTCACACCACACACGCACACACCACACAAACACCCACACACCACTCACACACACATTTTCTTATTTGTTTTTCAAAAGTTAGTTATCTAGACATTTGATATAGCGTCCTTAGACACCTTCCAAAAACACTGCATACAGTGGCCTAAATGATATTAAATGTCATTAAGAACAAAAAGTATATCAGGCTAATTTGTTTGCAGGAACAGTTTTATTGCTAAGTATTTCCTTGATTGATGGAGAGTGCTTGAACAAACAGAGATTTGCAACCATGATTGACAGATTTGAAGTGTCCAGTTTCTAATTATGCCCACTGGCCTAGTTTTGGCCTGCAAGTGTTCAACTGATATACAGCATGCGGGTATTATCAATTGTTAGTCAACCGTATGGCCTGGAACCTGCTCATCTTTCATTGAATTCATTGGGTGAGATCCGTTATCATAGCTGCCCTTTTGAATGGGTGCCATGCCATTTAAGGTCCCCATATTCAGCCGTGCTAGCCCAGAATTCAAAGCCATGTATGCGAACAGCATCCTTAGGCAGTTTATGAATCGCAGTGAATAGTTAATTGTGTTACCATATGGTGAAAATGCAAATGTACATGTATTTCTCCTGCTCATTTTTCAAGGAAGTTTTTGAATGGATCCTTCGCCACCGCTGCATATTTGAATAGGGGCCATGCCATTTAAGGTCCCCATATTTGCCTGCTACCCGGGGATTCATATCTCTGAATAAGTCACAAACGTGCACTATGTGGTATCTGTTACTCTGATTACCATGTGTTAAATGATTCACGTTTGGTCCGTACAGTGACGGTGGGTTAATGTTAGGATGGGTTGAAGGATCCTAATTGAGTCTTCACCCCTTCTTCCTCTTATCTCTCTCTCCTCTCCAACCCCAAACACACCCCCCCCGTAGCTGCCACGCTGTCTCTCCGTCTGACTTTTCGATCTTGACCTGGAACCGAACCCTTTTGCCTATCGATTTTGTTTTGACTGAGCACCTGTGAATAAGCTGGTCCCCTCGGCGCGGCTTTTGTTGGGCACTGTAGAAATCTCGGAATTACGATTACGATTACTGTTGAGTGCAGATAAATGTGTCTTTATCCAAACCCCATCTGTCTCGGTAACTTAGATGTGAGTGACTTATTCAAGTTATTGTTGAGGGCTCTACTAGAATTCTGGGCAAATGAATTATAGGTGTTGACTGTGAAACTTGTTTTTACAAGGAAAAGGAAGGGGAAGGAAATCAATTTGTGAAAATGTGGTTTAGCAAATCACTCTGTTATTCACCACAAAGATAGAAATTACGAAGACAGAAAACTAAGTACAGACAGATGTAAACTTGGAAAACATAATTATTGATATATGATACAACGTAGATATATCAATACTGTTATCACCAGTGCCAGCTCCAGGACAGAATTGCTTACGTGGGGAGGGGTGAGAGCAGAGTATTTTCAGAGGGGCACCACATTCTGGCAGAGCACCATACATGGGTGGTCTGAGGGGCGCGGGCATAATAACCAAGAGGATTGCAGGGCAACTCCCCACGCCTGTAGCTAAATCCTCAAAGTAATAAAAAGTCAGTAGTATTGTTACAAAGTCCTTTTCAGCAATCTTGAAGAATCCTGTTTTTATAGCTTTCTGCAGTAAACGAAAAAAGAAGTTTAATTTATGCAAATTTATGCAGTATGTGAATAGCTTTCTGCAGTAAACGAAAAAAGAAGTTTAATTTATGCAAATTTATGCAGTATATGAATAGCCTTCTGCAGTAAACGAAAAAAGAAGTTTAATTTATGCAAATTTATGCAGTATATGAATAGCCTTCTGCAGTAAACGAAAAAAGAAGTTTAATTTATGCAAATTTATGCAGTATATGAATGCAATCCATACGGCCAGAATAGTATCAAGTGTCATGAACAGATTCCCATTTATGGATGTCTGATATTTCTGTTTGTATCTCGTATATCATGTATATATCGTATATCACGTCTCGTGTATCTTATATATCTGTATCTCTGACTGGTATCCTACTGTATCTGTTATCCTGACACATTCAACTGACACATTTGAGCTATTTATAGCCTGTTGGGAGCCTCATGGCTTAAAAGATGCTTAGTGGAGCATTTAGGTCATTTATATAGTGTCATTTTTCAAGATAATTAGCATTTAATTGAATTTAATTGAAATTAATTTAAAATAAGCAGTATCCTAGCGAATGTAGGATATAGCTCGCATTTGAATCTTAGTTATGTAATGTAATGGGTGAACAGTAATCGGTACAGCCTTCTCATCATCTTCTCTTCAGATGGGGTGAGCGGCTTAAATTAGCAAAGTCGCAATTCTAATTCATAATACTTTCAGGTAGGCTGTACATTGTGCTGGTTATCTTTTTCAGCTCAGGTCCTGTCTGAATTTGCTGCCCTTGTATACAAGGCTGTTTAAGGCCTCACACTGAGCTGACTGCATTCCACTCATGCTTAGCCCCACCAAAACAACCTTAAGATCAGCTTAGAAGCTCTTTCAGCCATTTTCCCTGTCCAACCAAAGATAGAATTGTGATTTCCGTGCCTTTTCGCACACTGGTCCACATTTGTGTCATTCACTCATGGTTTACGTGTTGCTAGTCTATGTTCTTTTGTTACTACCCTCGTTTGACTCCGTGCAACGACCCTGGGAGGCAATTTGTTTGCGCACACCGTGCCTCTGTCACGAAGCAGTATAATTTGGTACCCGGGTAAGCTGGGAAGTAACGGCAAGTCCTGCGATGCACTGGCCCCGTGTCCAAGACCTTGGGATTCGTACATCGCTGGCTCAAGGGCCTAAGAAAAGGAAATGAGCATCTCCCCTATTTCTCACTTGTGGGATATCAGATACTTTACTTTATTACCATTCCACCGGCTTTGTAGGGACCGTTTTACCTTGTTTCATAAATAGCTGGAGCCTTGTCTCTTTCCAGCTATCTGTGCTGTTGAGGTAAACTCATAAATTACTGTAAATATCTGAATAATAATAATTGACGTAGATTGTTTTGTAGACTTGGATAAAAAGGTGAGATCATGAGTCGACAGCCAAGACGTGATCCAGGCCTTGTGCAGACCATCAATGGGTGGCACCTGGAACGAACACTTGGATCGGGTGGATTTGGAGCAGTCCACCTTTTCAGAAATGAGGTATTTGAAAGGTGGTCATGAATTAGGTATTTAAAGGGTGATTATCAGATTAATATTTAAAGGGTGGTCATCAAATTAGGTATTTAAAAGGCAATTATAAAATGAGGTATTTAAATGGCGGTCATCAAATGAGGTATCTAAATGGTGGTCATCAAATAATGTATTTAAATGGCGGTCATGAAACGAGGTATTTAAAAGGTGGTCATTGCATGAGGTATTTAAAGGGTGGTCATCAATGAGGTATTTAAAAGGCAATTATAAAATGAGGTATTTAAATGGTGGTCATCAAATGAGGTATTTGAAAGGTAGTCAACAAATGAGGTATTTAAATGGTGGTCATCAAATGAGGTATTTAAAAGGCAGTCATCAAATGAGGTATTTAAATGGTGGTCATCAAATGAGGTATTTAAGTGGTGGTCATCAAAACGAAGTATTTAAATGGTGGTCATCAAATGAGGTATTTAAAAGGTGGTCATCAAATGAGTTAACAGTTGGTCTTCAGACATTCTAGAAACAGTTGTTTCATTGCATTTTGCTCAAACGGAAAATCAGTTAAGTTGCCCTGTACTACCAGCTGAAAGGTGCATAATGTACATATTTATATGTGCATTGGTACCTAATGTACATATTTATGTGCGCTTTGGTACATAACGTACATACATATGTGTGCATTTGTGCATAATGTACATACATATGTGTGCATTGATACATAATGTACATACATCTGTGTGCATTGGTACATAGTGTACATGTTAACTGTAATTGTTATTGTAAACGAACGTTTCTAAAGCGCCACTTAGGAAACAGAGGCGCTCCCGACTTGAACAAACAAAAAGGATTTCAGGCGTTTGCGAGACTGGGTAGGAGAGAGACTAAGTAACTGGAGCCGCAGTTCAAGAGGAAGGCAGTTCCAGCTGGAAGGGCCAACAAAGGCAAAGCTCCTGGACTGAGCAGTCGTAGTGCGGACGTGAGGGACTACCAAGAGACCACGGTAGCTGAGTGTGCATACAACTGTGTGCATTGATACATAGTGTACATATTAATGTTTGCATTGGTACATAGTGTACATATTAATGTGTGCATTGGTACATAATGTACTTACATTATGTGTGCATTGGTACGTAATGTACATACATGTGTGTGCATTGGTATGTGTGTATGTACATTTCTACAAACGTGAATGTATTTTCCGCTCAGATGACTGGGCAGTACATTGCAGTGAAGCAGTGTCGTCAAGGCGATGAGCTGTCCGACAAGAATAAGAGTCGGTGGTCGCTCGAGTGTGAAATCATGCTCCAGCTCCAGCACCCAAACATCGTCAGAGGGCTTCCGCTTCCGGATGAGCTCGCGGTCCTTGCTGGAGGTGACCTTCCGGTGCTGGCCATGGAGTTCTGCGAGCTTGGAGACCTTAGAAAGGTATTTTGCAAAGTTTGGGGTTCCGTGTGTGTATGTGTGTGCGTGTATGTGTATGTGTGTGGGTGTGTGTGTGTGTGTGTGACTGAACGCATTTATACCTTAGTGACCTAAGACTTAGCTGCTTTCCCCCCTCTTGAATAAACTGCCAGCAAAATTACGACAATTATCTGATCCATCTTAAAACTTACCATTGTTTCATTCCTTGCAATCTCTGCACAGGTTTTCCACTCAAAACTGAAAACACTCCTCCTCCGCAGATCCTATCCTGATTCTTCTTCTTGCCCTTATCTATCCTGCAGATCCAATTCCAAATACCACCCACCATAGCCGTCTGACTGCCTGCCTACTTGACTAATATAATAATAATAATAAGAGTTAGAAACTTCCAATGCGCCGGTGTCTAATGCACAAGACATCAACAGATGGTGCGCTATAACCAAACCGCAATCAGGTGAATATCCAGAAGGTCAGTCCACAGGACAGAGAGGCAGCCTATGGCAGATAAGCAATTTGAAAAAGGTTTATTATGCGTACATAACACCTGTGTGTCTCCTTTAAAATGCCATAATACATGTACTGCTATAGTAAGATAATGATATGGGCACTGAATCATTTGAATCATTTCCTGTTCCCAACTTATATGCTGTCTGATTTTCGTAGGTCCTCAATCGGCCGGAGAACTGCCAAGGTCTTCCGGAATTCCAGGTGCGCACGATAACGCGTGACATCGCTTCGGCCGTCGAGTTCCTGCATCAGAAACGCATAATCCACCGGGACCTTAAGCCAGAGAACGTCGTCATGCAGAAGGGAGATAATCGAGTATGTCAGAGGTTGCTCTGAAAAGAACTTACAGTTGTGAACTCCATAGCGCCACTGACCTTGAGGGTTGTGACCTTCAAGGCTCCGGAGACAAGAAGACGAGGTTTTGTCCCTGCTGAAGAAGGCCTGTGTTGGAATGTTTAATGACTAGTTTAAGAAGTACATCTTCTCTTGGGCTTTTCTTGATTGACTGGGTAGTGTGATGCCTATAGGTGGAAATATTATGTTATACCCTAGCGAGCTCGGCCATTTTCATCCATAGTTCCTATCATCACACCTTTTAATTTTCTGCTGTTTTCCATTCTACATATCTGTTTGAATAAACCCAGTTTTTGTCTCGTTTTTGTTTTTATTCGATCTTCCTTTATGTTCAATCTTTAATGAACCTCCACTTGTTTATTAGTTTACTTTATTTACTGTTTTTGTGCATTGATTAGGCTTTGTGATTTCATAGGTTGTGTACAAGCTGATTGATCTGGGCTACGCAAAGGACCTGACGAAGGACAGCGTCTGCACATCATTTGTGGGAACGCTGCAGTATTTAGTACGTTGCTAAGGGTCTTTGTTTATGTGCCACATTAACTTCGTGTAACGCTAGTCTTTATAACGTGAATTCAAATACAGTGCGGTCAGTGATGTGGATCCAGAATTAGTTTAACTATAGAAAATAACCTCCTGTCTTTAATAATAGGAATAATAATAAGACAATTTATATAGCACCGTAACACAACTGAGGTCGAAAAATTGGTGTTGTACATTCAGCCGTCGAAGGATAAGCTGAAAAGGAAAAGAAGGTCTTTGGAAGCCATAACAAGAATCGTATTATAATAAAACAGAGAGGCAGAACAGAGAGGCAGCCTATGAAGCTACCTGAAGAAATGATATGTGAATGAGAAACGTTGTTTAGAAAGGGCAATCTGCTAGATAAAGTTCTCAAATCGGGACACATTTTGGCAATTGCTTTCACGTCTGTTCCAGATACATTTTCTTTTCTCTGGATTTATTTTACGTAGCCTTTGGGTGCTTTACACATTAGGATGTAAAATATTTAATCAATATTATTGCCTATTAATGTAAGCATGCGAAGTGGACAATTTTTGGTCTCTATGTTACAGGCACCTGAGTTATTTGCCAATGGCAACCCAAAGTACACATGCACTGTGGACTTTTGGTCGCTAGGCAACACCGTCTTCGAGTGCATCACTGGATTTCGTCCATTTCTTCACTCACACCCACCGATCAAGTGGTAGGCATGGTTACGATTTACAGCCTAATTACGATGAATGGTAGTGGTGGTCATCGTGATGGTGATTGTGATGGTCATGGTCATTGTCATCATCGTGGTCATCCTCTTGGTGAACCTTCTGGTAGTCATGGTCATTGTGGTGGTGGTAGTGTCCGTGACAGTGGTAATTACAGTTTACAGCGTAATTACCGTAGGTAAAGATGTGTGGCAGCGGCAACAACGACGGTGGAGGTGGTGGTGAGGGTGAAGGTGGCAGTGGTAATCCTGGTAATAATGAAGCATGATAGAAATAACACAGCTTAAGTCTAGTAATGTTAATTATGACGATGATAGTTATGCTGATGATGATGTGTGAGGTATTAGAGATGATGCTGATGGTATTTAGTTATTTTATTTTAGGCTACAAGCTGTCAGTTCAAAGAAGCCGTCACATATTGGAGCCTTCGTCAATGATCGTAACGAGATTGAATATTTGGAGAAGCTGCCAAAGCTGAATCACCTGTGCAGGTGTGAAAGATTAGCTAGTTTGGGCAGTAAATGAATTTAAAGCTCAATTCGTTATTTCATAATTTCTGATTTTTCATTCAGGTTTGCGTAATTGATTAATTAATAATTATTTCTAATAATTTTTGTTAAACTTTAAGCTGTGCATTAAGGTCTAACTTGGGGTAGTCTTCCAAAACGGTGTTAAAACTTACGTAAAAGACTCCAGCAACTTCCTGTTGCCTAAAAATTGTTCATTCACTACTGACAGATAAATCCCTGAGGAGAAATACTGGTTATGCTGATTTTTGTGGTCTCCCGGAATGGTGGTCTATTGGTAACGCGTTTGGTCAATGATCACACAGTTGCGGGTTCGACTTTGTGTAAAGACCCTAACCAAGTTGTTTGCTAATATGTGGCTCTGTCACCAAGCAGTATAATTTGGTACCGGCGTAAGCTGGGAAGTAAACGGCAAGTCCTTCAATGCACTCGCCCTGTGTCCAGGATGTTGGGATTCATCCGTTGCTGGCTGAATGGCCTAAAGAAAATGAAATGAGTGCCTCCCCTTTGTCGTACTTGTGGGATATGGGATGCTTTACTTTTATGTACAGTATTGGTTGATTTAGATTTGGGTTAGCTTTGTCGTTTTTGCTGCAGTCTGTCACAGACGTACTTTGAGCAGTGGCTTCGTATTATGCTTCTCCACGACCCGGTGCACCGTGGCGGAGAAATTGTTGGAAAAGGTGACAGACAACGCAAGCAGTGCTTTGAACTCCTTGACCGCATCATGGCGATGAAGGTGACGTGTTACGTAAACATGCAGGCACTTGTACAGATCCAGGCACATGCAGACACATGCACACAGACAAGTGCAAGTACAAGCACACACAGACAGAAACGCACACAGGTGCATTTAACGTCACTTGCAACGTCACTTACTACTGTAACTTGCTCGACGCATTTGTAAAATGCTTAAGACCTGTTTGTACCTTTTTGATTTTGTTGTCTGACTGCTGTGACCCACCCACGCCTACGATTCCTCACTCAGTCGATGGACGTATGGCATGTTAACAATACATTACTCACTTACTTACGTGCAAGAGTACATGCAGGGTCACAAAAGCTCAAGATCAGGCAAACTACCAGACACGCAAACACAAGTGCAAACATACATTTGAAGACACACACAAGCACAAATGCAAGCACACACACGTACAAATACATATGCAGTCATTTGGATGTATACATAATGGGACACTCAAATACATGCAAATATACAGATGCCTCCAAACAAGTAATTTCTTCTGGACACCGCTATACAAAGTGAATAAATTACCGGTCTGTAATTTTGCAGCTGATCCACATATATTCCGTTGTGACTAACGAGGTGCTTTCGTACCCGGCCGAAATCGACTCGGGTGGGGTAACACGTCCAATGCCCCTGGACAGCATAGCCGCAATGATTCGGGGAACTACGGGTATCGACCAACCCAATCAAGAGTTGCTGACTCTGACTGGCTCTGTGGCTGACTTCAGTAAAGATGTTGCAAACTACTCGGCTCAGTTGGTATGGATGGATGTATCAGTTTGAACAATGTAATTGTAATTGTAAACTCTGCACTTTCCCTAGAAATGCTTCGGTGGTTGTAAATGTACACTTTTTTCTATAGTTACCGTATGGGTTCGACCCTGCTCATTTTTCAATGAATTGATTGGGTGAGGTCCTTCACCACCGCTGCCCGTTCGAATGGGCGCCATGCCATTTAAGGTCCCCATGTATGGACCGTGCTAGCCTGAGATTAAAATCTCTGAAATAAGCCACGTTGTGTCTTTTGAACCCAGTAAGTGTAACTGTAAACTCCACATTAGCCCCCAAAAAGCTTGGGTGATTTGTCAGTTTGAAAATGTTTGTAAATGTAACTGTAATTGTAAACTTTATATTTGTCCACAAAAGCTAAGTTGTGGGAACTGTGTTATTCTCAGGGTCTTACACAAAACAAAACTGGTGAGTCAGGTAAAGTCAGGTTTGGTTTGGAGTAAAAATCTGCTACATAGGAAGTCATCAGGGGCATGGTGTGTGCCCAGGGTTATTACAAGGAGTCAGACCCATAACTGCATGATCATTTACCAAATGCGTTACCGATAGACCGCTCTGCCGCACAGTGGGATTGTAGATCAGTGGAAATCATTCCAGATGGATGGCTCCGTGGATGAAAAGGGTAGATGTGTGTGTGGATCTAGGGATCGAATGTTGATTTCATGTTTTGTTTTGAAGGAGGAGAGCCTCGAAAAAGATCGCATCGATCTGTTTCTGTTCTCGCGAAAGAATCACGATTTTCCAGTCGAAATGAGGAACATGCGACCGATTCCTCGACAAGTCCAGATGATTCTAGAACACAGCGACAAAGAAAACATCTATTCTGTTAGTAATTTTAAGGGCTTGCTAATCCAATCTAATCTAATTGATGAGCAAGTACCTTAGCATACTGTTCAATTGTTGAGTGAGAACCTTAGTGTACTGTTAAATTGTTGAGTGAGTACCTTAGCATACTGTTCAATTGTTGAGTGAGTACCTTAGCACACTGTTCAATTGATGAGTGAGTACCTTAGCATACTGTTCAATTTATGAGTGAGTACCTTAGTGTACTGTTAAATTGTTGAGTGAGTACCTTAGCATACTGTTCAATTGATGAGTGAGTACCTTAGTGTACTGTTAAATTGTTGAGTGAGTACCTTAGTGTACGGTTAAATTGTTGAGTGAGTACCTTAGCGTACTGTTAAATTGTTGAGTGAGTACCTTAGCATACTGTTCAATTGATGAGTGAGTACCTTAGCGTACTGTTAAATTGTTGAGTGAGTACCTTAGCATACTGTTCAATTGATGACTGAGTACCTTAGCATACTGTTAAATTGTTGAGTGAGTACCTTAGTGTACTGTTCAGTTGATGAGTGGTGAGTACCTAATCATACTATTTCATTGATGAGTGAGTTTCTTAGCAAACTGTTTGATGATTGAGTACCTTAGCATACTGTTCTCTTTCTTACAGGACCAGGTGGATACTTGCAAGTATGTCATCTACTACTGCACACAAGTGACAAAGGACTTCGGTCGATTGCTAGAAGCTCAGAGAGCAGCGAAGTACGTTCGTAAAAACTTTGATTCTTTTTTAATGGTACTATTCGGGGATGTTTTTCAGGTTTACCTCATCTAAAAGACTCAGAATTCATTTCTTTTTGAAGGAACAGTGTGTTGCACGCTGGGTGAGAAGATTAGTTCAATATTAGGTACATTATTAATTATCAGTATTAATTAATATTAATTATCGTTATTATTTATTAATTATCTGATATATTTATGTGTATATAGTAGTGTAATTTCTGTCTGCAGCATGTGCCTTATGAGGGAGAAGTCTATGTTCTTGGCGTCTATCACGCAGCTGAAGAGTGATTGCAGCGAACTTTCTGCCAAAATCGAGATGTTTGACATGAGGTAAGGCATTGATTGCTGTGGCCTTTGTTTCCATGCTGCTTGGATGCGAGTTTGCCCCATATGCAGAAAACAATCTTGAAGGGGGTTTATTTAGGCCCCCCAAATTTTTTTTACCTGTTTCAGATGAACTTTTTCCGATCAGATACAAGGGGCCAGTCTGGCCATGACCGCATTTGATTTACCTCCTCCCCATACCAGTTTCAGTAAGTAAGTAAGTAAGTAATGCATTTGTTAACAGACCACATGTCCGTCGGCTGAGCGAGGAATCGTAGGTGTGGACAAACACACAAACAGTTGAATAGACAGAATGACACTCAACCACAAAGACAGACATAGAGAATGGCACATAAACATAGAGGATACTCCTAGATCATTCTATAAGGGTTGTCCAAAGTATTTGTAATGTAAAAAAACAACAATGATGACACTGATTAATAATAATAATAATAGTAGTAGTAATAGTAGTAGTAGTAGAAGTAATAATAATAATAATATTATTATTATTGTTTCAGTGTTCAGACAGATTTGGCAGAACTTCTTAACCAACAGAAAACAACTGGCACATGTATGCATTTACTTTTTTCTCCTTCAAAACTGTTTTTGTGTTGTTATTTTATCACTGTTTCCACTTTTCCCATCAATCTGTACAATTGGACAACGTATGGCAACAACTTGAGTGTATATGTAAGTAAGTTAATAATGCGTTTGTTAACAAACCATATGTCCATCAGCAGAGCGAGGAATCATAGGCGTGGACAAACGCACAAACAGTTGAATACACAGAATGACACTCAACCACAAAGACAGACATAGAGAATGGCGCTTAAAAGTGTGACAGACATCTCGGCTTTCACGTGATGTGTTTCTGTTGGAAACATTTGATAATTATTTGTAGTTTCTAAGAAGATGTATGATACGTGGGAATCCAGGCGAACTGAAGTGGTACAGTTTTCAAGTCTGGTGAGTTGAAAATCAAATTACTATTACTATTATTATAAAAAAATTTAAATTTTTTTTTATTACTTTTATATTATTATTATTATTTATGCATAAATTATGTGCCCAAAGTCAGTAAATCTGAATCAGAGGCGCAAAGCAATTATGAATGAACACTTGATCTAGGTCCCTACACTGTAACCGTCTAAGGTTGGAGGCTTGAACCTGTACTCTGCATTACAAGCTGAGCACTCTAGCAGGTACAGAATGCTACCCGTAAACTCTGCATTTCTTCAGTGCCGCAAGAAACCAAGTAGTGATACCCAGGTTTATCTCAATTGCTCAATCAAAAGTTGGCAAGACAGGTTGAGTAAGTTTAAGTTCCACATCAAATCTTGATTCTTTGGTGGCCAGTTACGAACCCACCAGCTTTTCTTCTTGGCATCTAGTACTTGTTTAAAGTGTCACTAAAGGATGGGAGGCTGAGTGGGCACCAGATGGCATACTGAAAAGGAATTGTTTCCTGATGTATTTTGAAGGCAGATGAAACGATGCAGATGGATGGAGACTGCGAGGCCATAAATGCCAAAGTTTTGGAAGTCCAGAGAAGTCCGTTCTCCAAGGAAAACGTTCCTCTTCGACTGCAAATGTTGTAGGTATCCTCTAGCTATCACAGATGTATTCAAATTATCCTACAGCTATCATAGGCATTGGCAGTATCCTATGGCTGTCATAGATACCGTAGGTATCCTATGACTATCATGGTTGTGGTTGCTATCATGTGGCTATCATAGGTGATGGAAGTATCATGTGGCTACCGTAAACATGTTAGACGCTATCATAGTTTAGATTTACCATTCTGTTTGATCGTGGTCATGTGTTATCTGGTCAGGAGCACATCTGAGTAGTTTTCTTGAAGAGGTGCTATATAAATGGGCAGTTATGATCACAATTACCAAATAACATTTGATGGCTATTAAGTAAGTAAGTATGTTGTCATCTGCGTGAGTTTTCAAGTTATCTCTTCACTCATTTACAGTTGTTGAATTGGGTTGCGTAGGTCAATGGTTTTTTGAATGATTGGCTGTTATGTTTGACTAAGTGTGAGTTTTACCTGAATGCTTTTGCAGCCAAGACATTGCCAGAAAAATTTACGAAGATCTACGAAGCCTTCCGCATGGTTTGTAATCATCTGTTTTGTTGCATTTTGTAAATTTTTAAACTTAAAGTAATTGAAATTTATTGTAATGATCGACTTGTTGTCAAACAATTTATCCAGCTGGGAAAGTTTTCTTCTTGTTGGAGTTTTGTTTGTGACTCGGTAGCCAATTGGTTTGAGTGCTTGCATTACAACGTCGAGTGTCCGGGTTCTAGCCTCCCCTGAGATGGGTACTGTGTAGGAACACTGAGCAAGTCTTTCACGCGTCCTTGCTCAGCACCATCGATTGATGCATAGTCATTAGATAGTGATGCTGAATAAATACAGAAAATGATAGTGCCTAGTCTGTACAGTCTTTACCATGTTGTATACATACATACATACATACATACATACTTACTTATATTCATACATCATACATTACATATGTTCATACATACATACATACACATACATATGTTCATACATCCATGCAGATACATAAACACAAATATACATACATACATACATACATACACACATATTCATACATCATACGTTACATATGTTCATACATACATACATACACATACATATGTTCATACATCCATACAGATACATAAACACAAATATACATGCATACATAAATACATACATACTTATGTACGTAATTGCATACGTACATAAATACTTACGTAAATATATATTTATTTACACAGTTAAATAAATTGTTTCTGTTCTACTTATGATCCTTGACAAATCTTTGTTAGACGTGAGGCACAAAGCGTCAAAGACACTCGAGATGGTGCAGTGCGTCCAGGAATGTATGAAGGAATCGAACCAGCTTACGAAGGACCTCTACACCCATATCAGGTTGATAACATCGTTCAGGACAGGCTGTCGTCGTTAGCTCTGTAATTTATTAAATTAACATTTAACAAGTCTAACTCTAAACATAAAGCTACTAATTCAAATGCTTGAAATTGTTGTAAATTTTAAGGTCTTTAATAATAAAAATAATAATAATAACAGTAATAATAATAAGACGATTTGTGGAGCACTGTAGTACGGCCGAGGTTGAAATAAGAGCGCCTTTTTGCAGAAAATCATGAAGACAGACAATAACTTTATGGATAACTCTGTGAGTAAGTAAATTTACATTTAAAAGTCCGTGTCGAAAGTGGGCACTGCTGATTCAAACGCTTGAAATTGTTGTAGTTTTGAGTCTTTAATAATAATACTAATAATAATAATAATAACAATAATAATAATAATAATAGTAGTAGTAGTAATAGTAATAATAATAGTAATAATAATTGTAATGCTACTAATAATAATAATTTGTAGAGCACCATAGTACATTGTAGATATTCTATGGCTATAATAGATGAGGAAAGTATCAATTGACTATCGTATATACATTAGAAGCTCTCGTAGGTTGAATAGCATTTAATGGCTGTTGTATGTATGTGTATGAATATGCATAACCTGCATACATATGCCTGAATATTGTATGTATGCATGTGAATGTGTGGGAATATTGTTTGCATATGTATATAGGTTGAAAGCATTTAATGGCTTTTGTATGTATATGAATACGTATGAATATTTGTTTGTCATTTATGTCTAACAAATTGTTGTCTATGTCTTACATTTGGGGTTTTATGTCTTACTTTTGTCTTCATTTCTGACAGTTGTTGTCTAAGTACAACAGTTGTTGGTTATGTCTGACAGTTGTTGTCTAAGTACAACGGTTGTTAGTTATGTCTGAAAGCTGTTGTATAATTACAACAGTTGTTGGTTATGTCTGACAGTTGTTGTCTAAGTACAGTGGTTGTTGGTTATGTGTGACAGTTGTTATCTTAGTACAATGGTTGTTGGTTATATCTGACAGATGTTGTCTAAGTACAATGGTTGTTGGTTATGTCTGACAGTTGTTATCTTAGTACAATGGTTGTTGGTTATATCTGACAGTTGTTGTTCATTTCTGACGATGTTTTTGTGTGTGTGACATTTGTTGGTCCCAGCAAAGTCTTAAAATACAAAGCTGACATGCAACGTCTGAAGATGAATGCACGCGCGTTGCAAGAAAAAGTAAACCAGGTCAAAGATCACATCCTCAAATATCAGAAACAGCGCCAGAAGGAAATATGGAAGCTACTGTCGACTGTTACGAGTCAAGTGAGTGCAACACTTTTCCTTTCAACGTTTCACTATGCGTTTCTAATTCTGTGATACTAATTGAAGCACTCGTTATTTTTCTTGAGTTGCTGTTGCGCACTTTCACCCTGGAGGTCAGGGTTCAAATCCACATGTGCCCTCTGCTGGTGGGAAGATCGGGTGTCGAGGGAGAGGAATGGTCACCAGCCCTCGTGTGCCGAGGTTAAGAAAATGAAGTGGAAAACTTGTCATATCCATGGATGCCTCTCAGAGATAGCTTTTTAAGGGACTGCTTTGTGTATGCCATATGTATGGCTTTTTGGGATTGGATTGGTTGAATAAATTATAATATTTAAAAGTGTTTGTGTAAATTTAGCAGCAGATTTTAAATTTGTTCTATTATTTTCTACGAGTGATAAGTAAATATGATAATAAAAATGATAGGTGATTGATAAATACACATACGTCTTTTACCTGCGTCTGGCATTTTGATCTTGGTGTTCACTATCATTGGGGGTGCCAGGTTTTCCAACACGGGAGCCACTGGGGACCCAGAGCTTCTGGGGGACAATCGTCAGTTCATGAAAATTCCATTACTATAATATTGTAAAGAAATGGCTATAAGTTTTGGACGCCGCCACTGCCTTTAGTCGGGTAGTGCCAGTCCCAAGCCCGGATTAAGGAGGAGGGCGACGTCAATGGCCTTTGATGCCATAAGATGTTTTAAACACTGGAACTACTACTGTTATTTTGGGGTCAGGATTTAGTTGGTAGGATATGCCCCCTTCTTTGGTCTCCCTGTAGAGGCACAACAGGTCGCTATAGGAAAATGTGTGCAAGTGTGTGTGGTTTACGGATGACTGAGATAATGGGACTGCGTTTACACAGGTTGCTAAGAGCATGCCAGCCGTGACCTCGCCAACAAACCAGATTAATGGAGAACCGTTCTTGGTTGATCAGAACACCAAAGATTCGCTGATGCTTCGCGAAGAGAGCTCAGACGTCCGGCAAAGGTAAACGAGGGTTTCATAGGCTCCACCATCTACACTTAATGTTCATTCATCAGATTACTCAATTTTCATTTTGCTGCGATAGTAGAAATCAGCAGAAAAAACTTTACAAAAACATATCCGAAGCAATAAAATAAAGACTGTTCTCACTACCACGGTCCATAAACTGTCTAAATCAGACAGAGATTCATTTCTTAATTATAAAACTAGAAGCAAAATTCTAAACATGCTGGTCATTATATTGATGTTTTAAAATAAATATGAAAAAAAATAACATTTTAAAAATGATTGTCAACTCTTTGTGGTAGGAAATGTTAAAAGCCGCCCCATCTGGAATGCTACCCACTTCAAACCCACTATAACCTTTAAAATGCTAAGAATGTAAAACAAACTCTTATCCATTCAAGTTTCTAACCCTAGTTTAAGACTACTATACAGAATGTTGATACAAGAGACCAGGACAGTGTTGATGCTTTGGTGTTTCTATTTAAGGTTACTCGATTTAAGTGAGGTTTGCTTGTCAGACAACATTGAACAGCTAACCCTGTCTAGTGTTCTCTGTTTGGAGAGTGTAACAAAGAAAGTTTCTTAGGAAACTTTCAGAAGTGTTGCAGGCTTAGTTGAACCATCTTACAAGGCTTGATTGAAGGCTAGACTGGTTATTCATTCAAGATTTGATTGATGATGATAGACTGAAAGTGATTGATTGAAGGCTAGATTGGTCATTGTTTCAAGGTTTGATTGATGATGATAGATTGAAAGTGATTGATTGTAGGCTTGAAGAAATGGTCAGCCTGATGTCAATTGATGCTGAGCAGCAGAAACCCTACGACTGGAGTTTTCTTCATCGTGCATAATCACCTAATTGCTCTGAATTGCCAAGGACAAACTTTCAGCGCAGAGGCTAAGAATATCGAAGACTTTGCACAGTCTATCACTTCGAAAATCAGAAAAAGTGCAGCCGAAGAAAAAACTATAACTGACGCACTGAAATCTTGCTTCATAACAAAACAAGAATTTTTCATCTAACCTAAAGACTTCTATAGCGCCGTTATCACAATGTCCAAGACATCGGTCAATGGTCGCTTCAAGTCCAAACTGCAATCCAAAATCATAATCCATTGTAGAAGCCGGATCATTTCTACCTTGGGTAAAAATAACAGAAATATGGATTTGACATGGCTTGGTTTTAGACACAGAAACTTGGCTTTGACACGGCTTGGTTTTTCGACAGAAACGTGGATTTGACATGGCTTGGTTTTAGACACAGAAACTTGGCTTTGACATGGCTTGCTCTTAGACACAGAAACCTTTATTTGACGTGATTTGGTTTTAGACACAGAAACCTGAATTTGACATGGTTTGGTTTCAGACACTTTTATAAATGAGATATTTGCAGATGCAGGACTCACTCGGTTACTGATATTTTAATTCATTCTTGGACAGACTCTAAAGGAGTGATTTGTAACTACTGCAGTAACTGGCCAAGGGGTAATGTTGATCTGGGATTTCAGTTCTTGCGCAGAATATCGTTGTGGAAGTAGTCTAGAGTTACTGCTTTTACTTGTAAAGTATTTCTTGTTATCACCAGTATGTCTTTCTCCCACATCCAGGCTAGGCTGCACATAATGTGCTACTAGAGAATTCTACAAACCATTTATTGTAACATAGCTTTGATTCATTGCAAATGTGTCTATATTTTGTATAATTACTGTACGAAGTGTCAAATCCCATGTGGTTTCTCAGAAAACTTTGTTGTAAATAAATTCCAGCATAATCCCTTCTGAAGTGTGCCTTTTGTAACTGGACAGCATTCCAAAGTACAGACTGCAAACGTGTACTGATTCACAGCACTGCTAATATTTCTCAGCAGTAAATTCAGCTCTTTCCTGGAATTTTTCTTTATGCAACAAAACTTACACACTTCTAGTAGTATCTTTAACATGGCAAAAACAACATAAACCTACAAAATATGACTATGGCGGGAATAGCTGGCCTGCCTGCCTAATGGATCTTAACCTGGAACAGAACCCTTCTTGCCTATCAATTTTGTTTTACTGAGCACCTTTGAATAAGCTGGTTCTCACAACTTAGCGTTCATGCTTCCGTTGGGCGCTGTAGAAATCTTGAGATTACAATTATGATCCATAAACACAGTTCAAGATTTAAGTTCACAGACAGTTAAGTCATTTCAACTTCTACGAGTACATACAGAAAAACAATGAATGAGAAGAGTTGGAAAACGAGAAGCAGTGAATGCAATACCGCCTCTCAACGGCCTGAAAACAGATTTCAACTTTTCATCAAAGCCTACGCGACGTACGTAACAACTTGACACTGAACGTCATTCATCATTAAAGCTGTGGTATAATTAGACAAGAATTTATGATTAGCACAGATCAGTTTCACATCACCCTAGCATAGTCATGGTCATGATCATTTATATAGCACCTATACGAATATTAATAACGGATGTCATTGCAATGCAACCCAATGTACCTAAAGATCGTGACGAATCCTCGTCCAACACATTTCAGTGAAGTTGCAAGCGTCAATGTATTCCAAATAGTGTTTCCGTACCACAGAATACGGGCAATCCAGGCGGCCACACGCCGGTAAAACCAGTGGCCGCTCCTTGAAAAGAAGTCGTACATAGAACTGTTCAACATTGGCTGCTCTGCTCGAGCGTTCTGCTTTGGCAGAGCAGTTGCTGAGGACAAAAGCAATGTTTGATGCAAACGGCGACAGACGTGTCGTGCGAAATTGTCGCTGACTCTGGCGGTCGTAGTTGTCGGCCGTCAGTGGCTCGATGTCGCGAAAGAGTCCAAGAATGGAAAGAATTGGAATGACAGTCTCTGTGTGACCAAAGTAGAACGCTGCTTTCTTCTGCCTGGAAAACGTTAATTGTACAGTTTAGAACAACTGGTATTAGGAATTAATTTAGGTTTTATTCTTTATACTCTGCAGTTTTCAAGCGGGCTCAACACAACCATCAAAATAATAACAGCCTGCTCAAACATTTCAACTTAAAATGAAACTTTTTCGATCTTTCTAATCTAATCTAATCTTCCTTCTTATGTATCTGAACTGCTAAGGTGAAGCCTTTGCCGTTGACACGAAATCCATAAAGTTGCTTAGACGTGCATCCGTGAACTAAACGATACTAACCTACACACTTAAGCTCGAGATTTCTACAGCACCCAACAAAAGCTAAGTCACGGGAACCAGCGTATTCACAGGTGTAAATAAATGCACTTAGGTGCGAATGTACTAATGCACATAGAACAGGAGACAAGTAACACCACCTAGCAACAGAGAACTAAGTAATTTCTATCTGGTGGCCGATAAGAGGGAGAGCGGGGCAAGGGAAGAACAGGGATCAACAGATATTTTCTCCAGATGAGAAATTGTATGCCTAGGGCATTATGATAATGGTGCTGTAGAAGTCTTAGGTTAGCTCCGGACAGGATAGGCAAGCTAGTTAAATAAATCTCTTTTTCTGAGTTTTTAGGAAACTTCATATCCATTAAGTAACAGAACAGTTTAAGCTTTGAACTTAAACACTAAGAAAGTAACATTTCTCTACTAAATAAATCACACAAAATATTAAATGTAGTTCGAGCATTTTAAACAACATTGTCTGCAGTGCAGAACAAGCGTTCAATATGATCATAGCGAAATAAGCTTACGCTTTCCCAGTGACAAAATCATCCAGGTGTTGAAACATGTGACTCAGCAGGACACAGCCTGGCTCGTAGTTTATGCGAAACCCATAACCCTTCTTCCAGTAATTCTGTAAAGAATCATTTACCGATACAAACTGCTTACTTCAGTTGCAGATCAAGGTAAATCGTCACATTTTTCACATCTTTGAGACAGGAAGAATAATTTGACCTTCGACCTCAGTTTACTTTGCAGAAAAATTTTATGTTAACTTAGGTTGGTAATTTAAAGCAGTTGAAAGCCTAGTTAGGGTTGGACGAACGAGTGCTTATTTCACACTTTTTAACTCTCGTTTAGATGATGGTGCTCAGAGACTGCTTGGCTTAGAGTGTGTTTTAATCTTTATGTGAGACTGTTCAGGCCGTAGCACCCTTTGCTCAGCCAATCAGAATATCCTGTTTGTTCAATGCATGCGAACCCAGTCCAGAAGCTTTGCCTATCATTGGTGCCACTTGCTGGAATCTCTCTCTCTCTCTCTTGAACAGCAACTTCAGCTCCTTTCTCTCACTCGCTCAGTGTTCTGCAGGCACCAGAAAACTGTAATGTTTAACAGTGATTTTACTTTTTTGGGTCGGGAGCACCTCTGCTGAGTTTATCCTCTAATAGGTGCTTTATAAATCTAAAATTACAATTACACTTACAACAGTAGAGTAATGCAGTCTCATACAACTGAATCACAGCAATTGCCGCTATTTTATATCCAAACTAGAGTTTCACTCAGTGTCTGCAGCATGGTATTTAACCCAGTTTTGGCTCCAAACATAGGAATCAAGAATACACCAAAACCTCCATGTAAGACAATCGATTATAATAGAAATTCTGATAAAATAGATCCCAGTTTTTAATTTAGCTCGTTACAATACCTCCTCACTTTAACATGGTAGTCGGCGTTGCCCAAGAGGCTGTATTACGAGAAGCTTCCAGTGCAATGTTTTGAAATGGACTGAAATGGAGAGCTATAAAGTGTAATAAATTCTAAAAAATTATTAAATAATAAATAACAGTTACATTACGATTATATTACACTTACCTTGACATCAGAAGCATATTCAAGCAATTCCAAGTCCTCGTCTGAGAGAAGTCGAGACCAAGTGGATGAACCAAAGATGGCCAGCTCAGTCGCAGCAACAACGAGAACTGCTTTCACCTCATCTGAAACAATGGTTGGCATCCAATGTATCTTTTAGATTTAAAGAGGCACTCATACAGAAGATGATGGCCAAGTCTGACAATGCTACGTTTTTATTTCTGTATTTATTTATATTTCTGTATTTATTTATATTTCTGTATTTATTTTTATTTCTGTATTTATTTTTATTTCTGTCTTTATTTTTATTTCTGTATTTATTTTTATTTCTATCTTTATTTTTATTTCTGTATTTATTTTTATTTCTGTATTTATTTTTATTTCTGTATTTATTTTTATTTCTGTATTTATTTTTATTTCTGTATTTATTAAGCAACACTACCTAATGACAAAGCATCAATCGATGATGCTAAGCCACTGCTCGCAAAGGACTTGCTCGTGGTTTCTGCACAGCAACCATCTCAGGAGGGCTCAAACTTGAACATTCCATTTAAAAGTGAGCGCTCAAATCAATCAGCTGCCATGTCACACATGATCCATGATGATTTCACATGACACATGATCCATGATGATTTCACATGACACATGATCCATGATTATTTATTTCGCGAGTGCTGTAGTCGCCGAAGTCCTCAGCCATGCAATAGCATCCTCCTCGGCTCTGTGCAGGGCCCGTAGGCCGCCATCGAACCTAGTCATAGGGCAGGAGCCGACTATATGGTCCATTGTCTGCACCTGGCCACACTCGCAGTTAGCTGATGAGGCGAGACCCCATCTATGCAGTATAGCACGACAGGGACCCTGACCCGTACGGAACCGATTTAGTAGGGACCAGGTCTCACGTGGACAGTGGAAACCTGGCTGTCGGATAGTTGGGTCGTCCAGTTGGATAGTTCCATGATCCATGATGATTTCACATGACATGTGATCCATGTCGATTTCACGTGACAGGTGATGCATGTCAATTTCACATGACACGTGATCCATGTCAATTTCACGTGACAGGCCTGAGATCCAAACTAGAGTTACACAGGTGAAACGCCAACATGGGGCATGGTACCGACTGGATAGAGCCCTCAGCTTGTAACGAGGAGGGTAAGGGGTTGAGCCTCTGAAACAGCTACTGTGTAGGGACCTTGTGCAAGTTCTTCACTCACAGTTGCTCAGTGCCATCGATTGATGACCAGTCATAAGACAGTGACGCTAAATAAATACAGAAATAATAATAACAATGTTAGCCATGCAAAGAAATAAGTGATCGACTATAAATACTTGCCATTTAAATTGTTCAAGAAAAAAATAAAAGGAACCTTTCAGAAGATCAAGATGCTGAACACCAAGTCTCTTAGCTAATCTTGCGTTGAACTCTGGCAGAAATTGCCGCTGGAATTTGCTCGCTTCGATCAACGCCGACTTGTTTTCTGCAACACTAACAACGTATTTGGAACAGTCATCAAAGAAGCGTAAAAGATGGTCATCGACGCTCATCCGAAGGGCAGGTGGCAGTCCGGCAGCCTCAGCAAATCCGCTTTTGAAGCTCTCACAGCTGCCAACCGCTCGCGATTTGCTGCTCGTAAAGAATTCAACGTCAGACGGATCATAATCTGACTTAAACCCCGCAGCTCTCTTCCCGAATCTCTTTCCGAGGCTGTGCAGTTCTTCCTTGCCAGCCGCGGCGAGGTCCTTGGCCTCGGCCATGAGGAACTTGTTGGCAACAGCTTCTAACTGATCCACTTCAGATGGCGCCACTCCAGCGACCTTCATCTTGAAGATGACCTTGGCAATGTTTGTGATGTCTTTCTCACCGGGATAACGAATTCCGTGTCTGAAGAGACCTGAGACCAAGACTGGGTCACAGCCGTCCGTTGACCAGTCTGCCTCGGAAGTCGAACTGTTGTAGTACTGCTCGTCTTGTTCTACAGAATATTTGTATGTGGTTTTTGTGGAGTATTTACGAAAAGTCTCAGCTGTAGAATCCCCTAGATGAACTCCAGCTAGAAATTGCAAAAGCAAGCCCAGAACAACAGATCGCTCCATATTTCGCCTGCAAAACAATATACAGTGATCAGGCAAAAAATAATTTCATAATATCTATTATCACACCCGTTTCACATGAAGTTACTACAAAAAGCAGCAAATCTGGCACCTAAAATGTTCAGAAAGTTTATGCAAATGGGATTAAGACAGCAAGTTTTTGTATGGCATCCTTACATCACTGGAATAACTTACAAAAATAATCAAAACATGCAAAACTTAAAAGCTTGTACCGGGAATTTTCAAAGACGGCATTAACTCTATGTACACAACTCAAACAGCAAATTGTGCCCTACATTATCTATCACTTCAAAGCAGGATCAAAGCATCATGGGGGTTAGTTTTACTTCTCCCTAGTAGCACAAGCACTTCCTTACAGCAGATGGCGAGCCTACACCAAAATCCTATTTTGTCCATTGGCTGCAGCCAAACATGTTCGACCGATCGTGGCTTATTTCAGAGATTTTAATCTCGGGCTGCCACGATCCGTACACAGGGACCTTAAATGACGTGATGCCCATTCAAACTGGCAGCGGTGGTGAAGGATCTCACCCGATAAATTCACTGAAAGATGAGCAGAGTGGAGGCCACACGGTCGCTATAAATAAACAATTACATTTACATTTATTGAAAAACGTGTACATCTACATTCACATTCAAGTATACACAGTATAAATTATCGATCACACAAAACTACTTAAAGCTTTGCATAGCTGCTTGGAATGGGTTCGCTCATGCGAAATGAAATTACAGATTATCAAAACTTGGTTTTCTATGAATCTTTCCGTCGCAGGATTATGACCCCGTAATAAAATAATATGTTAACTTCCACACAGTCTAATGCAGTTTTTAATCCGCTTCCTTTTCGATTATGACTATTTATTTTTATATAGATACTACAGTCAACTCATAGTTATGGCCTAATGGAATAATATCTTTGATTATGCTTTTTCGGTGACACCAACAACGCATCAAACACGCATACATTTCGTAGGTAATCGTCATTGTAAACTCAAGATTTTCACAGCACGAGATGAAAGCTAAGTCGCGGAAACCAGCTTATTCACAAGCGCTCAGTCAAAACAAACTCAAAAAGATGGAAGGGTCAGATTTAGTTCCAGGTCAAAATTCTGGCAGGAGTTTATTCCAGAAGGTAGTCATCGATGCTTGCTTGAGCGCAAACGAATGAAGCTGCCAAAATTAATCTTATCACATTATCTTTAGACTATTTAAACTATGAATTCTATATTTATATACCACGCAAGGAATCAGCATAAATATATTTTTCCGATCATAAGCGCAATCTGAAGGCATGACTCTTGATAAGTATATGCAGTTTATGATTGGGCTGCTTCTGGATGGACGGGGAGATCCAGTTTTACGGGGCGAGGTCACAATCTGATCTCTGGGTTCGGCATTGGCTTTCATTGTAATTGAATCTAAAAATAAATTTTTACAAAAAGCTGACTATCTACTAAGTTTCTGTTGCTTCTATGCTACAAATTAATTGATAACTCAGTTCCAAAAAGAGCTTGACAGTTGGGTGGAGAGATATAGCCACTAAAAGCCAACATAGCTTACTTAGCCTATTAACTGTAACTGCAACTGTAACCGATAACAGTTTTTAATTAACATGTGGCTTTTCAAATCTGGCTGTCATCCTCCGTAACCGTAAACGTGTCTCCTGTCTGGTCTTGTGGCAACCGAAAATTGTTCTTCAGCTGGTATTTTGGACAACCTTTTTGACTTGACGCAGGATTTATGAATAAGCTGATACACTTGGAACAAAACCTGACTATAACTGGCCCGCCGATTTCATATTTGACTGAGCGCCTGTGAATAAGCTGATTCTCACTACTTGCATACTGGGCGCTGAAGAAATCCTGAAATAAATATTGCGATTACGTTACAATTACCATTACCCAGAGCATAATAATGACGTCAACAGCGCACACGCACTTGTTATAATTAGTTATTGTCAGAAAAGGGAGCATAGGTTGGATTTATAAGCGGACTTAGAAAGTGTGTAGAAATTTCCGCTCATAGCATAACAGTGTGTGTGTAAATATTGTTAAGATATATCATATCAGGGCGACCATAATATTAGTAAAACTTCAGTAAACCTACGTGTTTATAATTAACTGGTTGATTTTGATCGAGTTTACTGAGTCTTTTACCGGGGGCGTTATTTGGAGTTTTCCTGATGCGATGTCATATTGAGAAATGCCCTACATGTTTTTCTATAGCGACCGTATGGCTTCGACCCAGCATATTTTTCAGTGAATTTATTGGGCGAGAGCCTTAACACATTGACAGAACACAAGCTGTTGATTCCATAACCAGAGGAGTTTAAAGAAATTGTTTAACGAAGTCGTCAGTTGCTTTCAACCGCTGAAAATGGCTGCTTCAGAGATTGTTCTGAGATTCGCGATATTTGCGTTTTTGTTTATCCCTGCACGGGTATGTATGATATTTAGAAACTATATTCACATATAACTGTATATCTCTACTCTACTTGCATCCTAACAAATATATTCTTTTTATTTGCAATGTTTTATGCTGTTCTTTTTTTCTGGGGCAATAAACTACTTACTTATTCTACTTTCGAGTGGTTACTCGGTGTATGGTTTGCAACACAAATGTACATTGCTCGTTTTTAATGGGACTATCCTGAAGAGTGTAGTGAGGTTTTTACGCAATCTATTGGCTGTTTATCAATTAACTATCAAACTTTGTATCTCATATCGTACCCAGTAGAAATATGATATAGAAATAAAGTGGCTGTAGTGTTATTTTGTAATTAAAGGTTGTAGCACACATTTGTGCCAGACTGATGCCTTGTGCATTAGATAACAAATGCACACAGATGTAACTTAAAGGAAGTAATTAAATAATATATCTGGTTATTTATATAGCACTCGATGTGCATCCTCTGGCATTTTTGACTAAAGCAGTTTTTGGCCATGGAGAAATACAGCCTGTGATTCATCTTTCATTTCAGATGAGTGATGTGGTCCATTATGGTCTTGTCTCTGCTGAGAACGTTAATGATGCATCAAAGAGTGAATCTTTCTGTATTACGTACAATCCTCGATTTCACGAAATCGCAAAGAGCAAAAATGATGCAGTAAGTTTGGGTTTTCTTATTGTTACCGTTTAAAACCATGACCTTTCAACTGAAGGCTTTTGTTGCTTATTAGGCTCTAATTACTTAGTTATTTAATTACTTAATCATGCAATTAATTACTTAAGCAGAATAATAATTAAATAGGAACTGTGAAATAAATTACTCATTATAGTTACCTTTTCTTCTGTAAAGAATGTACCAATACAAAACAAATTTGTCTAAGATTTTGGTGAAATAATCTCCTCTTTTTTTCAGAATGTTTGTGTTTTTTTGAACAACAAGAACAGATGTGATTTTTTGCAGATAAGCCCTTTGTAGACAGATTATTCATTATTATGAATTATGTTAATGCTAATTATAATTACCAAATCTACAGAGATTTAGTTTGATGTTAATAAATGTTACTAATTCTAGTTATAATTACCAAATTTAAAGTTGTTTAGTATGATATTAATAGAAATGTTATCAGTAACCATGTATGTGATCACTGGAATCATTGTTAACAATTTTGTATTTAGAAATCCTTGAATTTGGTGAATCTGACGGGAAGTGAGTATGAATACTTCTGTCGCAAGCCGTCTGTGCGTCTACCTTCATTAAATGGGTCAGCAGTTGCGGTCATGAGAGGAAACTGCACCTTCTCTGAAAAAGCAGTTCTTGTACAGTCACTAGGCGGCAGTGCAGTGCTGGTCGTCAGTCCATTCGAATTGGTAAGCATTTGGGTGTCAAATGTAAATGTAATGTACACGGGTTTCTATGGCAACTGTATGGCCTCAACCCTGTTCATTTTTCAGTGAATTCATCGGATGAGATCCTTCACCACCGCTGTCCATTTGAATGGGTGGCACACCGTTTAAGGTCCCCGTGCACGGACCATGCTAGCCCGAGTTTCAAATCTTTGAAATGAGCCACGGCCAGGATGCAAACCAGCATCCTCTGTTTTAAACGTTTAATTGGCCAGTTCTTTGTGCATCACAGTTCTGTAGTTCAGAGAAAGGAGAAGAAGAGGTTACTAAGGGCACAAAGTGTTAGCGACTTCATATTCTTAGCCTCAGCATATGAGGGTGGTCAGTCCTCTCCCTCGCTGTTTGATCTTTCCACCAACAGTGTACGATGAGTGTAATTATTTTATGGTTATGCCTTAATATGCCAGTTTTGTATTTTTTGAAGCATGAGCCAGGAGCCAATTCCACTGATGATTACAATCGTACGCAGATAATTGTGGCAATGATACTGGCTGCAGATTTTCAGAAGATGAAGGTATGATTTAATACATCTAGTTTATTTAGCTTCTTTGTAAAAAGTACTGAACGTTATTGCTTTATGTTTTGTTTGCTAGAAGTCTGAGTTGAGACACCCAAAACTTAAAAGAAGATAGTGGTGATTCCGTTATTCTGCTGTACTTTGGAAAGGTTCTTAAATGGCACTTTATGAGCACTTTGGTAAATATGTACGCACATACATACGTTCATACGTGCTTATACATACATGCAGAAATATTAAAAATATTATGTTGTAGGAGAAGGTGGTTTCAGGGATAAGGATTGACTCCAGTAATTGAGCTTTTTTCTTTGGACATTTTTAAAAGTGATATATGGTGAGAAATTTTACACATTCAGTGTGCTTTTTAAACCTCTTTAACGTCCAAGTGATTGGTGAAATTATGCTAAACTGATGTGACTTCATCAGTACTGTTGAATTACCGTGGTTATATTTGATGAATACAACTAGGAATTCTGAAGTTTTAGTAGCAGTTGGAAACTTTTTTGAACTGATGTCTGTATGAACTGAAGGTTAGTAACTGGGTGAAATGTCGTTGCAGGATATAGGCGTAAACTTGTCGGTGCAGTTTTATGCACCTGATTTGCCAAGTTTCGACGTAAACTTGGTGTTCATTTGGCTGACGGCTGTCTTGACTGTCATCCTAGGTTCCTACTGGTCTGGAACCATACGACACCAGCTGTGAGTTAAACATGTCAGTCTGTAATCTCTGGAGTTTTAATTGCTAGCTGATCCCTGTAACATTAGGTACTGGATGATCCTTTTAGGATTAGGTACTGGATGATCCTTTTTGGATTAGGTACTGGATGATCCTTTTAGGATTAGGTACTGGATGATCCTTTTAGGATTAGGTACTGGATGATTCCTTTAGGATTAGGTACTGGATGATTCCTTTTAGGATTAGGTACTGGATGATCCTTTTAGGATTAGGTACTGGATGATCTCTTTGGGATTAGGTTCTGGATGAGCATCAATCGATGGCTGCTTAAGAGCATGTTTTCAAGTTGGCATCCCCCTACAAAAATCTAAAACATCATAGTGCATATATTTTTATTATCCAACAGTTGTAATTGTAATGTGTAATCAGAAACTTATAAAGCACCACTTCAGGATAAAACTCATCAGAGGCGCTCCTGGCCCGATGTCCCAGAACTAATGGGGAATAACACGGTCTTAAATGCTTGCGGAAAAATTGGCTAGTTAAGTATTTATTATCCAACAGTTTTCATAGTTAAGAACTCGTCTGTTTCAACTTCCATATCGTGACTTCTGACTTCTCTGATGTTTGGATTTCGACTGGGCATTTCCACCAGATTATGAGTTTTTACCGTGGTTTCATAAGCCCGGAGGTGAACATCAAGCCCTGCAATGCACTGGTCCAATGTCCAGGAGCTCGAATTTTACTTTTTTTACTTGTAATTATGACATTTTGAACACCAGGTGGCTGCATAAACTGGGACTTCTGCCAGTGAATGGTCCTCAGTGGCGCCTCAGTGAAGATGAAAGCCAGACAGACCTGCACTACTCGCCAAAACTCATCATCTTCACCGTGATCATCATGTGTGCCATGCTGCTCGGTCTCTACTTCCTCTATGATTACCTGAGTGTGTATTTTTATTAATAATAATAACAATAATAATAATAATAATAATAGTAGTGATGATGATGATAATTGTAGTAGTAGTAGTAGTAATAATAATAATAGTAATAATAATAATAAGACAGTTTATATAGCGCCATAACAAGGCCAATGCTGAAGAAAAGAGCACTGTATGTCTATTTAGCATATGTGTTATCTAACTGGCGGTTTATTTTTATTTGCAGTATATGTGATCATCATTCTGTTTGGCTTGGCGTCAAGTGCGGCCCTTTACGACTGTCTGTGGACGTTGATGTCGGTTGTTCTGCCTCCATTTGCCACATGCAGGTGACTCGACGTTGTCAATTACCTCACCTATTCTGTTAGTCAACGACTCAGGTGCACAGTAGTGTAGTGGTTAGTATGCTGGACTGTCTGCAGAGAGATCGCGGGTTTACACCCCCTGCATGACGGAAAGATGGCTTGGAAATTCTGCTCCACTTGCGCCCGGTGAACTCAGCTATGAAATGAGTACACTGCCTGTCCACTGTCAGTGGGAGGATTGGGCAGTTAGGGGGAGGACTGTCGACTTGCCCTCATGGACCAAAGCTAAGAAAAATGAGGATTGGGCTGAAAAGGAGAGATGACTGCCCACCTGCCCTCATGGGCCAAAGCTAACAAAATGAGGATCGGGCATTAAGGGAGAGGATGCCCACCTGCCCTCGTGGGCTGATGTGAAGAAAAATGAGGATCGGGGAGTAAGGAAGAGATGACTGCCCATCTGCCCTCGTGGGCTGAAGCTAAGAAAAATGAAATTGCTAACACTTTGTACCGATGGCTGCCTCTCGCAGTTGGCTCAACGTACTGCTCGGCTTCTTCTGGCCAACAAAGCAGAATAATTGCAGATGTGAGTGCCAGAATCACTTAAAATTCAAGGAAAAGGTGATTTTATAATTTCATAAATAAATATTTATAAGTAAATAATGAATAAAATAAATGAATGTTTTTAGGATTCCTCCAAACAGAATATACTGGTTGAGAAAGCGACCTGAAGTGCGTGAGTTGATTCTGATGTTCTCGTGCCTTGCAGTCGGCATTTGGTGGCTCGTCGAAAGGCATAAGAGGTGTGTTAGCAGATGCCTATGCCTAAGTTTTTAAATCTAACCAGCTTCCGTCTGCGGAAGAGAAAATGAATTCTGCTCGTGCATTTTATTTCCGCTAATCATTACCTAAGTTGAAGGTAGTTGATGAACTGAAAAGTAAGTAAATTAACAATTTTTAAAATTTTTGAGAGTAATGTCTTTTTGTGGCAGACACTTTTGTGGTTAGACGTAAACTTAGACATAAACTGTCTTGGTAGCTTGCTGGAGGGCAACTGTGAATTAACTGCAAAAGGCCACAGCAATGTCTAGTCCTGTGGGTCACGATGAGTGTGCTTTTTTACCAGAAAATTGATTTCTAGGAGCATCTTGGTTACATTAAAGTAGGCCCTATGCTTTTGTCAGACATTAATTTTATGAGTGTGGTGTGTAAGGTGTCTTCACTTGTCAGACTAAGCATAATGTGGACTTTAAATGACTCAGAAGAAAGACATTTAGTCTGAGTTAGAACCACTACAAATTAACTGAAAATGCTCAGTGTCTTATCCTGCCTAGATTCCTCTGAAAAGTTACGATAGTGTCTACACAGTATTGTGGCACCACTCAAATGGACAGCGGTGGTGAAGGATCTCAGCCGATAAATTCATTGAAAACTGAGCAGGGTTGAGGCCATACGGTCGCTATGGAAAACGTGAACATTTACATTTACTGTGATCCAAACTTTTCCAGAAGTCAGCAACTGTTCGCTGAAGAATTCCTGCTGTAGTGTTCCTTTCAGTTTCATAAATAATTTATAATTTATGAAAATGATGCCTGTTACAGTTACGCCTGGATTTTGCAAGACATCCTCGGAGTGGCCTTCTGTATACAGATGATGAAAAAGATCCGGCTGCCAAGTCTGAAGGTGATTTCGCGATGTACAATAACGTGCTTAGATGTGTCTATATGTGGTCCATTTCTAACACGCCACATATGACGTTGGTGCTACCTTGTGAATAATGTAACAAAATATACATGTTGCTGCATTTGGCCAAGGAGTGTGGCAGAGACAGAGATGAGGGGGAGAGGTAGGGCAAAGGGGGAGAGGGGGATAGGTGGGAAGGGGAGATGGAGAAGTGGGGAGCAGCGAGGGATTTTCTCCATAAGGGACAGTGTACCTGACTAGCATCTGTGTGGGATAAGCTAGTTATGGTTCAGTATCATGTTAAAATTGTGTATTTGTTGTTTATTAGTTTCGTGTTAAACTTGTGTATTGGTTGTTGTCAATTTTTTGGGATCAGTAAACAAAGAATATAAACAAAGAATATATATAAGATTTTAAAGCTTTAGTCAGTGTCACCAGGCTGCCAGAGGCGGTTGATAAAGTCTTTTATCAGAATAAGATTAGATATTTCCTCTGTTTGTTTTAGGTTGCACAGTAGTCTAACGGTCAGTGTGCTGGATTATCAACCCAAAGGCTGGGGGTTCAAATCCAGGGCAGAATGATATCTTGAGATTTCTAGCCTCATCTCAAATAATGGTAGTTTGATTCAATCTAAGTAAATCTGACCTAACTTTGCCATTGCCTTCAGTCCCAAGCCTGGATAAAAGAGGAGGGCAACATCAACGACCTTTGATGCCATGAGATGTTAAACATTGGAACTACTACTAGATCTGACCTTTTTATAGCTTAGGGAAGTTTGGGATTCATGCTCCTGACCATGTTTTATAGAATCCTTCTTCCTGAGTGGTTTGCACAGACCCAAGGAGATCTGAGCTCTTGGTTTCCGTTGGTTTAGGTGTTTTGTTGTTTTTCTTATTGTTTGTTGTTTTTCTTATAGATTTGTTCCGTTCTGCTGTTACTTCTCTTTGTCTACGACATTTTCTTTGTCTTCATCACCCCTCTATTTACAAAGGTAAATCATTCCACTGTATTTTCTTGTTAAAGCTTAGTTTTAAAGAAAAATCTAATAATTATCATAGTACTGCATTCAAAGGATAGAGTTCTTGTATACATTCAACGTATCTGGCTGTTGATAGAGCATTGCAAAGAGAATTGGTGCACTGGCGTTTAAAGCGTTTGCATTTAAAAGATTTTTGCAGACTTTTTTATGCTATGCCAGTATACCTGCGATGACTGTGAGACTAAAGACAAGATGTACAGATGTGAGCTGGTATCAAATTTCTTGTTGTATTGTAGGGTAACGTCTTGACTTTAGTCAACTGCATTGTGATTGTTTATTTATGTATTTACCATCATTTTACTGTTACAGTTTTCTTGTAGTTTACTTTTTCTTTCTCAGGATGGTTCGAGTGTGATGGTTGATATCGCAACTGGGAGAGGAAGTTCTTCTGGCGAGAAGGTTGGCGTCTTTGTTATTCAGACGTAAAAATGAATTTGTTTGATGGAAATACATTAGAGGAAAATATTTCAGCTGCTTATGCTTGCAATTTAAGTGCAGTAGTTAGGTATTTGATGTCATTTTCTGCTGGATTGATTTGAACGTCTGTATTAGGTGATGGAAAGGCACATTGCAAGACGTTAGCAAGTGATTAGATGTAAATTCTATATGGATGCCATATAAAGTGTAATGATGGCAGTGGCTTGGTCTTGACTGTGGTTGATCCTGACTGGCTTGATCTTGACTATGGCTTGGTCCTGGCTATGGACTGATCATGACTGTGGCTTGGGGCTGATTGTGATGTGTTCCTAACTACAGCTTGGTCCTGACTGTGAATTGGTACCAGGCTATGGCTTGGTCTTGGCTACAGGTTGATCCTGACTGGCTTGTTGCTGACTGACTTGGTGCTGGCTATGGCTTGATCCTGACACTTGGACATAACTACTGATCCTGACTGGCTTGGTTTTGGTGTGTCATCAGTTGACGCTTTGTGCATTAGACACTGGCAGTACAGAAGTTGCTAATTATTATTATTATCAATATGTGCTTTTGGCTGTATTGTTTTAGATTCCTATTGTGCTGATGTTCCCAAAGATAACCGTAGGCGGGTTTTCTGCCTGCTTCTGGCCTTACTCTCTTCTTGGTTTTGGAGACGTTCTAGTCCCTGGTGAGTTAATTCACAGCTTGGATAATTTTCTGATTCTGCATATTCTGATTGAATAATTTCTGTGGTGGTGGTTCTCCACTGTATTCCAGGGTAGAGAACAACATCCTGACCTAGAATGTTGATGATGGAGGTGAAGGTGAAGGTCAGGCCAGTGGGGTCGTGCCCAGTCAACAGAAAACTGATTTGTATTATGCTCAGCAGCCGTTGTTAGTTGTGCTTTTATAAGAGATGTGTTTTAGAAGATATTTATGTGTTTTAGAAGATATATGTGTGTTTCAAAAGATATGTGTGTGTGTTTTAGAAGATATTTATGTGTTTTAGTGGATATTTATGTGTTTTAGAAGATATTTATGTGTTTTAGAAGATATTTGTGTTTTAGAAGATATTTGCATCTTTCAAAAGATATATATGTGTGTGTTTTAGAAGATATTTGTGTTTTAGAAGATATTTTTGTGTTTTAGAAGATATTTACAGTATGTGTTTTAGAAGATATATGTATGTTTCAAAAGATATATATGTGTGTGTTTTAGAAGATATTTATTTGTTTTAGGAGATATTTATGTGTTTTAAAAGATATTTTTGTGTTTTAGAAGATATATCTGTGTTTTAAAAGATATTTTTGTGTTTTAGAAGATATATCTTTGTTTTAAAAGATATTTTTGTGTTTTAAAAGATATTTATGTGTTTTAAAAGTTATTTTTGTGTTTTAGAAGATATATCTGTGTTTTAAAAGATATTTCTGTGTTTTAGAAGATATATGTGTGTTTCAAAAGATATGTGTGTGTTTTAGAAGATATTTATGTGTTTTAGTGGATATTTGTGTGTTTTAGAAGATATTTGTGTTTTAGAAGATATTTATGTGTTTTAGAAGATATTTGTGTTTTAGAAGATATATGTATGTTTCAAAAGATATATATGTGTGTGTTTTAGAAGATATTTATTTGTTTTAGAAGATATTTATGTGTTTTAAAAGATATTTTTGTGTTTTAGAAGATATTTAAACCTTAGCGTCAAAATGGCATCACTTGAATCGGACTGTAGTGTGTTTGTGTTTCTGTTCTGTTTCTTTAGGTTTACTCGTTTCTTTCTGCTATGGATTTGATCTTCAAATTTCTAGCAAAGGCATCTACTTTGCAGCCACTGCCATAGGTAAGAGGTTTTACATCAGGGGTCGTAGGTAAGGGTCATGACCTGAGATTCATATACTTGCACTTCCAGTACTTACAGAGATAGCATTAGGGTGAGGTAATGCTCATTCCAATAGTCTGACTCCTCTAACTGATCCACCTGATTTATACTAGGAAATTTGTAAAAGCAGAAGTTGATTGCATACATACGTACTTGCATATATATATATATATATATATATATATATATATATATATATATATATATATATATATATATATATATATATATATATATATATATATATATATATATATATATATATATATGTATATATATTTATATCAATATGCTTAATATAGCATCTTGGTATCTCTCAAAGGCTCTGCTTCTTTGATTACATTTTTGATCCATACCCCAAACGTGCCATATTGGAATTTGTCTTGTAATAAAGGACGTTAAAAGTCAGTCCTTGTAAAGGTAACACGCTTGTTTACACACCTCACAGATGCTCATCAGGAGCAGAGTTCAAAGTCAGGTTCAAAGTTCAGAGTCAGGTCTAAAGGTTACTAGGCTGAGATGCATACATGACCACAAAAATCCATTGTCAGGAAAAGCTTTCTTAAGCTCTCAGTTTGCGTTGGTACTCATTTGCTGTTCATACAGGGACAGAGAACTGAGTGTTCTCCAGGTTGTGGTATTCCACAGACAGTTACCCATCTGAGTACTAACCCAGCTTAGCCAGTCTTAATTTCGCTGCACCAACCGTCAAGCTAAGTGTATCACGTGTCAGTTTGTAACAGTTGTTTTTGTAATTGTAGCGTATGGCGTTGGGCTGATACTGACGTTTGCTGCCCTCGCTATCATGAAGCAGGGTCAGCCTGCACTTCTCTATCTTGTTCCATGCACTCTGACGACCGTCGTCATAATGGCGCTGGCAAGGAAGGAATTCAGCCAAATGTGGAGTGGAAACCCGGTGACTGTCAAGCGACTATCTGATTGATATGTTGTGTATTACAATTATGAAGTTCCAACTCTGGGTTATTCTGTGGGATATGATCAAGTTAACTAACAAAAATTTCATACAATAATAAGAATTAGTAATTTCTAATGTGCCGGTGTCTAATGCACAAGGCATCAACCGATGTTGCATCAAAGCCGAGCCGTGATCAGGTCAATATCCAGAAGGTCAGTCCAAAGGACGGAGAGGCAGCCTACGGTGGATAAGCCATAAGGCAATATTCGTATGTTCATGGGTCTGTAATTGCCAAAATCCCTACGGTCGGATCTTGAAATATTTCTTAAATATGAGAGAACCTTTCTAAAAAGCATATTTGATGCAGGTATTTGAATGCATTGTAATGTGATTCACCAAACTTCCTCGGTGCCACTCGAGAGCTTCGTCAGGGAGACCAGGTTATTCATGGGTACCATATCATATCAAAGTTTACCTGAGCCAGGTTATCGGGGTCAGTTTTACTGCCAGGTCAGAATCCATAGAGGTCAAGCTGGGATAGATTGTGTGGGGCTAAGGTGGAAAGCGATTATAACAGCAATTACAAAACAGTGCAAGTGTCTGACAATAATAAGTAAGTCGTGCACTGATTAACTTAGATTGAAGTTACGGATTTACATAACATTAAACGTAGTTGAATAAGTAAGTAAGTATTGCAGATTTGTTAGCATGCCACAACTGAGTGAGGAATTGTAGGCGACTGGTGAAATGACGTTACATTTTATCACATGATTTACCAGTGAGCAGTGTTAACATAATGTTAAACATAGTTCAAAATTAGTCAAATGATATTGCAATTGCGTCACATAATTTACCAGTAATGTTAACATGGTGTTGATGTGATTCAGAAGCACTGCAAAGACTCCCCAGCCTCCAGCGAAGACGTGAGCTTGTCGAAACCCGGGTCGTCACCCGGGCGCAAGTCACCCTCAGCAGAAACCAACGAGACCAATATTGACTATTCATCCGCGGGAGAGGAAGACCACATGCTCGGAGAGAAATAATTGCCGAACGATGGCAACCGTTTCCTTAGTCTGACTGCCTGTCCCACCTTCATTTGTTACCATTTTGTCCCTGAGAATCGAGATTTGGAGATTATCGTAACTATTTTAAATGAATGCCGATTGCTGACGATAATCGCAAATCTCTTCAACAATAAATTGCCCTGTATTTATGCATCGTATTTGTAAGCTCAAGATTTCTACAGCACCCAACAAAAGCTAAGTCGTGGGAACCAGCTTATTCGTGAGCGCTCAGTCAATACAAAATCGATAGGCAGGAAGGGTTCAGTTCCAGGTCAGGATCCAAGAGTTGGGCAGTCAGACGGCTATGTTGGATGGTGTTTGGAATTGAACCGGAAAGAGAGATATGGGGAAGAGGAAGAATCAGGATAGGATTTGTGGAAGAGGATTGTTTTGAGTGAAAGTGTGCAGCATTTGTTCTGAGCATTTTTGGAAGTGCCGAGTAGAAACACTGCACACATGTACCTCATAAAGTACATGCAAAGCGTTCTTTGAACACTGAATATCTTGCCAAGTAGACTTGGTAGAAGTGCTGATTTCTTGTCTAGGCAAATGCAGTGGAAAGTTTGATCTGACACGTTTTAAATTCTCGTGTAAAGATTGACCAGAAGTATTTTTTAAGTTTCGATATTAACCAAAACCAGAGCTCTTTAACAGACATAATTTCAGGCATCCCTATAGCTGAAGAATGACCAAAACTTATCTTCCTTTTGTATTCGAATTGAGAAAGTCATATTGTATGAATGTTTGATCATGCTTTAAAACTACATTATTCTTATAAACGCTTTGTTGCAGTAAAACTAGACCCATCCAGTGCTGGCCAAATTCTAAGCAGGTGATAAGTTTGTTGCCTAGGGTAACTGCTATCAGTGAATGTTGCGATATCAACGTCCTTTTGTCTTTTGTTGATGATATTCAGTCACAGTTGCTGAGTGAAACTAAACTTCAGGTGCAGTTTGTAGTGAAAAGGGGAAACTTGCTGATTGATTCAGATCTTTTATCTGAACATTTATATAGCGCCGTTAATGTCACTCAATTTATAAATGCACTGTATGGGAAGTATTCTCCCAGTCATGCTTGTGTTTCTGGATCTCCCCATGGGTAGCAATGAAAACAGTAACTGAACCTGTAACTGAAACTTGTTGTTGGACTTCATATATTCTTGTTGAACTGTATCAATTCTTGTCAATTAGTTGCCTTGTCAAGACATTTTGGATATGTGCTTGTCAGCTACAAATGAAGGCTAATTAATTTATTAATTACTGGCATAGCTTTGGAAGTATCGGAAACTCTGCATGATAGCAATCGATTGCTGCCGAGTATTGATTTGCTGTCATGAAATGTTTGTTAACTCTTACAATTAATTATCTCTGTATCGTAATCGTAAACTCAAAAATTCCTACAGGACAACTTTAAAACTATGTGCGGGGAACCAGCTTATTCACAAGCGCTTCAGGCAAAGCGGGTTGTCCAAAGATAGCATGTGAAGACCGGGTTGCCAGGAGACAAAAAAGAAGAGACGGTGTAAGGTGATGCTGACGATTTTTCTGTCATAAGGTGATGCTGATGATTTTGCTGTCGGCTTCTGAGGCTAGCCACCGCTCTGCAGGTAAGTTTTTGACTTCCTTTTTGTATGTGCTTGTCAACGAAACTTTGTACAGTTGGAAGTTGTCATTGTATTCATGTTTTTCATTTTAAATGTGCGTTAAGTATTTTCCTGGTCAAGTTTATAAATGATCAGAGTCTGATGTTTATCTGAGACTGTCTGAAGTCATAGCATGAGATTAGTTTTCTAGTTTAGGTTACTGCACAGTCACTGGTTGATGATGCCTTGTGCATTAGACGTCAGCACGTTAGAAGTTATTAATTATCAGCTATTATTAGTTATTAATAAAACATCGAGTGGAAAACATGTAATGAATAAAAGCTTTGACTTATTTGAATGCCGTGTGTGTGTGATATCGCATGTCCCAAACAGACGTGATCATTAATGTTCATTAATATTCATTAATGTTGATTAATATTCATTAATGTTCATTGGTTAATATTCATTGGGCCCACAGCTGGTCCGACTGGTGACAACTGGAGGCCTTCTATGGGCTCAACTTTGGCCCAGCAAACGTTGTTGCTTTATCGTAATCGTTATCTCAAGATTTCTACAGCAGTGGTGAGGGATCTCACCCGACTAATTCACTGCGGGCGTTAAAAATTTGTGTAGCATTGGTAGTAGCATAATAACAATAATAATAACAATAATAAAAATAATAAGAAGAAAACTTATATGTCCCGGTGTCTAATGAACAAGGCATCAACCGATGCTGCACGAAAGCCAAGCCATAATAGGTCTTGAAAAAACATTCAGAAGGGAGTTACAAATTTTAGGCCCAGCAGCTGAAAAAGCCCGTTTACCCAGAACAGTTCTAGTCCAAGGTATGACCAGAGAAAGACAATCAGATGACCTTGCAGAATAATGGTAAGTCTGGGGAATAAATAAAATGTAAATGTGCATGTTTTCTATAGCAACCGTATATGACGATGCTCATTTTTAATGAATTTATAGCGTGAGATTCTTCACCACCGCAGCAACAGCAGCAGCAGTAGCAGTAATAACGCCTCTCCATCTATGTCGTGCGCCACCAATGTCATTGCGTTCAGAGGCACATTTTTCAGACGGCTGTAAAAACTATCAGTTCATACTCCTTAATTAAATTTTTTAATTCCGGAGGGATCATTTCTATAATAATAATAATAATAATAATAATAATAATATTTAATTGGATTAGGTTAACCCTAAACTATTTCCGATACCATTAGTTAGATTATAAACTTATCCTACCCAGTGCGATCTGTCTTGTGTCTACAGTGTGTTAGACGACGCCACAGTCCAGCCGCTTCATGAGCCGTGGTTGATCAAAAGATAGATCGCGAAGGAGTTTGACTAAGCTGGTTTAATTAATAAATTGTGTTAAGTTGCGTAAACTGCTTCGTTTATTGTCTGAAAAATGTCAGAAGGTGATCAGCTCAAGACCTCAAACTGTTTGCCGTCGTCGAACTCGGTGAGTTGAGGCGTAATTTTACTGATCTATGTAAAGTCAAGCCATTATGCCGGCTACGGCTGTAGTTTAAAAAACAAAACATGTTTTTTTCGTGATTACATATTAGTATTATATCAGTTATTTTCATTTTTCACCAGCGTTTGCCACATATTCGTCCAGCGTTTGTATGGAATTAATCGGGTCTTTAAATAATGTTGTGTTTGTCCGTGAAAGGTGCTGGACCACTGGTTTTCTGTAGAAATGGCCTACATGCGTCTGATTCTTGTATTAATTAATTAAGAATTGCACGTCGGAAGTAAATTAGCTCAGAAATAGCACAGATCTATTCTGAAAATTCCTAGGTCGAAGGATCTGTTGTCTGAGGCACAAGCATGACCTCGGGAGTCCCACATCACGCCATTTCCTTTGCCCTACTTAAGATGTTACATATTTACTGACCCCAAAAGGATGTAGAGCTGAGTGGGCATCAGACGGTCTGGCATTCCATGGATGGTTGCCTTTCGGTAAATCTTTCCAAATACTAACCAGGCTTGTTCTGTTTATCGGGTAGTATCACTTGAGCACGGTCTGTACACGGGGACATTAGATGGCGTGGCACTCGTTCAAACAGGCAGGGGTGGTGAAGGATCTTACTCGATTAATTCATGGAAAAAGGAGCAGGGTTGAAGACATACAGTCGCTGTAGAATAACCTGTATGTTTACATTTACGATTCTTAGTAAGTAAGACATTTGTTAACTCGCCATGTGTCCATCGGCTGAGCGAGGAATCATAGGCAATTCTTGCCAGCTGAATCACAGTATATCATACCCACCACCCAGTTCATAACTATTCCAAGAGTCAGTTCGAAGCTGTGGAATTCACAGCCAAGATCTGTCGATTCTGAGTTCTTCGATGTTGTTCAGGTCTAGACTCATGACTTGCCTGTTACTCACTGTAGCCTGACTTTTAGTCCCTCTGCCCTGTATGTATGTATGTAGTGGTCCTTCAAACTGGAACGGACTTCTGTACAGTCTGTGATGTGAGCTTCTGGTCTTTTCTGCCCCTTTTTTGTTAGCGACTGAAGACCATGCTGTTCTGTCATAGTCTTATTTTGTTACCTCTAAGAAGCTTTCTTGAAGAGGTGTTGTAAGAATGCACGCTGATTAAAATAAGTTAATTCTAAATTCAGTTCATTGTGTGTGTCTGGTTGTTTTTATGATACCTCACAAAAGCGCTTCCTGCTAGCTAACTAATGTTACAGTTCAAAAGGAATAATGTTACTGGTTTGTCTAAAAATAATGCTTACAGCTGGAGATGGTCTCCACTGGCAGTCCCGTGCAGACACATAGAGTTCAGTCATGGGATTTTGACTGGACTTGTCTGTAGCAGCTTATGATTTTGGATGATGGCTTAGATTAGATAAGATTAGATAAGATTAGATTAGATTAGATGTGTGTGGTTTGGTGTTCACAGTGAATCAAGATACGTAAGTTTCCATTCTTCTGTGGTTCTCTCTTTTGATTTATTTGTACAGTAAGTGTAACTTATTTATTTGTAATGTATGACTGCTTTGGAAATTCTAACTTGGGTTATTCTGACTTGGGTTATTCTGGCTTGGGTTACTTTGGCTTGGGTTACTCTGGCTTGGGTTATTCTGAATTGGATTATTCTGAATTGGATTATTCTGTATTGGGTTTTTCTGGCTTGGGTTATTCTGACTTGGGTTATTCTGACTTGGGTTATTCTGACTTGGGTTATTCTGACTTGGGTTATTCTGGCTTGGATTATTCTGGCTTGGGTTACTCTGGCTTGGGTTATTCTGAATTGGATTATTCTGTATTGGGTTTTTCTGGCTTGGGTTATTCTGACAGGTTATTCTGACTTGCGTTATTTTGGCTTGGGTTATTCTGAGAGGTTATTCTGACTTGGGTTATTCTGGCTTGGGTTATTCTGACAGGTTATTCTGACTTGGGTTATTTTGGCTTGGGTTATTCTGACAGGTTATTCTGGATTGGGTTATTCTGGCTTGGGTTATTCTGGCTTGGGTTATTCTGGATTGGGTTATTCTGGCTTGGGTTATTCTGGCTTAGGTTATTCTGGCTTAGGTTATTCTGGCTTGGGTTATTCTGGATTGGGTTATTCTGGCTTGGGTTATTCTGGCTTGGGTTATTCTGGATTGGGTTATTCTGGATTGGGTTATTCTGACTGGGATCAGTTTGTCATGGGTTTACAGGTCCTTTAGTTAAGTCTGCTCTTTCTGTTGCGTCACTTGCGGAGCGTCTTTAAAGTTGTTTGCAGATCTTGTTTGCTGTCTTCGTGAATTCAAATGTCCGCCCAGGTGTGTTGGATGGCAGAGTGTTGTATAAAAGGTGTGTTAACCTACAACGCCCCACTTAAAAACAGTCCTTGACACATAATCTGGCCTTTAAAAAGGCCTTCACGTATAATCTGGCCTCACCCCTCTTGAATCTAACTCCGCTCCACCGTGAAATACCTCTGTCCCTGCCGGTTGGACTCAGAGCTAGGAGTATTACCAAGTTGTTAGTAGCCTGTGAGAGGATTTGGTTTTGAAGGAGGTGAACAGCTTATGATTTAAGTATTAATAAGTTTGTAGGAAACCTGCCAATGCCTTTAGTCAGGTGGTGCCAGTCCCAAGCCTGGATAAAGGAGGAGGGCGACGCTATTCATAAATAAATGATCAGGGTTGAGGCCATGTGATTGCTATAGAAAAACGTGTACATTTGCATTTACATTAAATCATCTCTGTTTTGATGCATTGTCTCTACACAAAAACTACACACAATAAGTCTGTCTGCTTCAATAGAAGACTCCACCTCTTCATTGAGTTGTGTGCCCGCCCAAATGTACCAGTTTCAATGGCCTAGCCTATCAGTTGTAGCAGTTCTTAACTCTCCATTTAAAGGTCCAGCATTTGCGTTTGAGGCCAGTTTAGAAGTAGCTTTTCACGTGTGAAGTGTTCATATGTGCCTACTTGAAGACAACAGTAAAATCATAAAGGGAGAGATAAATTATGATGAGCAGGCCAGACTGTTTTAATGGAAAGCAGGAGGTATAGTTACAAACTTCTTCTTGGTTCAGATAATATTAATCTGGGAACTTCTGTGGAACTATTGCAGAATGAAAATACTACTATTAATATCATGAATAATATTACAATTAATAACAGGAATAATATTACAACTAATAATAGTAATAATAGTACTATTAAAAATAATAATACTATTAAAAGTAGTAATAATACTACTAATAAAAGTAGTAATAATGTTACTAATTAAAGTAGTAATAATACTACTATTAAAAGTAGTAATAATATTACTAATAAAAGTAGTAATAATACTACTACTAATAATTGTTAGTGCAATAGTAATTCGTTTCTGAAGGTGTTTACTTATAAGTAATAAAACTGGAGATAGTCTAGTGGTTATCTTGCTGGACTGTCAACCCAAAGTTAGGGGATTCAGATCCCTGGTGGGGCAAAATGATGTTTTACAAAATTCTTCCCTGTTTCACCCCTTAGGAACTCAGCTGCTAAATGAGTGCCAGACTGTACACCGTAGATGGGAAGGAAGTTCAAGCAACAAGGGAGAGGACTGACCGTCTGCACTCATATGCTGAGGCTAAGAAAATGAAGTCACAAACACTTCGTACCCCATGGATGCCGCTGGGGTTAGCTCAAGGGCTGCAAATCTTTCTGCAATAAAACTAATACTGATACCAGTTTGATGATGGCTACTGAAATACAAATTTGCAGTTTACAACCGCTACAGTTTTCCCATATCCTACATTGCCCCATGTGTTTCCTTCCCTATTTTCCCTCTGTGATCCGTCATCTTCTATCCTGTCTTTGGGGTCAGTGGGGTAGCTGGATCCCCAACCACCAAATGCCGAGGCTGGCCAAACTACACAATGAAAGCACACTACACTTCTCCATACTGATGGTGACTATATTTGAGAGCTTTTAATCGTGGGCTAGCACGGTCCGTACACGGGGACCTTAAATGGTGTGGTTCCCATTCAAACGGGCAGCAGCGGTGAAAGATCTCACCCGGATAAATTCCTTGAAAATGAGTAGGGTCGATGCCATACGGTCGCGATAGAAAAACGTCGAGATTTACACATACAAAAATGTGCACTACTTTGGACTATTATGGAAGGCTTTGTTATTGTTATAGTTGTCGTCATCGCAGTTGTTGTTGTTGTTGTTGTTACCAGATTCATCGGCTTGGGAACTAGTAGGCTGCTTTTGTGATACCTTAAAAGGGTTTAGGAGTAAACAAAAACTCTTTCGCATGCGTGACGTAATACGAAAATAGGACGAACATCAGTAGATTACATTTATGTGTGCGTCTGAGTGTTTTTATGTCTACGTGTGTGTGTATCTATGTATGTGTTTTACCTCAAGACTATTGAGCAGATATTATAATGGGAAAATAATGAAATAATATACTAATTAAACTAGAGAAGGTGACCGCGTGCAATGTTCACAGACAGTCTTCTAGAGAGGACTTAACTTCTGCTAGTCCTAGATTCGATCTCGCAGTCTCTTCCATAAATAAACTATGAATGGTGCGAACGTGTTAGAATCAGCCAGAACCTTTTGAAGAAAGACTGATAGGCTCTGATCAATGATTTTGCAGTCTTTCACCTACTGAGGTATTGATCTGTTGACGAAGGGAACGCATGTGCCATATTTCTGCCTATGTGATCCGTGATAAGTTATCGTTTTTTTTGCAACAGCTGATAACAGCTTTCTGGTGAATATTTACACTTTTTGTATTGATCACTTTTATGCCGATTTTATGGCTTAGTGAATTAAAAGAAAATAAGGCACTTTTATTGATCTTAAGAAGGAGTGAAAGAGTATCATCAGAAGTGTAGCACGCTGTCTGATGTTTGCTGTGTTTGGTTGAGGTCACATTTTCCGTCACTGTTGTAGTGTATCATTACAGTTCTTCTTTCTTTTCTTCCTTGAGTTCATAGACTCATTGCCCTTTGGTGTGGATCCTGTGGTTCGTCCACCGTCCCCAGTCCCTCTGCCGACAGACTCAGCCTGTGCACATCCAATCTGCATTATTCCCTGATGGCCTCCAGCCATTTCTTTGCGCGGTCTACCTCTGATCGCTCTGCCATCCATCATTCCAAGCAACCTGTTTGACCATCCTGGTGTTATCCATTCTGGAGATGTGTCCAAAGAGGTTTAGTTTCCTTGACACCACTTGCTGCGACAGGGTTACCTCTGTGGCAGTGTGAAGGAACCGCGTCCAGGTTTGGATTAGACCAAGACATAAATATGTGACACAGCAACACACTGTAGAACGCATGGTGGTCTGTGTGGCACAGTTGGTAACGTGTTTGGTCAATGATTATGTGGTTGCAGGTTCGACTCCGTATAACGACCCTTGGCAAGTTGTTTGCGCACACTGTGCCTCTGTCACCAAGCAGTATAAGTTGGTACTGGCGTAAGCTGGGAAGTAAACGGCAAGTCCATCGATGCACTGGCCCCGTGTCCAGGACTCTGGGATTCGTCCATTTGCCGGCTCAAGGGCCTAAAGAAAAGGAGCTGAGCACCTCCTCTGCGTCTCAGTTGTGGGATATGGGATATTTCACACTTAACTTACGATGCAACACTGCGTTTTCTGTGCTCCACTTAAACTCGGGCAACGCACAGCAGAGCAGCGTGTTGCCAGAGTTTCTTCATTGGGTCCGACAGTTGTGTTTAGGGTCTTCTACAGAACCACGTGTTTCATAAGTGAATGACTGGATTTCTTTATTGTGCTCCAGTAGTGTGTAACGTTATACATCCATTCTTATTTCAAGGCGACACTGGCAAATAAGTCTTTAGTGTACATAAGTCAAAGCCCCACGGCATGAGTTTTTCAGCAGGTCATAATTACATAACCAGGTGGAGCCATATCCCGTATCCGATGGTCTTGATATCAGCCACTACCCTGGGTGTTGGGTGTCGCCCGCTTCGGTGAAAGAGTTCGTTCTCTCACTGAGGGGTAACACAAAACCGGGAAAGCCTCGCTAGCTACACTGACTTACGCATTGGCCTAATTGCCCGAGGCAGCTATAATTTGTTGCCAGCTCTAATTTTAACAAAGTATGCAGACATGGCATTTTTCTTTCTCATGTTCTCCTCCCTCCCCTCCCCCCCACGGTAGGTTCAAACGTCCAGTGGCGTATCAATCGAGCGGGGGCTTGGACAATTAATCACCCTGGGGCAGTCTTATCTGTTCTGTTCTGCGTGCTGTGTTTATGGGCAGAGTCTGAAATTGTTCTAGAATGTCGGCAGCTCCATGTACAGCTGAAGAAATAGTGTTAGGCTGTTGTTTAAGAGTTGTCTAATCGTAATCGTAATTCTGAGATTTCTACAGCGTCTAACGAAAGCCGCGCCGCGGGGACCGGCTTATTCGCAGGCGCTCAGTCAAAACAAAATCGATAGGCAAAAAGGGTTCGGTTCCAGGTCAAGATCCAAAAGTCAAGCCGAGAGACAGCGAGGCAGCTATGGGGTGGTGGTGTTTGGGGTTGGAGAGGAGAGAGAGAGACAAGAGGAAGAAGGGGTGTAGTTCATGGCAATCGTAATCCCGAGAAAGCCACGTCACGAGGACCAGCTGATTCACAGGCGCTCAGTCAAGACAAAATCAAAGCAAAGGTGTTCGGTTCCAGGCCAAGATCCAAGAGTCGGGCAGAGAGACAGCGTGGCAGCTACGGTGGGTGATGTTTGGGATTGGAGCGGAAAGAGAGATAAGAGGAAGAATGGGACCAGCAGTCAAGCTCGTTCAGTAGTTTAGTCTGTATGAGGTGCCTAGGACTTGGATGTTGGCCGACATGGCTGTTGTTTTAGGTGCAATCAAGCTCGTCAATCATTGTTTTTCCGTCTGCCTGTGTGTCTGCCTGTGTGTGCGTGTGTCTCTCTCTGTCTGTCTCTGTCTCTGTCTCTGTCTCTGTCTCTGTCTCTCTCTCTCTGTCTCTCTCTCTGTCTGTCTCTGTCTGTCTCTGTCTGTCTCTGTCTGTCTGTCTGTCTGTCTGTCTGTCTGTCTGTCTCTCTCTCTCTCTCTCTCTCTCCGCCGCTCTATACCCCGGCGGTTCCATTCCTCAGACTGGATGAAGGAGGACGACGCTAGTCATTCTCGTTTGTTATAACACAACGTGGTTAAACAAAATCTGTCTGTCCGTCCGTCCGTTCGTCTGTCTATCTGTCTGTCTGTCTCCCCTCTGCCCTGCCTGCCCTTCCCTTCGTTCGTTGTTTCTCAGGCCTAACTCTAATAACTAATAAAATATGGATCCAACAACTGGCTGTAATATTATATGTATTTCGGTGGCCAAGGTCTTCTCCCAATTGTTTCTACCCTGACCGGTAGAATACAGAACACAACGGTCTTGTGGGACAGTCTTCCTCCTTGGCATTTACGTTCTCTTCTGCCTCGTCAGACGATAATTGATGAAACACACGGCCAAATGGAGAAGTTTTGCTGTGGTTGGTCCCTCTTTTTAGAACGGTCTTCCTAATTACCTACGCCAGGAATTTCTTAGTCTCTCTCCGCCTCTTTTCTTAGTCTCTCTCCTCCTCTTTTCCGCAAGCGCTTGAAGACCTTCCTATTTCCCAGTGCTTCTGGGTTGTCTGGCTGGGACCACCTCTGAGGAGTTTATCTTTAAGTGGTGCTTTATAGATTTTCGATTACATTACCTTACATTACATTTACCGGTAATACGTGTACAGAATGTTTACATACATACATGATTACACGCATCCGGAGAGGTCTGTCAATATTGGTAAAATTCCGTTCTCTCCTGAGGCTTCCTGGCTGAATAAAAGTAAACATGATAACACATGATAATTCGGGGGGAATGACTGGATCTTCGAGCGAGGGTAACAGGATTTGGCTGTGAAATGGGACCAATTCCCAGAATGAAAGTGCTTCAGTTCGGGGGAGGGGTCTGGACTGTTATCTAGACCTGTTGTTCAACTCTGTCTATCTATAGATATCTGTTAGTATCTGCCTCGACATTTGACTGTGAAAAACACTCAAGAAGTAGCTGAACTTGAGCATCCAAATACCCTCGCTAGCTGGAGTAGCTGTGACCTGCTTTAGGTAGCCAAATAGCTGTAAATTTACACGTTTTTCTACAGCGACCATGGCGTCGACCATACTCATTTTTCAGTGGATTGTAGTTCCTCAGTTTAAAGACAGCTTATGGCATCAAAGGCCGTTGCCGTCGCCCTCCTCCTTTATCCAGGCTTTGGACTGGCACTACCCCCAAACAAGGCAGTGGCGGAGTTTTTCAGTGGATTAACCGTGAAATACGCTTAAATACAGTCATATACTGTATTGTAATCGTAATTCCGAGATTTCTACAGCGCCCAACGAAAGCCACGTCACGGGGACCAGCTTACTCGCAGGCGCTCAGTCAAAATAAAATTGATAGGCAGAAGGGTTCGGTTCCAGGTCAAGATCCAAAAGTCAGACGGAGAGACAGCGTGGCAGCTACGGGGGGATGGTGTTTGGGGTTGAGAGGAGAGAGAGAGAGAGATAAGAGGGTGTCAGGATAGGATCTGTGAAAGAGGAATGTTTTCAGCTTTGAGTGAAAGGCCGATGCAGAAATTGCAAGCGGTAGAGCTCGATGAGTTTGTACGATGGGGCAGTTTCGGACTCGATATTATTAGAACTACTGCTCACGACCAGTGAATAAGTAGGTCTCCCTGGCGGACCTTTTGTGGGGCGCTGAGAAATTTCGGCGAATTTGCCCTTGATTACATGATTATTACTGTTGCGAAAATGGGTCTGGTCTGGAAGACAGCGTGAGTCATCTGATGCGTGGGATGTCTACTTCGGCGCCAGACATTGACTGATTAGCGGGTTGTTTCCGATACATGTGCCACAGATAATGTGCTGTCTGAATGAGTGGGTGTTGTTTACTCATTGGCCCCTTAATTCACAGTAATTAACAGACAAGTTCAGTGTACTAACTTAGGTCTTTCATTGTACTAACTCACCAGGGGGCCTAACTTTGGTCCGAGAGTTTGGGTAACAATGAAATCCTCCCCTTCCTATCCCTGGAAAGCCGGGGTGGATTGACGCCAATTTGAGGGGCTTGTAGTTCTTAGCACGCTCAAACGTCATTTGGACTGGATTGGAGTGCCTTCGGTCGGTAATTACATTGTAATTGTAATTACATTAATTGTAATTACAATCGCAAATTTATATAGCGCCATTTCACGAGACCCTCATAAGAGGCACTTGACGCATTCCACAGGTCGCTGTCTGCATGGAAACTAACAAAAAAACTGAAAAATTAAACAGGTTGGCACTCGCACGCCGAAGTGCAAAAAACTTACTTAGAAGGTGCTATATAAATGTCTTGTTAGATTACGTTAGGTTACGTCACAATACTACATTACATGATGGGGTAATAAAGTCCGTAGGTGATACATTCCAGTGCTGAACAGTAATTAATGTGATCTTTCAGACTGCATTAATTAATTAATTACTCAACAGTGATTGGCTAATTAATAAAACCCCTCGGCAGAATTCATTTAATTTCTTCACAATCGATTGATTTTGCTAGCAATTTCTGAATAACTTTGAGTGATGCATGTGACAGAAAAGTGTGTTATTTAATTGTTTTTATGTATGTCCACGCCTACAATTCCTCGCTCAGTCGATGAACATATGGTGTGTTAACAATTGCATTAGTTACTTAGTTACTTATTTACTTACTTACTTTCTTACTTACTTACTTATTTTCTTACTTGCTTACTTACTTTCTTACTTACTTACTTACTTAGGTAACGATGGAGAGAGCTACAAACGTGACGTACCAACAGCAGCATGTGTCGAGGACAAAGAGAGGACAAGTCCTCGGACAGCGGGGAGGATTTCGAGGATGTACTATCTGGTTCACAGGTCAGCTGTAGCTTTTTACCATTTCATTCAGTCAGATCTTCACTAAGTAAAGTAAGTAAAATATGGTGTGGCTGTAAGAGATGTATGTACGATGATTGAAAAAGTATGTTCATTTGAAAATAGAAGTATCTCTTTTCTGCTTGATTCGGTTCTTTGCTAGATTTTCTGACATACGTAGGCTTGAAAGACACATGAATAAGACACATATAATTCAAAGGAGGAGGCTGTGGCTGTTTGGACATGTTGCATGCTGTGAAGTTGACTAAGACCATGCCAGGGCCTTGCGAGTTATGATTTCCGGTCCCCAAAGAGGTTGGAAGAGACCTGTTGGATGCCCTTGCCACACGTGGACAAGAACAGTGGAAGCTGACCTGCGCCCATTGATCTTTGGGTTACATACAGCCTCGAGATCAGCAAAGAATAGAGACGGCTGGTTGCGTGTTGTGGAGACGGCAACGCTTCAGAGAAGAGCATCCCACAGGTGGTGGTGGTGGTTGTGATGGTGGTGGTGACGATGACGATGATGATGATGATGATGAAAGAAACATCCCTGCCTTGTTTTCTGGCTAATTATGTGAAGCAACCGTTGCCATGGAAACATCATCCTGGTATTTTGCATTTTAATTTTACTTTACGGAATGGTCACTTGATTTACTTTGCAGAGGAGTCCACCCTGATGCTGTGCATTGTTTGCGTAGGTCTGTCTGGAGCTGGAAAGACTACAATTTCCTTTGCCCTGGAGGAGTTCCTGGTGAGCCAGGGCATTCCGTCGTACAGTCTGGATGGCGACAACATCCGACACGGCCTCAACTCCAACCTCGGGTTCAGTCCGGGTGACCGTGAGGAGAACATTCGCCGGGTTTCCGAAGTGGCAAAGCTGTTTGCAGATGGTGGAATCGTCTGTCTCACCAGCTTCATCAGTCCGTTCAAAAAGGTTTTAAGAAACTTTTCCTGGTTGTCTAGAGTCAGTTGATATTAATAAATGTTTTGTTTTGACGGTGGCGGTGGTGGTGATCATGGTGTTTATGATCGTGGTGGTGATTGTGGTGGTGGTGGTATTCATGGTGATAGTAGTGGTGATCATGGCAGTGGTGTTGATAATGGTGAGAATGGTTGGTGGTCAATGGGTGGGTGATGGTAATGATGGTGTTGGTGAGTATGGGTGGTGATGGTGGGGAATGGGTGGTGGTAATGGTGGTGGCACTGGTTCGTGGTGATTGTGGTGGTGGTAATGGTGGTGATGGTGGTAGTCATGGTGAGTTTGGGTGGTGGTGTTAATGGTAGTGGTGGTGATGGTGGTATTAAGTATTTGTGCCTGCTATTAAAGCTGTAGCCACGCTAATGTCTGCTGCTAGGAGACATTATCTTTGTGTATGTTCTGTACATTTATATAGCACCTTTAGAGGACCCTGTCAGAAGCACTGCCGTATAACAAATTTTTGCCAAGTGTTGATCGATACAGGATACTTGTTTGACTGATCGAAATGGATGTGATTTCTAGGATCGAGAGAGCGCTCGTAAGATCCACGAAGCTGCTGGACTTGCGTTCCTCGAGTGTTACGTCAACACTCCCCTTGAGGTCTGTGAAGAGCGCGATCCAAAAGGGTTGTACAAGAAAGCTCGCAAGGGTGAAATAAAAGGTAAAGTGTTGATAGCAAGTGGAATGGTATGGGTAAATGGATGATGTATTTGTCCGCTTTTCCAGTTGTGGCTTCTTGCGAGGGCTGTGCAGAAATAAAAGATAAATTAATGAATGTCTTTGAGAAGATGGTGTAAGGTATGGATTAGTGAAGAGTTGTGTTCATTTAGTACATCATTTATGTGGTGGTGTTTATGGTAATGGTTGTGGTGGTGGTGGTGGTGGTGGTGGTGGTGCTGGTGGTGGCCTCAACCCTGCTCTTTTTTAAAGGAATTTATTGGGTGATATCCTTCACCACTGCTGACCGTTTGAATGGGTGTCATGCCATTTAAGGTCCCCATGTACGGACTGTGCTAGCCCGAGGTTCAAATCTCTGAAATAGGCCACGATCGGGATGCAAACCGTCATCCTCACACACAGTGAATGTTAGATGACTGAAAGTGAGAATACTCGAAACACAGTAATAATATTAATTTTGAAGAAGAAAATATTCATACAACGTAGACTAAGATTTAATTGGTCTTGGATTCTCTTGTCCTCAGGCGCCACAGGTGTATGAAAGATTGTCCCGATTCTTTGCTCTCTTCACGGTTGAGTAAAACCCAGCCAGGTGTGTCGGTATTGACAGATAACCAACAGCTTAGGCGTACGTTTATGATCCTCTTTGAGTTCTTTAAAGAAGAAATCTGCCTATGTTGTACAAGGTTGTGCAGAACACATACAGTTCGTCCTGGTTTTGCCTCGATATCTGGTCAGCCGTTCGTACTAAACTAGGATTTGTACAATACGCATGGGTTAAGCTCACAAGACCTTTGTCACCGTTGGTGATACGGGTCACTGGGTTTATTTATTTCTTATTTGCTTGCACCCATGACATGCCAGAATGCAGTAGATCTGAATCTGAGATGTGAGAGAGGTGTGTGAACACTCGGTGATTGGATGAGATTGTACAAGAAGCCTTTATTAAATGGACATTTACCTTACCTTACCTTATCTTTTGTGTTCGATCTGGCACCAAAACTGGCCATAAAAAATGGCTTTTGCAGACTAGATTTGATAAATGTAAATGTACCCGTTTTTGCTATAGCAACCGTTTGGCCGTGACCCTGCTTTTTTTGAAGAATTAATCGTTGAGATCCTTCACTACCGCTGCCCGTTTGAATGGGTACCACACTATTTAAGGTCCCTGTGTATGGACTGTGATTGCCCAAGATTCACGTATCTGAAATAAGCCTTGACTGGGACACGAACCGACATCCTCGTGAGGTGACTCGACGTATGCGTTAACCAATGTAGCTTTCAAGGCCAGGTGATATAGCTCGGGTGAATGAGCACTGAGAAATTTCTTAGATTTATTTTTAAGTTACCTTTACGTATGTTTGTATGAAAGTACCTGGGCCTTGGTGAGGTTCAAAAGGCGCTATATAAATGGATGGATACACATACCTGTGTTGGATGAATGATGAGTGATGATTGGAAAAGGTGCACTGAACATATAGACTGGGAGATGATGATGGTGATGATAATAATAAAATAATAAAAATAATAGTAATAGTAATATTGGTAGCAATAATAATAATAGTAACAATATTAATAATAATAATAATAATATTAGTAAGAGTAATATTAGTAACAATAATAATAATAGTAACAATAATAATAATAGTAACAATAATAATAATATTATTAATAATAATAATAAAATAATAATAATAATATTAGTAATAGTAATATTAGTAACAATAATAATAATAGTAACAATAATATTAATAATAATAATATTATTAATAATAATAATAAAATAATAATAATAATAGTAACAATAATAATAGTAATAAGTAGCTGTCCAGCGTGGGAACGCCATCTGCTTCTCCGGAACTCTACTATGAACATATATGATGATGATGATAATTATAATAATAATAATAATAATAATAATAATAATAATAATAATAATAATAATAATAATAATAATAATAATAATAATAATTATTAATAATAATAATATTAATAATTATAATAAAATAATAATAATATTAGTAATAGTAATATTAGTAACAATAATAATAATAGTAACAATAATAATAGTAATAATAATAATAATAATTAATAATAATAATAATAATAATTTGTAGAGTGACGTAGTATGGCCAAGGTCGGAAAGAGGGCGCCGTACCATTATACATGTACAGTTATTTAGTTTTGGGAGATCTTTCCAGTGGGCAAATATGTCGGTCACATTCTTTTATTAATAAAATTGTTTGAATGACTGACAGGGTTTACTGGAATAGATCAATCCTACGAGAAACCGGAGTCGCCAGAACTGACGATCCGAGCGGGGGAGCTGAGCATAGACGAATGCATCCAGCAAGTAGTCGAACTTCTTCAGCAACGGGTAACTCCTCATCAGTGTCGACATCTTTAAATTCAATAAATTTCAACAGTAACCATGTCGTAATGTAAGTTTGTTTGTATCTTATGCGCAGTACTCAAGTCCAGGATTTAATTTGGGATTTGTCTTCTTAGCTGGATGAAACACCCAAGGGAAGGAAAATGAGTGCCTCTCGTACTTTCAACTATGAAACATAGGAGCTTTACTTTTGTACTTTTTGAGAACCAGTCTCTCGTTTTCTCAGTGACTTCCATACGGCTGGTTTTGCATTAATGTTTTTCTACATATTGTCTGTTAAATTTGTTTATTTGATGCTAAATACACATGTAAAATAATGAAATAGTAAGATATATCATAAATTGTATTCGTTATTCGTCATTCTTATTCCCTCAGTTGTTGAAGTTGCCATCTTGTCTGACAGCGATTGGATTTGTCAAGAACCTAAAAATAATGCTGTATAAAGTCTGATTACTATTTCTGTATTTATTAGGTGCTAAACATCAATCGATGGTGTTAAGCGATTGTGAGTGAAGGACTCACTCAAGGTACCTACACCGTAACCGTCTAAGAGGAGGCTCGAACCTGTACTCTCCGCGTTACAAGCCGAGCACTCTAACCAGTAGGCTACTGTGCTTCACAGTGCATTGCATAGCACTGTATTATTTTCTGTTGTCAAGAATGTTTGTCGATTGTAGGAAATCATTCCAGAGTCAGCAACGAATCACATCAAGGAGTTGTTTGTCGATAGTTCAAATGAGGCTGCAGCCAAAGCCGAGGCAGTCGGTCTGCCCACACTGGAAATCAGTGAGGTGAGCATTTTCTTTTGCCAACAGAGATATATAAAAGCAATGATAACATCACTTGACTTGATGGTGACATAACTTGGGTTGAATCTCTATCTTGTAGTGGGAAATGAGCACTTTTACTCTTCCTAGACCAGTGAACATACAGTGGACAAATCCCGAAGTTCTCTAAATCACAAGACTTGTATACTTTCAATCTGATCAAATTCTGCTGCTTGGCGACAGAGGCAGTTGTGTGGAGCCAATTGGCCCATAGTGTCTTGACTCCAAGTGTGCGCGCTAGATTTGAACCCTCGATTAACTGTGGGGCACAGTGGTCTTGTGGTAGTGCACTGCGTCTGTCATCCAACGATTGTGGGTTTGTGCCTAATGAGCAGACTCTGCGTGACAAACATGGACAAATTGTTTGCACACTTTTGTCTTGTTGAACCTCAGGTTCAGTTTTACTGACCTTGAGCATGTAATAAGTGCAATATAAATGAATACTTAATTGACAAATAAATAAATTGAAGTAAATAGATTAACAAATAAATAAAATTGATAACAAGACAAGCCTGCTGTAGACCGCCAAAGTTATCAGTTATGTTCCCTTGGATTTAAGTAAGTAAAGTAAGTAAAGTATTCTCCAGCTGAGTAAGTAAAGTATTTAAGTGAGTAAAGTAACATCTCCAGGTAAGTAAGCAGAATCTCCATGACACTTGTTTTCTGGTTGCAGGTGGACCTCCAGTGGGTGCAGGTTTTGGCCGAGGGCTGGGCCACACCCCTCACGGGTTTCATGAGGGAGAAAGAATTCCTGCAGTCACAACACTTTGGCTGTCTGCTTGACGGAGGCATCACGAACCAGTCCATCCCGATAGTGCTAGCCGTTCAGACCTCAGACAAGGAGCGCCTGGAGGGCTGCCCCGCTTTCACGCTTACCCACGCAGGAAGGCACGTGGCCATTCTCCGTATGCCGGAATTCTACGAACATCGCAAGGAGGAACGATGCTGCCGGCAGTTTGGAACTTGCAACATGGGGCATCCTTACGTCAAGGTTAGCCGCTCGTGTTACGGGAATCTTATGAGTTTAAATATAAGTATGGAGAAGTTTGTTGATAACTTTGAAGGTGAAAATGGTTTAAGTGTTGCTTGTTCAAGGTTTACTGGAATCTGGTGATTCTGTTGGTGGCGATGATGATTACTTGTATAGTGTGATGATGATGAGTTCTCTGCCCGAAGGCAGGTCCGTTGGCTTTATGCCACTGGGGGATGACATAAGTGAGGTCGTTTATCGTTGCCTTCCTCACAGACAGTTGTGGGTGAGCAACTTGTCCAAGTGGCTACCCAGTGGCTTGAGGCAGATCTGAACCCTCAACCCTCCAGTTACGAGGTAGAGACCATACCACTACACCACCGCGTCCCGCGTGTACAGTGTGGTTGCCCCAAATTAACACAGGAAATACCCTCGCCGAACCCTATATGTCAGACCCTTTTTGGTTGACCTGTATATAGGTTGACCTATATACCTCTTATATTTTTGTTTACATTACATTTACATGTTTGTATGAAAGTATCTGGGCCTTGGTGAGGTTCTGAAGGTGCTATATAAATGGATAGGTACATGCAAATATGATGTATGAATGTTTCGTGATTGGAAAAGGTGCATGATTGAAACTGTTGCATGATTGAAACTGTATCTTTAATTGCATCTGGTGAAATATTGGACTTGTGGAGTGAGCATGTGCAGTTGATTGTTTTAAAACTGTATTGATCTGATGTCAACGTTGATAAGTCAGGAAATTATATTATATTTTTACCATGTTCATGAATGATAATCGGTATTGTCACTGGCTATAGGAGGCGGATGTAGGTATCAATGAAGATGGTGGTGATGGTGTCGTTGTTGATGATGATGATGATGACGATGACGACAATGATGGTGACATTGAGGATGATGATGGTGACGATGATAATGATGGTGATGATGATAATAATGGCATCACTGATGGTGAGGGGATTTCAAGAGTTGTAGAGGTGTAGACAATGGAATCAAATGCTTTGATGTCTTTGTTTTTCTATCAGATGATTTTTGACGGTGGAGACTGGTTGTGCGGAGGAGACATCGAAGTCCTCGACCGAATCTACTGGAACGACGGCCTCGATAAATATCGCCTCACGCCAAAAGAACTACGCTTGAAGTTTCGTGAACTAAACGTAAGTCGTTTATCAGCTAGAAAGGAAGGCTGGCCGATTATACTTGAGCTCCCCTTTCACGTTGCAGAGTTTGGGTCTGTGGACCTTGAAATTAATATGTTGAATAGTCTGTATTGAACTCAGTAATGTAATGTGATATTAGATGTTGTAACCACACTTTTACTAAAAGATGTTTAGTTCTAGAGCAGTGTCACTTATTGTGTATTTTTCCTCTTGATCGGTTAAGGGGCTTTGGTTTAAATTGTGTGCTAGTAATTCGTGTGATCCTATTTTTGATGAGCGTAATTAGTAACTTTTAATGTTTTACTTGAGCTATTCAAAGGACCACACTCAAGAAGTGTGAAGAAGGCGTTGTATTACGTCCATCACAGCTGTGCTTAGGAGTACTTTAACTTACAGGAATTTTTTACTTTTATTATCATGTATCTGAAGTGTGTAGAACTGTTCTGTTACTCAGATAAATGTTACATTACATTACAATAATATTTGCACGCATTTGATGTTTCAGGCAGACGCAGTCTTTGCTTTTCAGTTGCGCAATCCGATCCACAATGGTCATGCTCTGCTGATCCATGACACAAAACGGCGCCTAATGGAGCGTGGCTACCGAAATCCCGTCCTACTTCTCCATCCACTCGGTTAGAATCAACCACTGCAACTGATAAACGAATGAACCGTTTATTGATTTCCAAACCAGACAATATCGACTAATGCAAACTCAGGCTTGCTGGTATCAATATAGCAATCAAAACTTGCTAAAGGCAATAACAGTAGCAATAACTTAGCAACGGCTGGTATCGATAGGCAATCCAGAAAGTCAGTTGAAGTTATATTTTTAAAGGTAATTAGTAACTTCTAATGCGCTGGAAATTCTCTCCTGAGGACAGTGATTGAAGGAAGAATAAAAGGAAAGAAGGTTCCAAGAAGACCAAGAAATATGCTGTTGGACTGGATGATGGATAAAGAAGGAAGACGGGGCTACAGAGAAGTTAAAGAAAAGGCACAGAACAGAGGAGTGGCGTCGTTGGACTCTTGGGCCTGCCTAATGGCAGAACACTGAAGAAGAAGAATGCGCTGGTGTTTGATGCACAAGGCATCAACCAAAGGCATACCAAAGCCAGACTGCAGTCAGAGTTGTGCTGAAAACTAAATATTGTCCAAAACACAAGCATTGGATCTTGTTGTCTCTTAACTTGACACCAGTTCTGCATATTTGTGCATAGTGGTGTCAATTTAAGAGACAACAATATCCAATGCTTGTGTTTTGGAAAATATTTAGTTTTCAGCATGACTGATTGCAGCTTGGCTTCGGTACACCTTTGGTTGATGCCTTGTGCATTAGACACCAGCACATTAGAAGTTACTAAATACAGTTACAATAACAATTAATTACTTTAACTGACTTTCTGGATTGCCTATTGAAACCAGCTGTTGTCACCAATATGCATCAAGTTTCATTGAGGTTTGTCTGAACGTAAGAAATAAATTGCTGGATGACCAGGTGAGAGTTTGTGTTTGTCATTGGCAGGTGGTTGGACAAAGGACGACGATGTGGCGTTACCATGGCGCATTCGTCAGCATCAGGCTCTGATGGATGAGAGGGTCTTGGATCCTGACTCGACTGTCATGGCCATCTTCCCATCTCCCATGATGTACGCTGGGCCAACTGAGGTATGCCAGAGATGCTGTCGGCTTCTGAGGTTGATTGTATTATCGTTGTCATTGTTCCTCAGACATTGGACTAAGGTGGCATGTCAGCTTTACACCTCATTGCCTTGATTTGCAGTGAAACTGCGCATATCCTCGAAGGCCTTCGTCTTTGATAGGAGTGCGTCCTTAAACCCAATACACACCCTGGACTGCATGATAATCTAGTAGTTAGCATGGTGCTGTCACCCCAAAAGTCAGGGCTCAAATCCACGCCTGGGCAGAGAGATGTGTTTAGATTTATGCTCCACTTGTGCTTCTGGTAAACTAGGTTATAAAATGAGTGCACTGACTGTACACTGTCGGTGGGAAGAGCAGGCAGCGGGGAGAGGACTGGCTAAACACCCTCTTGTGTGGAGGCTAAGAAACTGAATTTGCTGACTCTTTGTACCTGTGGCTCTTTTGCGCTTGGCTTATGGTACTGCTCTTCTTTATTTCATTTTCCTTGAAGGGATCGTATTCGTAAACTCGAGATTTCTACAGCACCCAAGTCGCAGGAACAAGCTTATTCACAGGCACTTAGTCAAAACAAATTCGACAGGCAAGAAGGAATTGGTTCCAGGTCAAGATCCAAGTGTCAGGCAGGCAGACAGTCAGAGGGCTAAGGTGGATGTGGGATAAGGGGAAGAGGAAGAATCAGGATAGGTTATCCTGCTCAACTAGCGTGCAGCTTTTCCACAGAGGAGAGAGAGTCTTGTTAATTATTATTATTTTTATTATTTTTGTTGTTGAGAGTCTTGTTAATTATTATTGTTTTATTATTTTTGTTTTTTTACAACGTTCTCCTAGTTTAGTTTTTTCAGATCAGGTATAAATGATCTGTTTGGAATAAGCGCGTGATGTCTGCTATCGTTGTAGGTGCAGTGGCATGCAAAAGCACGGATGGCAACAGGTGCCAACTTCTACATTGTTGGCAGAGACCCAGCTGGAATGCCTCACCCAGACACGAAGGCAGACCTCTTCAATCCATCCCACGGAGCTAAGGTAATCCCTGATCCTTAGGAACTTGCTTCCATTCACTCCTTCCTTGGCCTTGATGTTGAAATAATCACCAGTCACTTGACTTGTTTGTGCCAAGGAAACAAAGGAACTCCAGAGTCTTTTGAGTCAGATTTATCGACTGATTGTAATTGTAATACAAAAATTTATGTAGCGCCTGTTCAAGATTTGCTTCAACACAAAACTGTTGTTAAACCGAATTGGTTTTCAAGCAATTATGGAAAAGAGGCAGAGAAACCTTGTCTTAGGGTGCTAGGCAGCCTATTCAGAAAGTTATACCAACCACAGCAAAGCTCCTAAGCTGCACCATGGAAGGTCAGGCCAGAGGGATCATCAGGTGACTTAGCATAGGAGGACGAAGCAATCTACCTCCAGGGATGGAAGATTCCCAGACGCTTAGCTCTCAGAGATAAGGGGGAGCATAGCCTGCAAGACTGTTCTACATAAGCATTAAGATCTTAAACTCGACATGTTTTTGCATGGGTAACCAGTGCGTCTTCTCCTGCATGAAGGACAATAGTAATAAGACATTTTATATAGCACCGTAACACGGCTGATATTTTGGAAAGATAGGTACAGTATTGAGTCGTGACTTGAAAATGCATCCAGAGGTGGTGCATTCTTCACATGGTCATGAAGACTGTTCCACGCAGGAACATTCACCGAACCTTGTGGAAGACCATGGGACATGCAGTTGATTCCTCAGTGAGGACCACAGCCAACATAAAGCTGGATATATGCCCAAATCTAGGTATAGTTTGATTAAATGTTTGATTATTGACCATTTGGTCTTCTGCTTGATATCACAGGTTCTGACTATGGCTCCTGGCCTGACCCAGCTCGAGATTGTGCCTTTCCGTGTCGCTGCCTACAACAAGGTCACACGATCGATGGACTTCTACGACCCGGAAAAGCCAGAGAACTTCCTGTTCATTTCAGGCACCAAGATGCGTGCCTTGGCGCGTGCCGGTGATACCCCACCCGAGGGTTTCATGGCACCCCTTGCCTGGAAAGTTATGGTCGAATACTACCAAAGTCTTTCCAATTCCAACCAGTCTTAGTAGCTCTTGGAAGGCATATTCCAAGCTATGAAAGAACAAGGTCACGCAAGCCATATTTCTCTGAATGTTTACCCAGTTAGTATGTATTTTATTAGTACGGAGTGGGTCAGAAATTTGAAGCTATTGCTTTAGTGATGTTGAGTACTACTAAAGTCAGTTTCAACTTGCTGTTTCAGCTCTAGGAAGGTGTATTTGATGTTTCCAAGTAACTAATCTAGCTAGATTTCGGTCAGTTTTTATGATGGCAGTGTACATTTTTCTTGTACGTGGTGGGCCAGAAATTTGAAGCCCTTGATTTAGAAATAGCCAGCGTTCTTACACCAGCAGCGAGCATGTGAAGAGTGATTACGAAGTCTACTATTAGTATTACAAAATTTGTCACATGCCCTAAGTCACACAGTAGCATTATTCTGCTGTGCAGTATTATGATTCTGAAAATTGTAATGGTATGACTGGTGTAATTACCTAATCACAAAATTTATTACACTATTCTTTTCGTTGTTAATCAAGTTACAGTTGAATGTGGTAACAGATAGCACACGTTGTAGGAGTATTGCGAAAGAATTCTCCCATGAAGATATTCCCTGATATGTTGGAAATACGTGGCTAGTATTGCAAAAGAATTATCTATCTAATGAAGATATTCCATAATATGTTGGAAGTATATGATTTGGTAGTGAATGGGATTTCTGCATATTCTGCTGAATTGTAAACATTTAATGATATTAAGAATTTTATTGGATTTGTTATTTTTCTTGTATTTGTGGGTAGTTGTAGATTGTTGGTTTTCTGTTTTGTTATCAAAGTATTCATCCACTGAACTTGCCAAGCCTCTTCCGTGGTTTTAGGAGCAAGACATTTCCATTCTCTTCTGTTGTAAGGCTAGATTTGTTAGATTTGTCTAGGGATGAGTTGGCTTCTGAGTTTAATTTTAAGTACCAGTTTTATTGTAATTTGTTTTTTGAATCTGGTTCCTTGAGCACTGAAAGTTTCCAAACACGGCTGAACTTTTTCAGTGCTCTCTTTCTACCTTGCAAAGCAGGACTTGACTAAGAACAAATGGAGCCATGACAGAACTCTATGAACATGTGGCATGTTTTGCACTGCGTTTTTAGACGGTTTTAGAAGGGTCCTATATAAAGGCAGATGTATATAATAAAAAATGTGAGCCGTAGAAGAAATCTAAGTCCTGTACTCTGAGTCTAAGTATTTCCGCTATATACTCTTCTCTTTTTGGGGTCAGGTTTTCCACTTCACGCTGCTTGCTTCATGTTGGGTCCAAATGTTTCCCCTATATCCTTCTCGTTTCTTTTTTGGTCCAGCGTTTTCCACTTTGCACCTCACTTCTATTTTTCCCTTTACTCTTCTCATTTTGTTTTTTAGGTCCAAGATTTCCACTGTACACTTTTTCTGTTTTTGTCTTATGTTGTACATCCGAGTGTGAAGTTGCCGGTTCGCATCCTGGTCATAGCTTATTTCAGAGATTTGAATCTCGGGCTGGCATGGTCCGTAAATGGGACCTTAAATGGCTGGCACCCATTCAAACGGTCAGCGGTGGTGAAGGATCTCACCCAATCAGTTCATTGAAAAATGAGCAGGGCCTAGGCCATGGAATCACTATAGAAAATCGTGTATGTTTACAATTGTATAGGCCTATGCTGCAGAAGAAACCTTCTGGATGCCTAGCCATGCTTTGGCTTCAGGTACAACTCGCCCTTTGACTCGCAGTTGAAGGAAACTAGAGAGAAGTCGCATGATATTTTTGGTATACTTACTGATATGAATTTTACTTATTTAGACAAATGTATTTACAATGTCTGTACAAAAATAACGCTTGATTTTATTAGTGAAGTTGCTGTGCGTAGGTTAAATGTGTCGTGCATCGTGTCTTTTTAAAAATTTTGACTTGTAACTTTTTGTTGACCAATCTGAAATTTAATGACCAAATCCTCAGGTTGTATTCTGATTTGTTTTTTGTCTGCAGAATCGGCCAGAAGCTGAGTTTTGTTTTTTTATTTTGCATTTTTGTTTTGCATTTTCAGTTTCATTTACATTTTGCTTCAACAGTGTATTTGTTGAAGGGTGGATGAATAATGATGAACTGCTAAACTTGCGGTAACTACTGACCTGGTTGAAACTGAGCTTAGTTGCTTTAGAAAAACGTGTACATAGGGAGACTTTCTTACGGGAAAACGAACAAAATCTAACATCCTGCACCATGCTATCTGTCTGTTGTAAATGTGCACGGTTTTATATAGCGACCACAATGTAGCCTAGACCCCGCACATTTTGCAATTGTGTCAGGCTTTCTTGCTGTTGTTTTATCAGCCTGTGTATCTATCTCCGACTCGGTCTCTCTCGCTGTCGTTTTGTATGTGTATCTCTGTCTGTCTGTCGCGATTGGTCGCGCGCTGTCGTTCTGGCTGTTTATCTGATTCACTAAACTTTTACAGATATTATCGCGAGACAACGTTTACCGAAGTTTCGTTAAATAATTTGTTTGTCGGGTGTCAAATAAACTATGAATACTCCGACCCGTTTTGCTGGAATTGCTGCTGCCATCTGCCGAATGCGAGTACAACGAACTCCATCTGTTGAATAGTTTTGTAAATAACGTCTGCCGAAAACTAGCATAATTAAGCCACCTGGGAAGTGTGAAGCACACAAGTGAACAAGGCAGTTCCTTCTGCCATCCACAGGGGCAGCCATGGATACGAATCGTATCGTAATCCTCTAAATTTCTACAGTGGAAACAGAATCGATAAGCAAATGGTTCGTTTTGTTTCGAAGTGTTGGCGATTTCAATTTCTCTATCTCCGCATGAAACTGCGAGTTATCGGTCTTCTTCCTAACCGTCTGATGTTCCCACCGCTGATGTACGGTAGATGGCGTAAGTAACTGCTTTCTCTATGCGCAAATTTATGTGGGCACCCATGTTTACACGGCGGCTTTTAAATTAATGTTATTATGCCATGTGTCTATGACACACGGCTACTTGGCAGGTCGTAATCTTAATCGTAATCCCGAGATTTCTACAGCGCCCATCGAAATCCACGTTACGGGGACCCGCCTATTCACATGCGCTCAGTCAAAACAAAATCATTAGGCAAGTGTTCGGTTCCAGGTAAAGACCCGTCAGGCAGACAGCGTGGCAGCTACGGTGGGCGATGTTTGGGATTGGAGCGGAAAGAGGGATAAGAGGAAGAAGGTGGGACCTAAGATGTCCTAACGCTGGGATGTTTTATTTTGCATCGTAAGCCGAGTGCAGAGGGAGCTTGAACCATGGCGGCAGGACGGTCCTATACACGAGTGTTTATAGGTAAAGGTAGGTTTTATATCGGCCTCGACCCTGCTCATTTTACAATGAATTTATCGGGTGAGATGCTTCACCACCGCTGCCCCGTTTGAATGGCCATTTAATATGAATAAAAATAATAAGAAAATTTATATAGCGCGGTAGCAGGGCCGAGACAGAAGAAAAGGGCGCTGTAAATCGAGTTCAAAAGGTCCCCTTTAAGGCACCCGTATACGGACCTTTCTGCCCCGAGATTAAAATCTCTTAAATATAGCCACTGTTGGTATGCGGACCGGTATCCTCACGCACAGAGGCGCCTAGACGTAGAGCTTTGACCAATGTACAAGAGACGAGGGACAGCAGCAGGTGGCACAAAAATGTTCGTGGTGCAGCCAATCTTCGGCTCGAGGACGGTTGAAGAAAGACAAGACAAGACTATACTCTGCCCAACCCATTCAAAATTACCCAAAATTCACAACTTAATTAAATCTATACTATCATACCCGAAAATTATAATCTACAAAAGATTCATTTCCTTGACTCAGTCAAATCTCCAGCCGACTCCGCGCAGATAAAAACCGTCATCTCTTCACTTCTGCGCAATTTCTGTTCAAAGAAACGCTTCAGGTTCCCGCCTTAGTCTGTCACCTTGCCTCACTTAAAAGGTACGCTTTCCTTTAGCGCCTTTATAACTTTTGTGACACCCCGCAAGCTGCTTTACGCAGAACTCTGCCCTGCTGATACAGTCTGCAGAATTGGGACGATTTACGCACCGTTGCTTACGTCATTTGTCTGATAGTGCTATTTAAATACAGGGTTTGAAATGTCGATAATAAAATAATAAAAGTAAATAATGTAAATATTTACTTCGACTTGCCAGCTCAGTTGAATCAGTCATCTTCCACGTCTGTCTGTCTGTCTGTCTGTCTGTCTGTCTGTCTGTCTGTCTCTCTCTCTCTCTCTCTCTCTCTCAGCTCCAACCCAAAGATAGCCTACAGTACACTGTCTGCCTGCATGACTCTTGGAGTTAGACCTGAAACCGAAACATTCTTGCCTATTTACTGAGTGCCTGTGAATAAGCGACTTAGACGATTACAGTTACGATAGGGATTAACTAATACCTTTCAAAAACGTGACAAAAAAACGTGTAAGTGTAGAGCACCAGTTTATAACGAAATTGTGAAATTGCAGTATTTGAAATTTACGGGGTTTTTCTTTTAAAATATAAATGTAAATGTAGGCCTACACTTTTTCTATAGCGACCGGATGACCTCGACCCTGCATGCTCATATATCAATGAATTAATCGGGTGAGATCCTTCACCACCGCTGCCCGTTTGAATTGGCGCCACGCCTTTTATATTATTATTCAGTGTTTAACGACATCTTGTAGCTGTCACAGCGGTTAACTTCGACCTTCTCACAGTTCCAAACGAAGGAAACTACCATATGATCGAAATTGACGAATATATAGCTTCGTGAATACACGATTTAAAGGTGTTTAAGCAAAACCAAATATTTGTAAATTGTAAATGTAAGCCTATACTTTTTACATAGCAACCGTACGGTTTTCGACCCTACTCATTCTTCAATTAATTTATGGGATGAGAATCTTTACCACTTTACTGGCGCCCGTTTGAATGGGCGCCAGTGAAGTGTCCTGCCACTCCGATCAAAGTTAATATAAACCCCCGGCGTTGTAGATCTCCATCACGAGGTACACGGTGGTATATGCGATGAACCATGCAATGCGTACCAAACTAATACATCGTTTGCTGCATTCATTCATTCATTCATTCATTCATTCATTCATTCGGTCATTTCTGCATTCATTCGTGCGTTCGTTCATTCATTTGTTCGTTCATTCCTTCGTTCGTTGTTTCGTTCAATCATTAATTTATTATGTGAAGTCACTCACTCACTCACTCTCACTCACACACACACACACACACTCATTCATTCATTCTTTATTTCTGTCATTCTGTCATTCTTTTATTTGTTCGATAAATTATGCGTTCCTTCATTCAAAGATTTAGTTCTTGGTTCATTCATTTCAGTGTGGAACTCTTTACCTGAATCTATTCGAAGATGCTCTTCAATAGATGATTTTAAATTAAAACTTAAGACTCATTTATTCTCTCAGTACTATAATTATTATATTGTAACGCGTCCTTTGAGTAAGACATTGTTTTATTAAGGCGCGTTATAAATAGAAGTTGTATTGTATTGTATTGTATAGTGTTCTAGTAAAACAGAGGCGTCCAACTATTCGAAATTGCGATTACAGCAATGTAACTTGCGTGGGTAAAGTAATATCTCGCCAAGCCCTCGTCGAGCTAAAGGGGCGGGGCCTAATAAGAGGGCGCGTATATTGGCTGGCGCCCATTCCTAGAACTGACCTATGGCGTCGTTCGACCGGTCGAGGACGTCGCTTATTGGTCGGAGGCAACTGGGCAGAGTGGCGCGCGCTGAATACTGTCACCAGAAACCGTTACGCTTCTTGGATTCAGACGCTGCGTCGCCACGCATCAGTGACAACGACGCTATCCATCTCTTATCAGTACCGTCTATCGCCGTATGTTACCGTCGTCTGTTATCGGAGATCGTAGTATGCATCAGTCGCCCTACGTCACTTCGACGAGAGGTTATTACAGCCGTGACGCAATGATGGAGTATATTCAGTCATGCGCGAAATGTAAGTTTAATCGATCCATATCCTTTCGGCATATCATCAGCCTATCGCTCAGTTTAGGCTCTCATTAGTCGGACGATATTAGGCATGTATCATGAGGTAGTTGGACATCTTCGCAGAATCCGTAGCCTAACTTCTGGTTTCTATGACCTGTCGGAATTCGATCCGGCTTCTCCAACGGTGTATGAGTTTTGACTGCGATTTTGACTTGAAGCGACCATCGATTGCCCTGAGCATTATGATAACGGCGCTATAAAAGTCATTAGATTAGATTAGAATTGCACATGATGATGATAATAAAATAATAATAATAATAGTAGTAGTGGTGGTGGTAGTGGTAGTAGTAGTAGTAGTGGTAGTAATGGTATGTGTATGTCGATGCTGTGTATGTATGTATATATGTATGTAAATGTCATGTATGTATGAATGCATATATGTATTTATGTATGTATATATGTATATATGTATATATGTATGTATGTATGTATGCATGCATGTATGTATGTATGAATATATGTATATATGTATGTATGTACTTATGTATGTATGTATGAATGTATGTTTGTATATATGTATGTATGTATGTACATATGTATGTATGTATGTATGCATACATGCATGTATGTATGTATGTATAAATGTATGTATGTATGTATGTACTTATGTATGTATGTATATATATATGTATGTATGCATGCATGTATGTATGTATGTATGTATGTATGTGTTACGTGTTTAGCAAGTCCTCCAGGCCAAGTCTACTTCCACCATCTTCAAGGAACATCGAGAACCGCAAGAACCTTTCAGGACTGTGAGTCATTTCGTTTTTCCATGACCCTAATGGACAATTCATATAGCGCACGATATTTATGGCCCAATACGTGGTAGCTTTGCCCTCGCTGGCCCTTCACCCTGAAACAGGCTGCCATGTAACCTGTGACATGACCTTATTGACCTCTCGATTAAAGACCATTCTATTCTATCATGGTCTTGTGTTCTTAATTCTGGCGAGTTTTCTGATAGAGGAGCTACATAAGTCTGGGCTTATTACGATTACGATTACGATTAATAAGGTCTTTCAGGTATCCGACTCTACCACCGACCATGTAAAGTTTAGTACAGATTGCCGCTATATAAATAAGTCTATTGTATTGTAATGCATAATCCATTTATGGAGCGCCTGTTTAAGGAAAAAACTAGTGTAGATGATCTCAGATGTTGTTAGCATTATATGCTCGCCATGTTTTCAATTACGTTCTTGCTTCCTGTTCTTGCACGTGCACTGGCGAGGCACTTCCGGTTTGCCTGGATGAAAGCTTCGCTGCAGTTGGTTCGTCGCACAAGAATGGTTGCCAGTTCTAGACATGACTGAGTGATTGATTGATTGACTGATAGATTGATTGATTGGCTGGCTGGTTGACTGGCTAGTTCGTTCGTTCGCTCATTCGTTCATTTCTTCATTTATTCATTCACTCATTCTTTCATTCGTTTGTTCGTTCTTTCAGTCGTTCATTCGTTCATTTATTTATTTATTCATTCATTCATTCATTTATTCATTTATTCATTCATTCATTCTTTCATTCATTCATTCATTCATTCATTCATTTATTCATTCAAGCGGTCATTTGTAGTTTATTTGTGCACTGTATACGTCGACGTCGTCTTTTAGTATTCCATAAAATAGCGCTACATAATTGTATAATTGCGTTGCATGCATTACGATACTTTGACTCTCGATTCAGTCAACTGCAACCGATTCGCATGAGTGAATCTGCATAGGCAGAGGGAAAACTGCGAAGAAATTAATTTTTGATTCGTGTTTGTCATGTAAGAGCGACTCTTCAAAGAAATATGTTTCTTAAAATATTATCATACATATATGTTTATCAGTTTATGAGTTTATAAGCGCATTCAGTGAGCTTTGGAGTCCATGCTTGCTCTGATTTATAGAATCACCTCTAGGCAAATGATTGGCAATTCCAAAGCGTCGCGAAGGTGGCAAGAAATGGCGACAAGGCAAGAGGCCAGCGTCACGGTTGGCGATCTCTACCAGCACGATAAAGAGGAGGAGAAGGAGAAGGAAGAGGAGCAGAAGGAGGAGAAGGAAAAGGAGGAAGAAGTGGAGGAAGAGGAGGAGAAGGAAGAAGTAGAGGAGGAGGAAGAGGAGCAACAGGAGAAGGAGGAGGACGACACATAAGAGAATAAGGAGGAGAAGGACGATGTAGGAATGAGAGCAGGAAAAGGAGAAAGCAAAAGAAAAAGAGGAAGAGGAGATGGAGTACTAGAAGGAGGAGAGTTTGTAGTAGGAAAAGGATAAGTTGGAAAAGGAGGAGGAGCAGAAAGCGCAAAAAGATCAGAAAGAGGTGGGGTGGATGAAGACGAGGAATAGGAGGAGGAGGAGGAGGAAGAGGAGGAGGAAGAAGAGGAGGAGGAAGAGGAGGAGGAGGAAGAGGAGGGGAGCAGGAGCAAGGAGCAGGAGGAGTGAAGTAAGCTGTGACGTTTACGATTGCGTTATGCTCGACAGGCCACGGTGGAATAAATCAGCTGGGTGGTGTTTTCGTCAACGGTCGTCCCCTGCCGGACCTCGTCAGGCAGAGGATCGTGGAGCTGGCCCAGCAGGGGGTCCGACCCTGCGACATCTCGCGCCAACTGAGGGTCTCGCATGGATGCGTCAGTAAGATCCTTGGCAGGTATGCAGACTCCGTTTTACAACTTATTCACCACCAACTTTGACTTTCATGGGAGGGCGGGTGCGTTTCTGAAGCGTTTATGAAGCCCCGCCTCTAAGCCTCTATCTGTAATTATTAGCGCTTTTCTTGTTTACACATACACCTAATCATATTCATCATCACCACCGTCGTCGTCGTCGTCATTATCATAACCAACAACGTCTCCGGTATTTCTTGACGAGGCGCTACGCAAATTTGCGTGAACTCACTTACAGTTACAGTCTTGGATTCGTCTTTCCATTGGTGAAGTTCCGTATATATCCTCTCTCTGTGTGTGTGTCTCTGTCTCTCTGTCTCTGTCTCTGTCTCTTTCTCTGTCGCTCTCTCTCTCTCTTTCTGTATCTCTGTCTCTGTCTATCCTCTGTCTGAATTTGTCTCTCTGTCTTTTCTTTTCTTTCCTTGTTTCTCCCTTCCTCACTCCGTCCCTCCTCTCTCTCTCTCTCTCTCTCTCTCTCTCTCTCTCTCTCTTTCTCTCTCTGTCTCTGTATATATATATATTTCAATACTTTTTCCTTTCCATTTTTAGTTTCGTATACTTTTACATTACCTTGTACTACGTTACATTCGGTCATTTCTCTGCCCTCCTTTCTCCTCCTCTTCCTCCTACTTCTCCTTCTCCTCCTCCTTCTCTCTCCTCCTCCTCCCCTCTCCTCCTCCACCCCTCCTCCTCCTACTCCTCCTCCTCTCTTCCCCATCCATTTCTCCTCCTCCCTCTATCAACTCTTCCTCTGCAACATCTGATGCGCGCCATATGACCTCAGCGCATCATCTTTCGCGCCGCCCTTCACGAGCGTCGTGTATGCAACGGGGTAGATTAAAACGGGGTAGAACTGGGGTCAACCGATGACCGCCTGCACGGCCCGATCTACGAAAGGTCACGGGGTCAAACGCCACCTCATCAATCACACAACGACGACCTGATGGGCCTTTTGTTGACGCAAACCGGGCAATACCTGTCACCCCAGTGTAGTCCCCCACGGAAGGGTCTATCGGGTTACCCCAAGGTACTGTCTCCTCGACGAGTGAAGCGCTAGCCAGTCCGTCTGATTGGGGCCACGCACGCCCCCCCCCCCCACAGGTAGACGACCATATGTTTCTTTATTTACCTACAGAATATATACATATGTATTAACATATGTCTATATATATATGTATATACCTTATATAAATATGAATAGGTATGAATGTATATATATATATATAAACAATGTGTGTGTCTTTATGCATAAACCCGTAGGCGTTATACAAATATTAACATACATACATACACGTGTGAAAGACATAAATGTAACATACGCGGACACAGGAACAGAGAGAGAGAACGAGAGACAGACAGACAGAGGCAGATACAGAGAGCAAGTGAGAGATAGATAGATAGATAGATAGATAGATAGATAGATAGATAGATAGATAGATAGATAGATAGATAGATAGATAGATAGATAGATAGATAGATTGATAGATTGATAGATTGATAGATTGATAGACAGGCAGACAGAAAGACAGATTGATTGATAGACAGACAGACAGACAGACAGACAGACAGACAGACAGATAGATAGTTAGATAGATAAAGAGAGACAGAGAGACGGAGACGGAGAGAGACAGAGAGAGAGCTAGAGCTAGTGAGAGAGAGAGAGAAAGAGAGAGACAGAGAGAGCGAATGAGAGAGAGACAGAGAGAGCGAGTGACAGAGAGAGACACGAGTCTTCATGTGTTGATTAGCATTCTGATCCAGTGGACGGTCGAAGTACCCGTATGTTCCCGTATAATGAGATCGGTTCCACTCATGCGTGGCAGCGCTGAGAGAACGGAACCTGAGTGGAAGATCGGCAACGGTTCCTCGCGGAAGCTCCCTCTTCCGCAAACAACGGAAATCACGGAACCAATTAACCTATCGCCATCCAAATGACATTCCTTGTCTGCATCTATCTCTGCATATGTTACATTTATGTAACGTAATGTATGGGATACTTTTGAGATGGATGGAGAAAACATAGAAGTTGTATCAAGTTTCTCATTTCTGGGATCATTAATTGAGAGAGAGGGCAGGTGTGATGGAGAGGTGAGAAGGAGAATTGCACTAGGCAAAACTGCAATGCAGGGAATGGCAAAGATATGGAAGGACAGACATGTGAGCATGAAGACAAAGACAGGTCTTGTCAAAGCAATGATCTTCCCCATAGTATTATATGGAAGCGAGACATGGACAAAAACGAAAGGCTTGGAGGATAAAATCGCTGCGTGTGAAATGTGGATATGGAGGAAACTCTTGAGGATATCATGGAGGGAAAAGAGAACAAATGAATCAGTACTACAGGAGATTGGTGACCTAAGAGGTGATCTGACATTGAATCAAAGAGCCAGCAGGCAGAAGATGATGTACTTTGGACATGTGATGCGCGCTGATGGACTAGAAAAGACGATGATGTTGGCGTGTGGAGAGGGAAAGAGGAGAAGAGGACGACCGAGAACTAGATGGATAGAAGAGGTACAGAGGAAGACAGCGATGAATCTTGCACAGCTGAGGGATGTGGCAATGGACAGAAGAGCATGGAGAAGTCTGGTCATGACGGTCGCTAGGGTTCCAAGAACCGACGGCACAAGGTGACAAGGTGAATGTATGGATGTATGTATGTTTACATGCATGCATGTATGTATGTATGTATGTATGTATATATGCATTATGTATGTTTGTATGTTTGCATGTATGTTTGTATGTATGTATGAAAGAATGTGTGTATGTATGTATGTATGTATGTTTGTATATATGTATGCATGAATGTATGTATGTATATATGTATGTATGTAAGTATGTATACATATGTATATATGTATGTATACATGTTTGCATGTATGTATGTTTGTATGTGTGCATGTATATATGTATGTATGTATGTATGTATGTGTGTATGCATGTATTTATATATGTATGTATGTATGTCTGTGTGTATGTATGTATGTATGTATGTATGTATAATAAGGGAATCATATAGCTCCTTCAGAATCCTTACCTTACATCTTCCCTGCATATTACACTTTTCCTCGCTCTCACATCTACACCTACATGCTTGCTGTTTCTTTTTGGAGATTCTACGACACGGGGTCAATAAAGCCGGGGGTGATCGGGGGTTCGAAGCCGAAGGTGGCCACCCCGAAGGTCGTGGCGACCATCTACGAGTACAAGAGGGACAACCCAACGATGTTTGCCTGGGAGATCCGAGATCGTCTGCTCAGCGATGGCGTCTGCGATCAGGAGAACGTACCCAGTGTCTCGTCCATCAACAGGTGCTTCCGTCTGACCCGACCTGACCTGATATGACCTGACCTGACCTAATATGACCTGACCTAATATGACCTGACCTAATATGACCTGACCTGACCTAATATGACCTGACTTAATATGACATAACCTGACCTAATATGACCTTGCCTAATATAATCTAATTTGATCATGTCTAGTCTACCCTGGTCACTATATATTATCATGATCACCGTATTGAATATTATGGTGATTGTTATGATGATGAAGATGATTATTTTGAAGATGATGATGCAATCGATTATCCGATGATGATGGTGAGGGGCTGTGATGATGACGACGATGATAACGATGATGACGAGAATATGATTTAGATGTAGTCTTCATTTGTGTCGTCATCGGCAAGGTAAGGTAAGGTTAAATAAGGTTAGGTAAGGTAAGATTAAATAAGGTTAGGCAAGGTATGGTTAAATGAGACGAGGTAAGTTAGATAAGGTTAAGCAAATTCAGGTAAAGTGATTCGAGGTAAGGTAAGATGTAATAATGTGAGGTAAGGTTAATTAAGAAGAGGTATGCATGTAAGTATGTATGCATGTATGCATGTATGTATGTATGTATGTATGTATGTATGCATGTATGCATGTATGTGTGTATGTGTGTATGTATGTATGTATGTATGCATGGATGTGTGTATGTATGTAAGTATGTATGTATGTATGCATGTATGTGTGTATGTATGTAAGTATGTGTGTATGTATGTATGCATGTATGTGTGTATGTATGTATGTATGTATGCATGTATGCATGTATGTGTGTATGTATGTAAGTATGTATGTGTGTATGCAGGTATGTGTGTATGTATGTATGCATGTATGCATGTGTATATGTATGTATGTATGCATGTATGCATGTATGTGTGTATATATGTAAGTATGTATGTATGTATGCATGTATGTGTGTATGTGTGTATGTATGTATGTATGTATGCGTGTATACATGTATGCGTGTATGTGTGTATGTATATAAGTATGTATGTATGTATGCATTTATGTGTGTATGTGTGTATGTATGTATGTATGTGTGCATGTGTAATTGTAGTTGAATATTTATGCAGCGCCTTTTAGGATCCTGTCAAAGGCGCTGGTCCATTCTGTTCTCTATCAATCGTCGTTATCATTCATCGTCATCGTTATCATCATTGTCGTTGTCGTCGTCGTCGTTGTGCTTCGTAGTCGCAGATCTGTAACTTCTTCTTTCTCCACAGAATCGTGCGCAACCGCGTCTCAGACAAATGGAACCACACAACCAGCATCAGCAACAGCAGCACCAACAGCAACGGAGGCTGCCTCACCCCGGCGCCGTCTCATCATCAGCGCCAAGCTCAGAACCAGCAGCACCAGCCTCAGCAGCAGACGATGTCTGGTGATGCTACTGCCGCAGCAGTCGCCTCATCTCAGCTGCCCTGCATGTGCCCTGCGGCATCAACCGATGAGCTGCCTGGGTCGAGCGCCGACATCGCTGCCTTCATCCTACCCACGAATCCTGGATATTCCATTGGCAGCATCCTTGGCATTCCCGTCTCGTCCCAGGCTCCGCAACCGAACAGCAAAGCATCAGGTCACGACGAAAACCGGTCCTGCGCCAGGAACGACGAGCGAAAAAACTTCGGACCAGGTTAGAATCCGATGATGTTAATATAATTCCAATAATTCAAACTCGCTGACGACAATAATTAAGATTATTCTAACTGTATTATGAAAATTGATTGCTGTGGCGGTGGATTTGATGGTGGTGATATTGGTGGTATTAGTGGTGATGGTGGTGGTAGTGGTGGTGGTAGATTCAAAGGTGGTGATGGTGGTGATATTGGTGGTATTAGTGGTGATGGTGGTGGTAGTGGTTGCGGTAGATTTGATGGTGGTGATGTTGGTGGTATTAGTGGTGATGGTGGTCGCAATGGTTATGGTGTTGGTAGTGTTGGTGGTATCAGTGGTGGTGGTGGCAATGGTGGTGGTGGTGATCATGATGATGGTAGTAAGCATGGGTGGTGGTAGAAAATGGTGACAATAGCTGCGTCAGTTGCCAAGAATAACATCGATACATTTGATGCTGCTGTCACATTTATATCCAACATATCATCGTAACAGTTGTATGAGCATCAGCTGATGCCTAACTCAGTCATTGTCCAAATATACGACATAAAGCGGCGTCTTCAAAAATGCAGTGAAGCGTGTAATCGTCTGCTTGGATGGAGGCAACGAAGCGATCTTCAATGAGCTTCGATAGCATGACTGGAAGCCATCAATGGACACATATTTACAAAGTCCAGCCAACGACTATAGCACTTCCTAGAATTAGAACGATTTAGACTGCAAGCCGACTAATGTTTACATACGGGGAGTCTCTCTAATTGTAGTCTGTACTTAAGGCTGAAATGAGAATTTTTCTAGAGCTATTGTTTGGAACCAATAACCCAATTAACGACGTCTTAACGCCGGAGAGGCATTTATGGCATAATTGGACGCAATTAGTCTAATTAAGATTCCTCAGCGGCATTCACATTTATTGCTCCCATTGTCTGCTGCTTCCATCCGTATTAGTCATCCCTATGTTTGGCATTGAAATCGATGGAGCGTGACATGGGATCTCTACCTTTAGGGCAGTGGAAGAATTCTGAGGAAGGAAAGAGACAGAGCTGCAACTGACTGAGCTATTTGTCATCTTCATCGATTGCGAGGATGGTGGGAGGGAAGGGAGAAGATGAAGAGAATAAAATGGACCAGCGCCTTTGACAGAATCTTAAAAGTCGCTGCATAAATATTTAACTACGGTTACTCAATTACACATACATACATGCCTCATCTTGCTTACCCTTATCGAACGTCACCCCAATTTTAACCTTACCTTGTACCTCACCTCATTTAGCCTATCTTTACCTCTCCTTACCTCACCTTATCCAAGCTTACTTTACCTCACCTTATCCAACCTTTCCTCGCCTTATTCAACCTTACTTTACCTTATTCAACCTTACCCCACCTTATTCAACCTAACCTTACCTCACCTTATCCAACCTTACCTTGCCTTACCTTACCTAACCTTACACCATTATATTACCTTACCTTACTTACCTTACCTTACCTCACCGTATTCAACCTTACCTCACCTTATTCAACCTTACCTCACTTTATTAAACCTTACCTCACCTTACCTGACCTGACCTTACCTTACCTTACCTTAGCTTAGCTTACCTTACTTTACCTTACCTTACCTTACCTTAGCTTACCTTACCTTACCTTACCTTACCTTACCTTAGCTTACCTTACCTTACCTTACCTTACCTTACCTTACCTTACCTTACCTTACCTTACCTTACCTTACCTTACCTTACCTTACCTTACCTTACCTTACCTTACCTTACCTTACCTTACCTTACCTTACCTTACCTTACCTTACCTTACCTTACCTTACCTTACCTTACCTTACCTTACCTTACCTTACCTTACCTTACCTTACCTTACCTTACCTTACCTTACCTTACCTTACCTTACCTTACCTTACCTTACCTTACCTTACCTTACCTTACCTTACCTAGCCATACCTTCCATTACCTGTACCAGCCAGAATACGGTAGGACAAGAGACAGAAAAACGAGGAGAGAGCAGAGCATACATTCAATGAGAAACACAAAGAGTTAAACGGCTTCTTCAGGTCGGGTGAATGGGGTGGACCCCCTATTATTGAAACGTTAAAAGCCTCAATTCGAGGTACTTAATTATGTATTAAAACTGATGGCAGCCCCGCAGGGAGCCGTCAATTGTACGGACAGCTGATGATCGCTTACCTGTCGGTTCACCTGTGCCGCCAGGTACGGCTATCTTTAGAGCACCGTATTAATCACTTGGCTAAGGTGATGCCTTCGTTTGACTGTATCCGTCTCCATCGCTGTCCGTCTCGCAGCGTCTGCTTCAGCAGCCTAGGTCTGTTCTGTAATTGTCAACCACTAATTGATTGAATCGTAAGCGTCGCTATTGTTATGGTAGGCCCTCGAGATGTAGGCGTAACTCTGGTGTGGGATAGCAATAAGGCAGGCACGGTGGCAAGTAGGGGGGATGTTGGCACAGAAGTAGCTACGTAGCGGGCAGAGGGTGGAAGAGAAGGAGTGCGTGTGAGAGGGCAAGAGAATGACTGGGAGAGAAAGTGAGAAATGGAGAGAGCGAGAGATAGTGAATGCATCAGTGTGATAGTGTGTGGGTGAGTTTGACAGTGTGAGAGATAGATAGATAGATAGATAGATAGATAGATAGATAGATAGATAGATAGATAGATAGATAGATAGATAGATAGATAGATAGATAGATAGATAGATAGATAGATAGATAGATAGATAGATAGATAGATAGATAGATAGATAGATAGATAGATAGATAGATAGATAGATAGATAGATAGAGACAGAGGGAGACAGAGGGAGACAGAGGGAGACAGAGAGACAGAGACAATCAGAGAGAAAGAGAAAGATATACAGACAGACAGACAGACAGACAGACAGACCGCCCGCCAGATAGACAGATATTTAGACAGACAGACAGACAGACAGACGGACAGAACAGCCACAACAGGGTGCTTGTACTGCAAGCAAGCACTAGTGGACGACCTCACTAGCCACATCTGCTGTTGTTGATGACGGTTCTTTAACAATAACCCACCCAAAATGCAGTCAAACAGTTTCATTGTTTATGATGTTATCTTAAAAAACATGAAGCTTCCTGGGAAAAGAGAATGGACGGTTAGGAGTGGACCATAGACTCTTTAAACGCCTCTGTTATCGTTTCATTGTGAAACGTTTCTATATCCAATCCCAATAAAGCTTCTGTACTGTCATCGAATCAATAGTTGATTGTTCTCTCTGTCTGTCTCTCTCCGTCTCTCTCTCTGTCTCTCTGTCTGTCTCTCTGTCTGTGTCTGTGTGTCTGTCTCTGTCTGTCTGTCTGTCTCTTTCTCTTTCTCCTGTCTGTCTGTCTGTCTGTCTCTTTCTGTATATCTGTCTGTCTCTCCCTGTCTCCGTCTTTGTCTCTGTCTCTGCCTCTCTGTATTTCTCTGTCTTTGGTTCTGCCTCTCTCTCTCTGTCTCTCTGTCTGTGTCTGTCTGTCTGTCTCTGTCTCTCTTTCTCTGTCTCTCTCTCCTGTATGGCTGTCTGTCTCTGTCTGTCTCTGTCTGTCTCTGTCTGTCTCTCTGTTTCTCTCTACTGTCTGCTAGTCTGTCTGTCTCTTTCTGTATATCTTTCTTTCTCTGTCTGTCTCTGTCTCTGTCTGTCTCTTTCTCCGTCTCCGTCTCCGTCTCCGTCTCCGTCTCTGTCTGTCTGTCTGTCTGTCTGTCTGTCTGTCTGTCTGTCTGTCTGTCTGTCTGTCTGTCTGTCTGTCTGTCTGTCTCTTTCTGTATATCTTTCTTTCTCTGTCTGTCTCTGTCTCTGTCTGTCTCTTTCTCCGTCTCCGTCTCCGTCTCCGTCTCCGTCTCTGTCTGTCTGTCTGTCTGTCTGTCTGTCTGTCTGTCTGTCTGTCTGTCTGTCTGTCTGTCTGTCTGTCTGTCTGTCTGTCTGTCTGTCTGTCTGTCTGTCTGTCCCTCTCTCTCCATACTAACCCGCCGCATGGGCCTCGTTGTCCCGAGGAGCGCGGGAGAAGACCAGAGCACGAGAGCTGCATATATCATTTTCAAGTTGACTGAATGCGTGTCAATGGATGATCAAACAAAAGGCGCTAGAGGACTCAGACAGACGGTCAAGTATTTATATTGACACTGACATCAAGCGTTTGCCATCCCAGTCTCCTATATTAACCTCGTATCGTGTGTGGCTGTCGAGACAACTACTTCGGCGTAGCCAGATCTAAGGGGCCGATATAGGGATAGGATTCTGTTACTATCTCCCCTAGCTACTTCGGTAGAAGCTCCCCCAAAGGCGTCGGCGTGTCGCCCATTCAAAGTGCGGCACGGTGGTCTATCGGGAACGCGCTTGGTCACTGATTATGTGGTTGCGAGTTCGACTCCGTGTAACGATCCTGACAAGTTGTTTGCGCACACCATGCCTCTGTCACCAAGTAGTAGAATTTGGTACCGGCGTAAGCTGGGAAGTAAACAGCCAAACCTGCGATGCACTGGCCCCGTGTCCAGGACCTTGGGATTCGTCCATTGCAAGGTCAAGGGTCTAAATAAAGGAAATGATAGAAAGGTTGATAGATGAACAGGTAGACAGAGAACAGACAGAAAGACAGAGAGAGAGAGAGAGAGAGAGAGAGAGAGAGAGAGAGAGAGAGAGAGGCAGACTTCCTCTGTGTCTCAGTTGTGGGTTTTGGGATACTTCAATTACTTTACTTTACAGAGCAGAGTTAAGCAACACTAAACCCATGTAGCACTTAGATGCACAGCGGTCCATGAAAATCCAAAGGCAGCATGCGCCACCTCAGTCCTCAATACTTGCAGGGTCAGTATTAGGGTTTAAAGAGGCTCCTGTCATTGTATTAAGATCTGAGGGATGCATGTAATGTAAATAAATTGTAAAATGTAAATAAGTAATCCGAGTAAATAAGTATGTAAAATTTACCTGGATATATGGCGTGTTAACAAAATCGGCCGGCTAAGTTAAGGGGACGTACGTCTCTAAGGCCCCACTCTCGCTCTGCCCCTGATAAAAATACTACGACTGATGGAAACATACCAGTGGGTGTGGGACCAGCGGGTGTCGGACGAGTGGATGTGGGACCAGTGGGTGCGGGGCAGGTTGGGGTTGAAGTGCATCCGGTCGTAATCCGTCAAATTTAAGCATCGTTTGACTATAGGTTTTATCGGCTATTAGGGTCTGCTGGAGCACTGGCTTAGTGCGAAATCGGTTCTGGGGCGAAAACGGTTCCGATGTGTTGTGATTGATTCACGTGACCGATGACGTCATTGTTGACACTTCGTTCTTTAAAACAATGCATAGTCCTAATTACGACTACATGAGTACAGACTGCTTGTGTGAATGCCTGGTTTCTATCTTTCCATCTGCTGAAATATTGTTTTGCAATAAATTTTGCTATCAAGACAACAGATTACTTCAAAATTAGCTTCCCTATGACGTGCGTTGGCAGTTAAAAGTGGGCAGAGTCGGAACCATTTTCGCCCCGGAACCGAACTCGCACCACACCGGCGTTCAGCCTCCGTACCTTGATCGTCGGTCATCAATTAAAAACACAATTTCCTCCTCATCTTGCGCCTCTCCCCTCTCACCGATCTCATCAGACATTCGCCACAAAGCCGGTCACGTGACTTCCGCCTAGCCCGGGGCCAATGAGAGCATTTCTTTCCTATCGGTGCTGTACAGATCTGCGGGGGGCGTAGCGGAGGAGGCCCCTTTCGGGCCCCCCGGTGTGGTGAGCACGTGCCCTGCGCCGGGGGTCGCTAGAAGCCGCCAAAAGTACAACGGGAAGTACCGCAGTACGTTGGGCTTTGTGTCCGATTTTGCTTACCGTTTGAGCGGTCTAACATTTTAATGAAATATTCATAGCAGTTTTTTCACTCGCGCGCAAACGGTTGTCATTGTTTCGCGTTGTGAAAACAAGTTGTCTTTGTTGTCCCGTTGTCAATTCGTTCGACACGCGATTGCAACAGCAGCAACGAGTCGATTCCTGAAACACGGCCGCATCGCCCCCCGCGGTCCGAGACGTCACCGATACAGGTTCGATCTTTGCTTTGTACATTGATGTGCATAACAAGATATGTTTGAGGCGCAAAACAGGATTAAGGCAGCGTGGCAAAAATGGAAAGACCTATCGAGTGTATTATGCGATGTCAAAATGCCGGTTCAAGTCAAAGGAAAGGTGTACAAAACAATGGTAAGACCAGTGATGATATATGGAGCAGAAGCATGGACATTGACGAAAGAGGAGGAGAAGCTGCTGGAGAGATTGGAAATGAGAATGCTGCGGTGGATGCTTGGAATCTCACTGAAAGACAGAGAAAGGAATGAGTATATCAGACAGAAATTGGGAGTGGCATGTATATCTGACAAGGTACGAGAAGCCAGGTTGAGATGGTATGGTCATGTGATGAGGAGAGAAGAGGGAGGCTGCATTAAAAGAATTATGACAGCTTAGTTTATGGACGCCACAGTCGTGGACGACAAAAGAAGAGATGGGGAGACATGATTCAGCAAGACCTAAAGCTCCTCAGATTGAAGAAAGAAGATAGTGGAGGTAGAAACAAATGGAAAAGAAGGATTCGTGTGGCTGATCCCCCCCCCCCTAGGAGGGATAATTTCACCCAGAAGGAAGAAGAAGAATATGTCTGAGGTACGGTAGCATATTGGATAGAGCGCTCGGCTTGTAATGCGGAGAGTACGGGTTCGAACCTCCTCCGCGACTGTTACTGTGTGGGGACCTTGAGCGAATCCTTAACTCACAATTGCTCAGGGCCATCGATTGATGCTGTCATTATATAGTGGCGCCTAATAAATACACATATATAAATAATAATATCCAGGTATGTGCGCTGTTTGAAACGCCGCCGACCGTGTGAGAGTTCCTTGCCCGGTCCCCAGGTGGCCAGTCGCTGTGTCGTCCATTGTCAGAAGAATGTTCTGGGCTTGCGAAGTGCCATGGGATGGTCTATTGCATCCAGGCCTCTGAGAATGCTACCTGACTACGTTCTCTTGCATACAATGCCATGTTCGTTGAAAGCCAGTTCGTTGAAGGTCTTGAAAAACAATGTAGGGCCATATATAAAATTTATATGAGAGATCAAGGACTAGACGAATCGTGTGTCTCGTGACAATGATGCCGTGCAGGTTATTGCTACAGTATTAATGTTCATTATGACATTAATGATGATTACGATGATGATGATGATGATGACGATGATGATAATGACAAAGACTACGACATTGACGACGACAATGATGATGCTGATGCTGATGATGATCCTGATGTTACTATTATTGCTCATGTTGACATTGACGATGACGATGATAATGATGATAACGACATTAGTGATGATGTACTAATCTTTTTGTAGAAAATGTGCCGGGGATAAGTTCATCCGCCAGAACCGATACCCTGGAAAACCAGGTGAGCAAACATTAAGAAGATTAATTAATCAAAATTAGGTTAATCTCCAAATCGCAGCCCTGCTTCAGCAAATGCCCCTTAAGGGGAGAATTCTCTGTTACTCTCCGTTACTTGCAACCTGTCTTGTTCTCATATTATTCACGAGATGGCGCAGGCGTGGAATGTGGTCTTTTCTAAATGCTCACGTAGGCGTGGCCTAAACATGGTCCCACCAATCCGCTTATAATAATGCTCATGTAGGCGTGGTCTAAACATGGTCCCACCAATCCGCTTATAATAATGCTCATGTAGGCGTGGTCTAAACATGGTCCCACCAATCCGCTTATAACAAATGTTCATGTAGGCGTGGTCTTACCAAAATTCAGCCAATCCGAAGCTCGAGAAAATCGAATGCGATTCGCCGCCTCACCTGGGTCACGCAGGTGGCTACCAGCGACCGGAAGCCTACTCGACATCCGGTCAGTTTCTAACCAGTTTGACCGAGACGGGAGCCAGTGGTCTTTACCGGAGTGTCCGGCCGGCAGACTCAACAATCGGCTTCGATGATAACAGACAGAGCGAACGAGCGGTCAGCTGCAACACAAGACCTTTCAGCTACCACCAGCAGCCAATCAGAAGCCGCGCTTACGACGGGCTGTACATGAGTAAGCGGAACTCATTAAAATATCATGAATATTCGTTACCTTAATGAATATTAATTAACCTGGAGAAACGGGTGACATTAATAAAGAGGAACTTTTTCAGTTTTGAGTGAAAGGCCTTTGCAGAAATTGCAAGTAGTAGTAGTAGCAGCAAGAGCAGCAGCAGCAGCAGCAGCAGCAGCAGCAGCAGCAGCAGCAGTAGTAGTAGTAGTAGTAGCAGCAGCAGTTTACAGATTGCTTACAATTCTCTAACATGTTGCAGATGCTGAGAGCATCTATGGGTCTTTAAATTACTCGTCTTCTCCATACCTGTACGATCAAAACACCTGGACGACAAAGTACGCAGGTAAGCCTTAATCTAATCTAATCTGAATCGATCTAATCTTATCTAGTGACTTCTATAGCGCCGTTTTCACAATGCACAACGCATTAGTTGATGGTAGGCTCAAGGAAATCGTAGTCAGCGGTCATAATCCGTTGGAGAAGCCAGGTCGAAATCCGAAAAGTGAGGGAAACCAGAAGACCGGGTACTGTGGGTAAGTAAGTAAGATGAAAGAGATGAGTCTTAAGTGAAGACCTGAATGACATTAAAGAACTGATAAACCAAGTAAAACGCGATGTAAATATCATACCTTTGTATAAGCCACGGAGGCACCACACTAGATGTTCCACTGTCTGCTAATCTTGCAACAAATTTATCTGTTGAGAGTAAGTTATAAAGTTATAGAGTATATAGAATATATATATATACTTTTATATATATATATACTTTTATATATATATATAATATGTATAACACTTTATTTATATATTATATATAATATATATGATATATATAGTAAGTTAGGTCATAAAGAGCGGCAAGGTGGTCTATTCGTTCACGCCCAGGGTCTGTGTTCCAACGTTTGCGGGTTCGAGGTCCCTGAGTGGACTTTGTGTAACGACGCTGGACGCATTGTTCGCGTACACTCGTCTCTTGCCTCAGTTCCAGGTTTATTGACCCTGCACGCTTAATTAGCGCGATAAACCAATTAAAAATAGAAATAAATGAAGCTTTTAACATTATTTAGCCACACTTTTTGTCTGATTTTAGGCCACACTTGTCTGATTTGTCCAGACACCTGTTTTGAGAGTGTAAAAAGATACATTTTTCTTAGTGAAACTTCTTTTACAAAATTTCTTTCTTTCTTTTTCTTCTTTGTACCAGGTTCGCACTACCCAGGATTAATGTCATCGTCAACTTCCGGTCTGTCCGCTGCCCCACATCCGCTATCAACCCCGCCGCAGCAACAACAGCCTTCGTTTGTAACGACCACTTCTGCCCTACCGCCCTCTTGCGTCAAGACCACGTGCGCATTTCCCTAGCGGACGGACGGACGGACAGACAGACAGACAGACAGACAGGTTGATAGATAGGCAGGGAGACAGAGACAGAAAGACGAGAAGGCGGAGAAGCAAGCAGGCAGGCAGAAATGCAGACAGCCAGGCAGAAGGTAGAAAAAGGAAGATAGATTGATAGATAGGTAAATAGACAGACAGACAGATATACAGGTAGACAGGTTGATAGATGAGCAGGTAGACTGAGAACTGACAGAAAGACAGAGAGAGAGAAAGACAGGCAGACTGACAGACTGACAGAAACGCAGACAGACAAACAGAAGGTAGAAAAAGACAGATAGATAGACAGATAGGCAGTCAGACAGACCTAAACACAGATGCATTCAGACATACACACGTATACACACTGATGTACAGCCAGACAAAAAACAGGATAATCACAAACAGACACACACAGACACACATACAGACACACACAGACACACACAGACACAGGATAACAATCGCAGACATGTATACAGAGTTGGAAATTTCATACATACCGTAGGTTACGTTGTACTGACCCGTTGCAACCGCCAGAACAACATCAGCCACCGTTGTCTTTGTTGTCAGTCGTTGTCAGTGTTGTCGTCATGGTATATTTATTATCATCATATTAAAAAAATGAATTTCTGAGACATTTAGCTGGATTTTTGTGAAAACGAACGTTTTTAATGAACCTTTGTAGCAATTGATGCATGTAAATATCCATTGGCTGGGTTTAGCTTCTAATGTTAGAAGTTCAATCGATCTGTTCCTTTAAATAGTACTAAACTGGGTGCGATTTGTACAAGACTAGGGCATAGACGCACCAGGTAGGGAAAGATGGGGCATTTGCCCCCTCGTGGAATTCATACCTTAACATTTTGGCCCACGTTATAGGACTCGTGATAATGTGTCATCTTCAGTCAAACTGGCGCTTTTGGATACGGGGAGCCCTCCTCCTGTTGGCCCCAAAGTGCCCATTGAAAATATTTTGACCCACTTTTACAACTGGTTGAATGCTTCCTTAGTAAAGATGAGTTTGCAGTTCGATCCTCTGATACGATGATTGTGTTGGAAACCTCGAGTAATCACAGTTGCTCAGCAGCATCGATTTATATGTGTATGTAAGTATGTGAGTATGTATGTGTGGAGGATAAATTATCCTCTTTTGTTAAACTGCTTATCGCTTTTTTAGATGCAAATCGTGCCTCGTGTCGTCAGAGGTCGCTAGCTAAGTCTGACGGTTTCAGACCGAATGGGTGGTCTTAACCTGTCTGCTGTAATCAAAACGGTTTTTATTAATTTTACACACTTATTAATTTATTACATTCTACATTCATGTAATTGTTGTACTAGTTTTATTATTTAACCATTTTTACTAATTTATTGATTTCTACGAATTTATGAATTTGTTACAGTCTTGTATTAATACGACTGCATGGACCAGAATGGTCTTCCTTTACTATAGGCTATTGCAGACTTCTGCGGAACTATAATTTCAATTTATATCATGGTCTTTGTTCGGCCTTGATGGCTTTAAACTGAATTTAAATTCTGTGTTTGGCCTATCTGGATATTTGCTATATTCTATGTTTGACCCAGAATGATTTCATAATCTGTCTTTGTCCAAGATATTCGTCGAATGGTGTTTATTTTTAGGGGACAACAGCTATTGGTTAAATTATAATTTCACAGACTTAACTAAGTCATGTTAGATTCCATTACTACATTCTAACTAAGCACTACTTATATAATTCTATGTATTTATGTATATATCTATGTATGCATGCATGAATATGTATGTATGTGTGTATGTGTGTGTATGTATGTATGTATATATGTATGTATGTTTGTTTGTTTGTATGCATGCATGCATCTCTGCATGCATGATGTATTTGGACGTAATATGGCACTTCTACTGTAAAACTGTCAAAGGACCTGAACTCAAGCTAAACAGGTAGGATAGAGTCATTAATTGAAGGTTAAACATCAATTCGCCAATTCCACCAATCCGTCTCGTTGGCCGTAGTCAAACGACTTGTCGTCTGCGACTTTTGGCCGTCGACGTCGTCGTTGTTTTGTCGTCGTTATCATCACAATCGCTCGTCGCTCGATAAAGTCGCGTTTCGGCTTTGTTTACGATTAGCCATCGAACCGTTCAACGGGCGACCGCAAGCCGGTCTTATGAATTACCCTTCAGATCGCCGCTATACGATTACCACACATCGTAGCGTGCTTAATGGGCCCGTCGAAAACAAACCCTGCTTCCGGGCCGGGCGCAATTACGCCGCGTGTTCCACAGTGCCCCGTCTTCCCCTACCTTTGCTTGCGTCTGGTTTGTAAGCACGCGAACAGCCGTTAAGTTAAGTGAGTGCTTTGATTTGCATATTCTTTGACGGCCACTCGGATTAATTAGAGACCGCAAAAGCGTCGGTATTCAGCGATCGGAACTACTTTCAGCGGTCGGAACTACTTTTGGCGTATTCGGACGCCGTTGGTCTTTCACGGCGACGACTCGATTACGACAGAAGAACAACAAACGCCTCAAGGGACAACGGGACAACAGAGGGAGAAATACGAAGAGGCGGACAACCCACCGTGATAAGCCGAACTACGAGTCCTATTTATCTCTTACGCAACGCATCTAATTAAGAGATAATAAATTACATCGCTCAAGTAAAGATATATATATATGTTGTGTATATATGTATATGGTATATGTATATATATAAATATAGACTACAGAGATTGGTTTCCAATCGTTGTTTATGCAACGGAAACCGGAACTACGCTAGGCGATAATGAGTGAGTGACTAGCGAGGGACAGTTTCGTGCATCACAATCCACACATGGGACGGTCTGTGTGTATGTCTGTTTGTCTGTGTGTCTGTGTGTCTGTGTGCTTGTTTGTCTATGTGTGTCTGTTTGTCCGTGTGCTTGTTTGTGTGTGTATATCTGTCCGTATGTGTTTTGTGTGTATGTCTGCGTTTTTGCATGTCTGTCCATGAGTCTTATGTCTGTTTGTGTGTATGTCTGTTTGCATAAGTGTTTGTTTGTCTGCGTGTCTCTTTGTCTATGTATCTGTGTCTCTGGTAGTGTCTGTCTGTACGCATGTACGTCTATATATCTGTATAAGACCGCGTCATATAGAAAAGCAGAGAGAACAGTAAGAGAGCAGACAAATGGAGGCAGACAGACAGATACAGAGAACGACAGACACACAGACAAACTGAGAAAAGAGTGAGACATGCAGACAGCCGCACGCATGCAGTGAGATTAATGTGGCTGCAGTGTTCATGCGTGCATTAGCTTAACTGGGGTACAAGATCGTTGCATTGGGCGCCGGATGAAGCAGAGAATGAAGAAAGATCGATCAGCCAATCAAGATATCGAATCGGTTGATAAAATCCCGAATTAATGTGCATTTGGAGTCCCGTGAAAAGGTTTCTTATTCTCTCGGCTGATCGATAATCGAGTTCCGATTGAGATTGCGAATCGCTAGATCAGGTTTTCGATCCAAATGACTCCATCGATTATTTACCGAATGAATCGAATTCTCTGCTTCAGTATTCTTCTTTAACCTAACCTAATCTAATCTAATCCAATCCAATCCTATCCTATCAAATCCAATTCTACACTAACCTACCCTACCCTACCCTTTCTTATCCTATCCTATCTTATCTAACCCAACCCTACCCTACCCTACACTACACTATCCTATCCTATCCTATCTTATCTAACCCAACCCAACCAAATCCAATACAATCCAATCTAATCTTATATGAGCTGAGCTAATCTAATCAGCTCTAATCAGATATGATCGAATCAATATAATCTAATCCTTCTCTGCTGCATGGTTTCCAATATTAAAGACAAAGAAGATTTAAGGCGATCGTTGTTGCTTGGCATTCGAGGAAATCGAGCCCGGTTAGTCCGTGGTGCGTTTCGAAGCCTGCAAAGAGTTTTCTGGACGCATTGCCGGCAACTTCCGATGTTTTGCACACGGCGTTGTTCAGTATTCCTTCGCTAGGTGGCCGGCTACCTGGACGTCTTTGATGTCACCGGAGCGTGTCCGTCAGAAAGTCACCGAAGCGTGAAACTCGATTTTGTTCCAGTCTGCCCTGCGACACGGTTCATCAACTTCACAACGTCCTGGGAGGGGCGCAGCCTCCCAAGGACTTGGTCCCCAGTGCCAAGATCTTAGTCGGGCCACAATTCCCTCCCGTAGCCCCGCAGTCTGTCCAGCGACAATCAGAGAGACCTCGAAGTGACCGGTGATTGACCAGTGAGTGACCAGAGACCACGTGGGTCGGATGGACAGAGGCAGAGGGTGATTTACTGGTCAGTGCACGGAAAATCGTCGCTTGGACAGATGGTTAGTGGAGGCGCCAGGTCGATGCTGGCCGTCACGGTTCAGTTGGCGCGAATAGAATGTCCAGCGGTGTTTGCACTTAATGACGACAAACTTATCCACGGGTCACGAGGGAGGAAACTGAAGAGGGAGAGAGAGAGAGAGAGAGGGAGGAAGAAGTAGAGGAAAGCAAGGAAAGGAGGGAGAGGATGGAGAGATGAATACACAAAAGATGAAAGAACAAGACATAGAGATAATGTGAAGAATTGAAAAGTTAAGACAAAGGATAAACCCTATAAATAAATGTTGCATATGGATGGATGGATGAATGAATGGATGGATGGATGGATGTGTGGGTGGGTGGGTGGATGGATTAATGAATGGATGGATGGATGATTGGATGGATGGATGAATGGATGGATTAATGAATGGATAGATGGATGAATGATTGGATGGATGGATTATTGAATGGATGGATGGATGAATGATTGGATGGATGAATGGATGGATGGATGGACGGATGATTGGGTCGACGGATGGATGGATGAATGGATGAATGGATGGATAAGTGGGTCGATGGATGGTTTATGGATGGATAGATGGATGGATGGATGGATGGATGGATGGGTGGTGGGTGGGGACAGACATAGACGGATAGACAAACAAATAGACATAGGCAGACACACAAGCGTAGAGACAGAGCCACAGGCAAAGTCACACACACACGGATGCATGGAGACAACAGATACAGAAGCACTACCCCACGCTGAAACTGTCACATTTACAGATAGGCATTAAGACGGATGCGGAGGCAGAAATCGGGGGTAGAACAACATCCAGATGGAGGAACAAAGAAACAAGAAGCCAAGGACCTCGTCATAAGAAATGATCTACACTCATCGAAGCTTCACTCGCAAGGTGGCGCCTTTGAACTGGGAGCCAGTACCGCGTCCTAGGGGGCTTGTGGAATCAGTGGAGTTCTTTGTCGCGAATTGAACATCACAAAGAACTCCCATCATTCAACGCGTTTCCGCTGAGACTCTGTTTATAGACGCCGGTGCTTTTTTTTCCGGAAATTCTTGCCGTGCAATATGGCGACCCACTGGCGGAAGCGGAAGTTACAAAAAGGGGAGAGGCAGGGGAGTGAAGTCTTAATGAAGTTCAGCGAAACAGAATAGAATAGAATAGAATAGATTGGAATGGAATGGAAAAGAATGGAATGGAATAGAATGGAATGGAATGGAATAGAATGGAATAGAATAGAATGGAATGGAATGGAATAGAATGGAATGGAATGGAATGGAATAGAATGGAATGGAGTGGAATAGCATGGAATGGAATGGAATGTAATAGAATGGAATGGAATAAAATTGAATTGAATTGAATTGATAAGGTAAGATACCATCAGATAAAATCAAATTGTATTGGATTTTAATTGAAGAATTGAATAGATAAGATTTTATTGGATTGAATTTTTTCTTCCAATAGTGTCTGATAAAGACCTGACTACGGTTTGGTATTGGTACGCCATCTGTTAACGCCTCGTACATTAGACACAGACGCTATAGAAGTTGTCAATTGTTATTTATTATTATATTTCGATAAATGAGGCCTCTGACCTACGCTTTCGTCGTTACAAGGCCAGGCAGCGACAGAGAAGGCAGGCCACCGGCCTCATAATGTCGAGGGCATGAATAATGAGTAATGAATAATAATGAATAATGAATAATAATAAATAATGAATAATAATGAATAATGAATAATAATGAATAATGAATAATAATGAGTAATGAATAATAATGAATAATGAATAATGATGAATAATGAATAATAATGAATAATGAATAATGATGAATAATAATGAATAATGAATAATAATGAATAATGAATAATAATGAATAATAATGAATAATAATGAATAATGAATAATAATGAATAATAATGAATAATAACGAGTAATGAATAATAATGAATAATGAATAATAATGATTAATAATGACTAAAGAAGTCGCTGACACGTCATACTCATGACTGCCTCGCGGAGGAAGCCTGCCTTCTTCGAAATTATAACAAAGGCGGGCAATAGTCTTGTGGCTAGTGTGCTGGATGGCCAACCAAGAGGGCGGGAATTCAAATCGACACCAGGGTAAAAGATGTTTCTGCTCAACTGGCGCCCCTATCGAATTTAGCGATAAAATGAGTACAGTCTACCAATACACATGTCTCCGTACAAGGCGTACCTTTGGTCATGAAAGTGGGGGGAATCAATTTCTTCTCCTCCCTTCCCCTTTCGGGTTATTATTAATTAATGCTTGCATAAAAGTATGATAAGTAGCTGTAGAATTCCAAGCTCGTATTAAACACAATGGCATTATTTGTTCATAGTATGAAAACGTGAAGCTACGGTACGTCTCCGTCGAGAAACTGGGGGTACGGGTACCCCCGAACCTCCAGAAAATCACATCTTGTATTTAAACCGTCCCTTTGTGAGCAAATGACTTATTAGCTGAAGCAGCACGTAGTGTTCTTCAAGCCTTGAAAAGCAAACCTTTGAGAGTCCCATGCCAATCTAAGGCGCCAAAAGCTGTCCACGTGGTACAAAGAAAGAAGGCGAAAGGGTTAAAACTCCCGACTGGGTAATCAATTCTCCCTCTTGTCTCCCGTTAACAACAATGATGTGAGGGTCGGAATTAAGTCGACGCGCAGAGGGTGGGACAATGGCAGCGGGAAGAGCAGAATGTTTAAGGACCCGTGGGAGTAAGCGGAAAAGCATTGACAGTAGAGCCATTGAAAAAGTATACACGTTTCAGCTCATTCATTCATTCACTCGTTCGTTCACTGGTTCGTTCGTCCGTCCTTCCGCCCTTCCGTTGTCGTGTATAAATTACAAAACACGAGGGTTTTAACTGGCTCAGAAGAGTTAAAACCACAGCAGATTAACTGGGAATGCTTAATAACCCATTCCTTCCAAGCTTCTTTTTGAAAGCTGTGATGGTATGTGTCTGTTGAGACAGTACTGTCATCCAAAAAATTCCAATAAATGACTCCACAACTCTTGCAGGGAAGAATTTCTGCCCTAATGTTCCTCTTGTTTCTTAAATGATTTATATCTTTGGTCTTGAGTCGTCTATGTTTTCCGTCAGCACTGAATGCAACGCTAACCAAACGATGTCAAATTCGCTTTGACTCATGCAGAACGCACGTCGCCATTCCACATCTAGGGCAGTGAGTTGGTGTGGCAGCCTTTTATTCAACCGCCCTTGCTATGTCTGTCTCTTATGGTGGGGTTTATTTCCGAAGTACTTAGCGAGCATACATACATACATACATACATACATACATACATACATACATACATACATACATGCATACATGCATACATACATTTATACATACATACATACATACACATGCATGCATACATACATACACACATATACCTATATAATACGTCAGCAACCTTTGTGCGCCCAACTGTTGGTTACATCGATAGGTTAGAGTGGGAGAGGGATCTTCTAAGGGATCTTCCTAAACGTTTCATTGTGATGGTATTTTATGTAGCGCCGCCTCTTGAAAACTAATCAGCGTCTTGTCACGGTGGAGATTCGAGCCCGTACTCTCCGCTTTACAAGCCGAGCACTTTAACCAATCGGCTACCATACCACACAAACAAGGTATTTCAGGCTGTAATGACTGATCTGGCCACAATTAACGAAACTAAATTGATGGTTGCAACGACTGCTGATGCCTTGAGAAACAGCGCTAGATTGGAACTATATACATTGAACACGAATTTTCAATTCGCCCTCTGTCGAATAAGACGTAACTAGGTGGGTCAAGGACAATGCCAGTCTGAGACAGACAGACAGACAGACAGACAGACAGACAGACAGACAGACAGACAGACAGACAGACAGACAGACAGACACACAGACAGACTAGTCCAATCTGCTGCCTTCCCATTCTCTCATCCTAAATACAACCCACCTTAACAGCTCCTCTCCCCTTCTCTCTCTGGTCTTCTTGCAACCAGACTTTGGACAACCCCACTGACTTGACGCAGCGTTCGTGAACAAGCTGATACCCTACGCTTAGCTTTTAAGTAGCGCTTTAGAAATGTCGAGTTTACGACAGACAGACAGACATGCAGGCAGGCAGGCAGGCAGACAGACAGACACCCAAGGCAGGCAGGCAGGCAGGCAGGCAGGCAGGCAGGCAGGCAGGCAGGCAGGCAGGCAGGCGGCAGGCAGGCAGGCAGGCAGGCAGGCAGGCAGGCAGGCAGGCAGGCAGGCAGGCAGGCAGGCAGGCAGGCAGGCAGGCAGGCAGGCAGGCAGGCAGGCAGACAGACACCCAATGCTAAACTCCCCCCAGAACTGCGACAATTTTCTGACCCATCATACAAACTCACCGATGCTCCACCGCTTGCGATTTCTGTTCGGCCTTTCACTCAAAACTCAAAACATTCCTCTTCCACAGATCCTATCCTGACACCCCTTCGTCCTCTTACCTATCTCTCCTCTCCAACCCCAAACATCATCCACCGTAGCTGCCACGTTGTCTCTCTGCCTGACTCTTGGATCTTGACCTGGAACCGAACCCTTTTGCCTATCGATTTTGTTTTGACTGAGCGCCTGTAAATAAGCTGTCCCCACGGCGCGGCTTTCGTTGGGCGCTGTAAAAATCTTGGAATTACGATTACGATTACGATTTAGCAGATCTACAATCGACAGGTAATGATTATTGTTGGGTTTCTTTTCGTGGCATGACCAAAATCCGATCAACCCAATAGCGCGAAGCGGTGGAGTTAGTAGAAGTGGAATTTGGGGTAGAACGAAATGAAGAGGAAAAAGAAAATGATAAAGAAAACCGCAAGACAGGATGAGTGAAGATAAGAGATGAACTTGATAAAAGATTAGGAGGATTCGGCCCCAAACTGAGGAGGGGAAGAGATGATAAGTTGGGGAAGTAGACTAGAACCCGAGCATTACGGACAGACCGACCGAAAAACAATAAATTTTGATGGAGTTTTTCCTCGAATCCTACGTACAAGATTCAAACGAATATCTTATATATTAAGTCAGATGCAGACATGAGCGAAAATCCATGGACTAAAACATTAATTGTTAAGTCCTATACTTTAATATATTACACAATAAAACCGTAATAAAATGCATATTATATGGATAAAGTCGCCCTCACTTATCGATTTCAATTCATAAATTTTATTATAAATAATAAAATATATGGATTGCAGTTCCCGGCTAAATTCGATATTAGCTATGCGTATTTGAATATTTGTATACGGAGTTCGGAAAAACGAAGTACAAAGAAAAGAGGTTTATACAATCCAGAGTAGATATATTTCAAAGTATGTCATCCCTTTACCTCTGAGAAATACGAGAAAGGTGTTCCATTCAAAACTGAAGTCTCACCATATCAAGAAATCCCACCCTGATCCATCCAATCCGCTGCGTTCCCATTTCTCTCAGCTTAAACACAACCCACCCTAACAGCTCCTTTCCCCCTTCCCTATCTGGTCTTCTGGCAACCGGACTTGGTTCTTGACATAGCATCTTTGGATGACCCCACTGCCTTGACGCAGCGTTGGTGAATAAGCTGGTTCCTTCTTTAAAACATAATAAATGTAAAGTATATGTTTTTCTGTAGCAACAGTATGGCGTCGACCCTGTTCACTTTTCAATTAATTGACCTGGTGAGATCCTTCACCACCACTGCCCTTTTGAATGGGCGCAACGCCGTTTAAGTTCCCCGTGTCCTAACTGTGCTAGCCTGAGATTAATATCTCTAAAATATAGCCACTAGTGGTATGCGAACCGGCATCCTCACGCACAGAGCTGCCTTAATGTACGCATGATATCAACAGCGTGTCAGAAGCAACTGACCAGTTTATGGATACAGTCGAGTTGCGTCTAGCGAAAGCATTAGGTTTTTATTTCTGTTGTGAATTTTTGCTCACCATTATAGCATTTCAAAGTGTTGACAGTATATAGCGATTTTTTCATTGAGCAACGTTGAATCATTACGCTAACGAAACTCTATTAAGTAAAATAATTTGTATAGGATTTTACTTACATAAAAATCGTTTAGAGGTGAGTTTATATCTATTCTTCCTAATTAATGGTTACCTGCAACTAGCTCTAATCGTCTCAACGAGACTACCTATTGTTTCTGGTAATTAGTGTTCGCATCGGCCAGGCTCCAAAATATCTTTGTGATCTTATTCGGCCTTCACACTGCATTACCTTGTCCAGTCCTCTGCGTTCCCTAGGTCGTCTGGATCTATTTGTTCCTCGTGTTAAGTCCTCGCTTACGCAGCAGAGGGCTTTTGCTGTTGCTGGCCCATCTCTATGGAATGGACTTCCGCTATCGTTTCGTGCAAGGGTCATTGTTGGTGATAAAGCTCAGTTAGCTCGTTTTTTAAAGACGTTCTTATTTCCCCGGGGTTCTTATGAAGGAAGCGCCTCTGAGTAGTTCGTTCTGTAAGAAGCGCTCTATAAGTTATCAAATACAATACCTTTGTCAGTTATTTACAGTACAGCAAGCCCTCTCAACCAGCTCCTTTTCTTTCGTAACACTTCTGCGTTCTCCTCTGATTTCATACTTAAAATTTGTCAATCGATCCACAGCTCAAGGTAATTCATCACTTTGGAACACCAACCCACCTGAATTACATCAGCTGTCTGACCCATCCTATCAGCTCACCTTGACTGCGCCCTTGAAATCTCTGCGCAGGTCTTTCACTCAAAGCTTAAAACATTGCTTTTCTACAAAAAACCAGCCTGGATTATCTTCAAGCTTATACTGAGCTAAATTCTTCCTTGTTAATGGATATTAATTCATACATTTTGCTATATATAAACTAAAACATTCCTCAGATTATTTCTGACGTAATTCAGGTGGATGGATAAGATCGCTGACGAAATTCAGGTGATGATTGTTCCAAAGCGAGGGAGTATAGCTTGAGCTATGGATCGATTGCCAAATATTCCTCTTCAACAAGCCCAGGCCTGGATTACCCCCCCCCCAATAAACAAACTAGGTAGCTGCTTATGGACCCTGTAGCATTAAAGGCTCCCTTTCCGACAGTTCCTATACCCGAGGATGTTCACCGAAGTCTCCGATGGATAAAACTGTCTCAACATAATCGTGTAAATGCTTCCTGATCTAAACAGCTGCGTTTCTGTCTTAACTAAACATCCATTTCCTCCCTTCTCAGTATGCGTCTCAGCGAACGCACCCAACTTAATGCTCTTCACTCGTTTTTTATCTCCTTAATTTCCTCCGAATGTCTCTGCGCGCATTCTGCGTCCACCTTCTGCTAAGCTCTTCTGCTTCCCGCAATTTATCCAACGCCGTTCGCAACTCTCTTCTATATTCATCCATACATTTAGTTTATGTATTGTATAGGCAATTTAAGAAATATATATATATACTGGCAATATATGTAGTATGCATATACATATATATAAATATATATATGCGTGTGATGCAAAATGTCACCGGATATCCGGCCCCGCGCGCCATCTGGTGATCGTCGTTGTAGTCTGTTGCATTGGCGCGCTTTGTGCTTGCAGCAGACGAACATTGACGGCATGTCGTCTGCTGCATTTCAACGGACGACCATTCGACTGACAGAATGGCTGACTGAACGGCGTCATTTGACGCTCTCGTCGACCGCCATCTTGTACTGTGTCGTCATGAAAGGTAAGATCTGATGACGTCATTAAACAATTGCATCTATGGATGATATATAGTCATTCGTTTTTGCGCATGCACCTGTTTGAATTTCGAATAGTTTGTCCAACGGTTTATGATAGCAGACTTCGATCTCACTCTACTGATCGATATATTGTTGGTCTTAGATTAGATTAGGTGAGATTAAATGAGATTCGATTAGATCATAATAGATTAGATTAGGTAAGATTAGATTAGGTAAGATAAGATCATGTCGGATTAGATTTAATTATGTAGATTAAATTTACATTGTAACTTGACCTTGTATCATTTCTATGTATACACTGCTGTTGTAAAGTAAAGTGTGGATGTTTGTCTCGCGCTAATAAAAAGATTACTTACTTACTTACTTAGGTCACAGTAGATTATAAGGTCAGATCAGATCACGTGAGAAAGATCAAATTAGGTCAGGTAAGGTTGGGTCAAATCACATCAAATCAGATTAGATTAATGTTCAAATAACGGCTTCTGTACTAGAACTAACCGCCAGATCGTAACACTTAGAAAACTGCGTGTTACCCTTAATCATGTCTTACATCAGCTACTCCCGCCAGTTAAAACCCTCAGTTATTCCCTACGGCCCCACACCCATGATCGTATTATTCCTCCTGCTGACAATCTAACGCGTAAATGTTTTATTGTTAGGATGTTGTATGAATATTAAGTTTTCTTGTGTTCTTAAATACTTTTAAACGTGCGATTAGCTATTCGTTAATAAAGAATATACTTACTTACTTTCGGTTGGTATCAGAGGTGGACCTATGACTTGAAATTGGTGACAATTCCTGGACGTTTCCAGACGGATTTCGATTGCGATTTCGGAGTTTTGCTCTTGTGCGTTGCCTTAAAAGTGCTATGTAAATTTATGATTTAGATTAGATTAGGTTATTTTAGGTAGATCTTAGAGCCTACATATGTTAAACAAATCAGCTGGTAGTGGTTGATCACCAGCATCTCTTTGTCACCGATCTCCATCAATATATAAAATAGAAAGAATCTTGTTAGTTGGACCGTCCTTCTGAACAGTCTTCCTCTGGAAATTCTAACTCTTTTTCCCCTAACGGCTCAAGAAACAGTCTCGGTCCATTCTAAGAGTCTTCCTTTTGGAACTGCTCGGTAGTCATGCCGCAGCTGCTTTGTAAGAAAGAATGAATGAATGAAATGAACGAATGAGTGAAATAGGATAAGATAGAATGAATGAATGAATGAGTGAAAGAGAGAAAGGAAAAAAATGAACGAATGAATGAATGAGTGACGGAGAGATAAAGTAAATAAGAAAGAAAGATTGAAATGAACGAATGAGTGAGAGAGAGTAAGAAAGAAAATATGAACAAATGAATGAATGAGTGGGTGAAAGAGAGAAAGAAAGAATAGCGCCCATAAAAGGAATGAACGAATGTATGAATGAGTGAGTGAAAGAGAGAGAGAGAGAGAAAGGAAGAAAGAATGAACGAATGTTGAACGAATGAGTGAAAGAGGATAAGATAGAATGAAAGAATGAATGAGTGAGTGAAAGACAAAGAAAGAAACGAAGAATGAAAGAATGAATGTTTGCTTGCCTTTACTTGTCTCACTTACACATGATTGGACCTTATTTTTTGGTGGGCAGAGGGTGATGTCCCCCTCTTAGGAGACTGGGTCTCCTTCCTTCGTTTGATTTGATGGCAGTCTTGCCCTTTATTCTGCACGCATCGCTTCCTGCTCTCGTTCGTGTTCTTTACGCCGTTCTTGTTCTCGTTCGCTGAAGGACGGGTTTCCATTACCCGGATGAGCGATCGCCCGGTGCACTTAATGATCTATTGACCTTGTGCCCCAAGAACTCGATTCCGTTTTACCATGATTTTATATCCAACATTTGAACTGGGCTCATCGGGTCAAGTGAGCTAGGAAAAGAAGGCAGCGCAAGGCGAGGGAAGGCAAGGGAAGGCAAGGAAGATAAGAGAAGGCAAGGGAAGGCAAGGGAAGGCAAGAGAAAGCAAGAGAAGACAAGAAAAGGCAAGGGAAGGTAATAGAAGGCAATGGAAGGTAATAGAAGGCAATGGAAGGTAATAGAAGGCAAGGGAAGGTAAGAGAAAGCAAGGGAAGGTAATAGAAGGCAAGGAAAAGTAACAGAAGGTAAGGGAAGGTAAGAGAAGGCAAGGGAAGGTAACAGAAGGCAAGGGAAGGTAAGAGAAGGCAAGCGAAGGTAAGAGAAGGCTAGGCAAGGCAAGGCAAAATAGGCAAGACAATGGATTATGAAACAAGACAAAGGTAGGCAAGAGAAGGACAGACAAGAGGGGAAAGGAATATGGGAGGAAGAAACGAGCGAGGAGGGAGGCAGCGAAAGAGTGAGGAGGAGAAGGAGGAGGAGGTGGAGGAGGGAGGCAGAGAATATATCGAGCAGTGGACAGTGCTGGTCAGATGATTCCCGAAATTGGACATATCGGCCGGAGATCGGACTGGGCATCGATCAGCTTATCGGATACGATGGCCTCCATGTTCAATGGGAGGGGGATGGCGGGAACGGCGGGCTCTAACTGACCCGGGATAACCCCTTTTATGGGCGCTATTAAATCACTCTCCGGTCGTAACCGTATAAGGTACACAGTGTCATCGGAGGGCTCGAAACACCTAGAGCTCTCCAAACACGCAAATGTCGCATTCGCCAAACAAACCTATAAACAGGCTTATAAACTGTATAGGAAACACGAATGATTACAATAGAAAAAGAACTTTAAGCACAGCTGAGCATAAAAATGCACATTAAACGAAGCTTAAACATCGAACAAGGAGGAGGATTTTCGAAGCTCATCACGATCATCGTAATTGTAATAGTAAACTCGAGATTTCTACAGCGACCAAAGAAAGCTAAGTCGAGGGAATCAGCTTATTAACAGGCGCTCAGTCGAAACAAAATCGATAGGCAAGAAAGAATCGCTTCCAAGTCACGATCATATATATATATATACATATATACTGTATATAATCTCATCACAATCATATATATATAGTATATATTGTTGTGTGCTGGCATTTATAGGCTGGTTGTCTGCGGGGTAGAAACCAGCAACAACGTTATACGGTTAAAAATCTCTTTTTCTTCCACGGCATCAGACATTCGACTTCAACATCGTAACATTCGACAGTTATCTCGTCAAGAAGTCCTTCTCTACAGTTTTAGCTCCCTCTTTTATATCTTTATTTCCCGCTCAGCGAGAGACCACTCCTTCAGACACTCCTTATAACCAAACTGCCCAAACACCTGTTACTTCCCCGCTGTTCCAGGGACACGTGTCTCTATCAAAAAAAATATATATTCCTCCTGCTTACACGTGAACCTGTAAAAAAGGCTTGGAGATAGGTCGGCTGGGTTAAATGTAAATGCCTTCTGAACTTTAAGACTGAGCTGGTTTGTCATCTTGCCTCCGCTTTGGCCTCTGTTCTGGTTTGTGATCTTGCCTCTGCTTTGGCCTCTACTCTGGTCTGTGATCTTGCCTCCGCTTTGGCCTCTGTTCTGGTCTGTGCTCTTGCCTCTGCTTTGGCCTCCGTTCTGGTCTGTGTTCTTGCCTCTGCTTTGGCCTCTACTCTGGTCTGTGATCTTGCCTCTGCTTTGGCCTCCGTTCTGGTCTGTGATCTTGCCTCTGCTTTGGCCTCTGTTCTGGTCTGTGTTCTTGCCTCTGCTTTGGCCTCTACTCTGGTCTGTGATCTTGCCTCTGCTTTGGCCTCCGTTCTGGTCTGTGATCTTGCCTCTGCTTTGGCCTCTGTTCTGGTCTGTGATCTTGCCTCCGCTTTGGCCTCTCTTCTGGCCTGTGCTCTTCCCTCTGCTTCGGTCGCTGGTATATGAAGGTCGCAAAAATCGTTATTGAACCTTCACAGATTATGATGTCATCCCAACCCAAATAAATGATGAAAGATCACTGCTGGTTAATCGCTTTGTGTATTTCTTACATCCGGTACTTAACTCTTCTTCTCGAACGCTCGCCAACTCATTCTTTCTACCTCCCGTCTCCAGTTTCTTGCCAGATGCTCGCTTCTATTAAATCCATTTTCACCTATCACTGAACACGTCTTCTTGGTGACTGCCTGCGTATCCGTGTCATTTCTCCAGGGAAAACAATTTCAAGGTTCATTCTATGCTAAATTGGAATCCAATGTGAAGATTAGAATCGAAAGCATCTGTCGCAGTCTCTTTCTTTCTGTTTTTCTCCGCCTGGCTGTCCAGTCCTCACACTCCACCTCTCTGCCAACTTTATTTCTTCATTATCTGTTGCCCTCCTTGTGCCCTTGTCTCTCTCTGTCTCTTTCTCCCTCTACGTCTGTTTTTCCGACCCCTATGCCTCCCAGCGACGCAACCAATCTTTCCCGATTTTCTCCGCAAATTGTAGGTTTCCTAAATCCCTCAAAAAAAGGTCCATACAGCATAAGCGCCAACATGACTTCCCTCCCCTCTCCTACATCGGACGTCTAGACATACACAGACAGACAGACAAACAGACGGACGGACAGACAGATGTTACTTGACCGGGCACCCACGCTGAGCCGGATGCTCTATGAGGTCCGGTGGGAATCCGTTAGCCTCTTACCCGGAATTCGGAAACAGGGGGGTTGATCCAGAAGAGCGGGTGTGAGTCAGTAAGATCAGCGGCAAGCGACAGCCAGAGGGAGCTTTGTCTCCATTTGGCGGGATCAACAGCTGCAGACAATAGATGCCCCACAGAAATAAAAAGATGAACAGAAACACGGACGCAGACAAAAACACAGACGGACAGACAGAGACATATACAGACGCATATAGAGTCAGACAGACAGATAGACAAAGAAGACAACGCAAGCATAGAAGACTGATGGACCGACACACAGACGGACAGACAGAGACATACGCAGACGGACAGACATAGACATAGACATACGCAGACGGACAGACAGAGACATAGACATACGCAGACGGATAGACAGAGACATAGACATACGCAGACGGACAGACAGAGACATAGGCATATGCAGACGGACCGACAGAGACATAGACATACGCAGACGGACAGACAGAGACATAGACATACACAGGCGGACAGAGACAGACAGACAAAGAGAGATAGACAGACAGCGACTAAGGCGATAGGAAGCAAGAGGAAGAGACTGGTAAACAACGCTTTAATGTGAGTCATAAAGGCGCTACATAAACTTACTGTTACATTAGATTACATGGTTTTTGTAATATTCAGAGAACTCGGCTCATATTTATAGATACAAATAAGACAGAAACGGACAAAGAGAGGGATCGAAAGTGGCAGAAAGACGGACAAAGACGGAATCAACCGAGACAGACGCAGAGGTATAAAGAGACACAGAGAAACAGAAAGAGACAGACACAGCTACACAGAAAGGCAGAAATAGAGAGTAGAACAAATGGACGACAAAAGACAGATAGACACACATACACACAGACAGACGAACGAAAAGACATACACAAACAGACTCGCACATATACACAAACAGATAGACATATACAGACAGACAGACATACAGACAGAGAGTCATGCAGACGGATGGACGGATACCAAATCAGACACAAATATATACGCACAGGCAGGCCGGCCGGCAGGCAGGCAGGCAGGCAGACAGGCAGGCAGGCAGACAGACAGATAGACTGACGGACGGACGGAGGGGCAAATACCCAAAAAGACACACACATATACACACAGACTGACACACACATTCAAAGATACAGGCGCAGACAAAGACGAAACCTGAAGAGGTACAGGAAGGTAAAATGGCGAAACCGTTTCTGTCCGACAGACTTGAATGATTTCATTAATAATGGAACTGCGTTGGATCTTCGACGAAGCTTCGAGGAATTCCATCGGATGACAGACGCCGGCGTCCAAACAGATTAAGAGGCATCTACCGACGCAGCTATCTCAGAGAAAAGACGCAGAACAAACACACTTCTACGTTACATACGTTGTTCCACTAATAAGACTTAACTATAAACTCCCTTCGATATATTATTCAAATGCTGTAACTACCAACCGTCTTGGAACGGTTGCAGTTGACATTTCGTGGAGCAAGATTAGAACAGCATTGAGATAATAGCGATCGTTCCCAGACAGTCTTGGATCTTGACCTGGAACCGAACACTTGCCCATCGATTTTGTTTTGACTGAGCTCCTGTGGTGAATCAGCTGGTCCCCCTTTTCTGTCCTACTGGTCCAATTCCACCACCCACCGTAGCCGCAGCCGTCTGACTGCCTAACTGCCTGCCGGACTTTTGGGTCTTGACCTAGAACCAAATCCTTTCTGCCCATCGATTATGTTTTGACTGAGCGCCTATGAATAAGCTGGTTCCCGCGATTCATCTTTCGTTGGGCACTGTAGAAATCTCGAGATTACGATTTTTACGATTACGAGAAGCTGAATGATCATTTGACAGTTAGTACCACGTTACTTTACCTGTATATTTCTGATGATATTCAAATTTGTTATCTTTACCCTTAAGTTTCTCAGGAGCTTCTATAGAGGCCTGCAGACGAATGTGTTACCTTTACCTTTCTTATCATTTACTATATTATATCTCTAGACTCCGAATCTAAGGTAGAACAAGATCTTTTCTCTCTTCTCTGGCCTCTCGGAATTCGACCCAGCTTCTCCAACGGATTATGATTTTTGATTGCGATTTTGACTTGAAGCGACCATTGACTGATGCTTTCGGCATTGTGATAACGGCGCTATAGAAGTCTTTAGATTAGATTAGGTTAGATCTACACCGTATGTTGTAACTTACTTACTGAGAAACTGGGATTCAGTTTTCTGAAACAAACTCGTCGATACTCCACCGCTTGCAATTTCTGCATCGGCCTTTCACTCAAAACTCAAAACATTCCTCTTTCACAGATCCTATACCGACACCCTTTCTTCCTCTTATCTCTCTCTCCTCTCCAACCTCAAACACCTCCCCCCTGTAGCTGCCACGCTGTCTCTCCGTCTGACTTTTGGATCTTGACCTGGAACCGAACCCTTTATGCCTATCGATGTTTTTTGACTGAGCGCCTGTGAATAAGCTGGTCCCCGCGGCGCGGCTTTCGTTGGGCGCTGTAGAAATCTCGGAATTACGATTACGATTACGATTCTTCTTTGAGATTAAGTAGTCGTTATTTATCACTGTAGTTGTCTAAAAATCTGCAATTAATCCTTTCGTTTGGTCTTACGTTAGGGTAGAGTCGGAAGATAGCGCACTTAACGACGGAATTGTGTACAAGAAGAACAGGAATCAAATCCCTAACGCAGCAACTACTGGAGACCAGCCATTAAATCGCAGCTAGCCAAACACGAGACTCGATTTACGGGTTGAATTTCGCTCAACGGCTGTCAGGGAATGTTCCGGTAGAGAAGGATGAGGAGAAGGAGGAGGAAGTGATGGAGGAGGACATTACCACCTGATCCATCGAATCCGCTGCTTCTCAGCTTATACACAACCCACCCTAACAGCTCCTCTGCTCTGCTTTGCTCTGTTCTGCTTTGCTCTGCTCTGCTCTGCTCTGCTCTGCTCTGCTCTCTCTCTCTTTCTTTCTCTCTCTCTTCCTCCTCTCTCTCTCTCGCTGTCTCTCTCTGGTTTCCTGGCAACCGGACTTGGTTCTTGCCATGACATCTTTGGACAACCACACTGACTTGACGCAGCGCTAGTGAATAAGATGGTGCCTGCGCTTAGCTTTTAAGTAGCGCCTCAGAAATTTCGAGTTTACGATTACGATGAAGGAGATGGGGGGTAAGTGGAAGGAAGAGGAAATAAAGGAGGTGGATAAGAGAAAGAGAAGACGGAGTAACAGAAGGAGGAAGCAAGAGGAGCAGGTAAAGAGATGGAAGACGAGGAAGAGAAAACTGAGGAGAAGTTTGAGGACGACGGAGAGGAGATGAGAAAGCGAGAGGAGGAAATGGAAAAGAAGCAAAAGGAATAGGAGGAGCAGCAGAAGAAGGAGCAGATGCATGTACATACATGTACATACATGTATACATAAATACATACATACATACATATACATAAATACATACATAGATATACATAAATACATACATAGATATACATAAATACATACATACATACATACACATAAATACATACATACATATGCATACATATACATACATACATATACATAAATACATACATACATATACACCAGTGCATACATACATATACATACATACATACATATACATACATACATACATATACATACATACATATACATACATACATATACATAAATACATACATACATACATACATACATACATATATGCATACATACATACATATATAGATACTAGCATACATACATACATACATACATACTTACATATGTACATACATTCATACATACGTACCTACATACAAACATACATACATACATACTTACATATATATATAAACATACATACATAAACAGATTCATGTTATATGTAATCTCCTTATTATAAGCTGTACACAATTTTATTACTAGGATATTTTCTATAAATGACAGATTGCAGAAACATTTTGCCGATCTGTACCTGCATATAGTCTGCGTAGCGATGACTCAATGCAGAAAGGCAACGGGATCCAATGGAATCATCGTTGGCTGTTGGTCAAAATAAGCTCTAAAATACCTTGCATATATACATGTAAAAATATACATTCAAAGTATTAGCCTCTGCATGACACTGTGTATATATATACATTATTAATCAGTAAATATATTGGGCATTCATATCTATTTATATGTAGATTGGCCATATGTTAATATATGGTTATCAGTCTAAGTATATATATACATCGATAGATGTATGCATACTGTATGAGCATACATATAAATGTATATTTTTATAAACATATATATATATTATGTACATAAGCATATAGACGTTTGTTTATGAAAATATACATGCATAAATTGTGTGCGTGTATGTATGTGTGTAGGTTTAGGTGTGCGTGTGTGAGTGTGTATGTGTGCGTGTCTGTGTATGTGTGCGTGTCTGTGTGTGTGTGCGTGCGTGCGTGTGTGTATGTGTGTGTGTCTGTGTAGGTGCGTGTGTGCGTGTGTGTGTAGGTTTGTGTGTGTATAGGTGTTCGTGCGTGTGCGCGTGTGTAGGTGTATGTGTGCGTGTCAATGTGTGTGTGCGTGCGTGCGTGTATGTGTATGTATGTGCACGCGTGTGTGTAGGTGTGTATGTATGTGTGTGTCTGTGTAGGTGCGTGTGTGCGTGTGTGTGTAGGTTTGTGTGTGTATAGGTGTTCGTGTGTGTGCGCGTGTGTAGATGTATGTGTGCGTGTCTATGTGTGTGTGCGTGCGTGCGTGTATGTGTATGTGTGTGCGCGCGTGTGTGTAGGTGTGTATGTATGTGTGTGTCTGTGTAGATGCGTGTGTGCGTGTGTGTGCAGGTTTGTGTGTGTATAGGTGTTCGTGTGTGCGCGTGTGTAGGTGTATGTGTGTGTATGTGTGTGCGTGTGTGTGTAGGTTTGTGTGGGTTTTTGTATATGTGTTCGTGTTTGCGTGTGTAGGTGTGTGTGTGTGTTCGTGTTTACGTGTGCGTGCGTGTACGTGTTTGTTTGCGTGCGTGCGTGTGTATGTGTGTGTCTGTATGGGGGTGCGTGTGTGTATCTGTTTGCGTGTCTGTGTGTGTCTGTGTGTGTGTTATATGGTGGTATAAGCTGATGACCGCATGGTATAGGAGTCTATGTAACGGAGGAGAAAAAAACGAGTCGAATGAAATTGTGAAAGATCTTCTGTCGTCTTCTTGGGGGATGAAAAAAGCGCCGAGCAGACGAAGAATTGTCCCCCGTCACCATATTCCGACGACTATCGATTGACGATTTTTTCACCGATTTATATAGCGCCGTAGTATCGTGCTGGCACGCATGCGTACTTCGCTGCATCGTCGTCGGCGGTCTTTCAGAGCGGCGACGAAATTGGCCATTTTGTGACCACTGGAGAATGAGGAAAGAAGGGAGAGAGGGGGAGGGAAGGGAGGGGAAGGATCGAGGGAAGGGGAGGGAGGGGAGGTAGGGAAGGGAGGGAGAGAACGCTGCTTTGTTTGTTGCTCAACGGCAGACTTTCCAGTTTAATTAAACCGTCGAAAGGTTCAAGTTATTGAGAGGGATCGGCTCTTCGAAAACAGCGTCACGCGCCTCTGCAGTTCTAAGCAATAACGTATTTATTTATGCATGTATGTATGTATGTATGTATGTATGCATGTATGTATGCATGTACGTATGGACGGATGTATGTATGTATGCATGTATGTATGTATGTATGCATGTATGTATGTATGTATGTATGTATGCATGTACGTATGGACGGATGTATGTATGTATGTATGTATGTATGTATGTATGTATGTATGCATGTATGTATGCATGTACGTATGGACGGATGTATGTGTGTATGTATGCATATATGTATGTATGTATGTGTGTAGTTAGGTAGGTAGGTAGATAAGTAAGTGGGTGGGTGGATGGGTTTGGGTGGATCGGTAGGTAGGTGGGTAGGTAGGTAGGTAGGAAGGTTAGTAGGTAGGTAGGTTGGTTTATGCTAAATAAGTGGTTCTAAGTAAGCAAGTAAGCAAATGAGCGAGTGTGAAAGCCAGCCGGCAAAGTGTTGGTTGAGTCTTGGTTCTGCGCAGACGGCGCGGACAACATTAGCGACGTTAAGCAGCGTAAGGTCGGTTTGTAATGACAGGCCATTTTGTGCCAACTCATGCCTTCATCGCTTCGAAATCATTTATTTTAAGCGCTCAAAGATCACCTGGCGCTGTACGCGAGTAAATAAGGCAGTTCCATGTGATATTTATGACTTCCGGCTCTACGAGAACGACCAATAAATTTGAATTTAAGCACCGCTGATAAAGCGCTTCTTGGTTGCTTAAAGCATTTGCTTGCTTGCTTGCTTTCTTTCTTAAAGCGTTTGCTTAGAGGCACTAAGCGCCGGAAAGGAGTCGCTAAGCGACCAAACGGTTGCCATGGCGATTTCACGCTTTAAAAGCTGCCGAAAGTAGGCCTGATACGATTTCCATTAATTTAGCGCCAATCAGCGAATAATCAGATTTATGCGGCACGGGTTTAGAACTGCACCTTGGCCGACAGTGTCACGTGTTGTCGGGGATTGGCAGAAGCTGTCGAGTGGTTGTCGGATGATGTCAGAATCTCCTTCAGTGGTCTTCAGTTGGCGTGTATTTCTTTGGGGGGTTAATTTGTCTGAGCGGTTGCCCTAAGTGGTTCTCTGAAGAACAGGCGACATCTTCTATTGTCTGCGGAGGTGTTTGGACTCAAAGAAGCAGCCCATGTTCTTCGGATTGTTTCCTTTGGTACTGATTGATTGATCATTTGATTGCTGTTAATACTTTAGGAGTGGCTTCTGATCTTCAGGTATGTTGTTGCTGTTCTGGTTGTTTCATGTTGTCGTTGTTGTCTTGACTGTTGCTATATCGATTTGCTGTTGCTTTGACAGACGTTACTGTTGACTTTCTGGTATGTTGTTGCTTATGGTTGTTTCTTGTTGTCTCTGTTGTTCTAGATGCTGATGGATCGTTTGCTACTATAGATATTGCTGTTGCTTCTGACTGTTTGTTGCCATTTGTTGTCTTGTTGTATTAGGTTGATTTGCCGTTGCTATTATAGACATTGCTGTTGCCCTTCCGATAGGTTGTTGCTTCTCGTTGTCTCTTGTGCGTCCGTTGTTTTTGTTATTAAGGCATATGCCGGTCATTCGGTTCTTAGTCTGATGATGTTGTTGTTGTTGTCCGTTGTTGTTACGGTCCTAATCATCGTGATGGTTGGCTGTCGTCTTAAAGATATTGTTATCATTGATTGGCTCAAAGCTCAGCTCATGCAAATAATTCTTCATCAATCAATTTTATCTGAAGAAATTCCTGCAACGATCTATCACAACCTCAGACGTAATGTCTAGCTACTACCAGAAATCATTGTGGCTAGAATATTCACAAAGATTTGTTCGAAAAGAAATGCAACCACTCAAGCTATAACCAGACACTCGTCTGTTATAAGAAGCCACATTAATTGCTTAATGATAGGTAATGATAAGCCATAGTTCGTCTGCTTTGTCGTCAGTCAGACAAAAGATCATATATGTCGTTTGTTTGTAAGGCGCCTCTGTATCCAGTTTTCGCTTGCGGCACCATATCAGTTTAATCATAATAATAATAAATGTTAATAATAATAATAATAATAATAATAATAATAAATGTCAATATTAATAACAATTATCACAATCCAGAAAATTTGTGATCCCTAATTTTTGTAAACTTGAGGAATCACATGTGCCTCAGGTAAATTAGTGATGATGATGTAGATGATGATGATGATGATGATGATAATAATAGTAGTAGTAGTTGTTGTTGTTGGAGTAGTAGTAGCAGCAGAAATAGTAATAATATTAGTAGTAGTAATAAATAGTAGTAGTAATAATAATAGTAGTAGTAGAAATAGTAGCAATAGTAATATAACTACTACTACGACTACTACCACTACCAGTACTACCAATACTACTACTACTGCTGCTACCATTACTACTACTACTACTACTACTACTAATAATAATAATAATAATAATAATAAAAATAATAATAATAATAAAAATGAGCCTTTGTTGGTTGTTAATTTGTTAACGCCATATCCAAGCACATATATATTTGTCAATGAACTTTGATTAATCCTCTGATTGAGGCCGAGATAAAAATTGATTGATAGCCTATCGGTTGATTGAGCGCAAGCCTTAGACAGGGTCACCAGAGAACAATCCTTCTACTCTCCGCCTCAACTGGCCCGGATGGATGGCTCCACTCCAGGGAAGATGGTCCGACATCAGCATCGCCCTAGCGGCGCCAAAGTGCCCGACGAATTTACGAAACCCCTTTTTTTGACAGCGGCTATTCAGCTCAGTTCGGCTGATAAACACAGCTGCGTTCTTCGTTCTTCGAGGAAAATCGGAAGAAGAACATTCCTTCTGGTTCTTGTTCTGTTCTTAGTCAAATCAAATCACTTCGTTCTCGGTCAGGGAACAGACGAAAACGGTGACGTTTGGTTCCCGCCCGCGTCTTTTCTCTTCCCACGCTTGTAGGAGGATGTCAGTGGTAAACGTGAGAGCTAGAAATAGGGTTTAGCGGCGAATTTCCCATTCCTACTGTATCTCTCCTAACCCTAAGACTAACACTAACCCTAACCTTAACCCTAACCCTAACACTAACCATAACCACTGACATCCTTATACTGGACATCCTCGTACTAGAGTGGGAATCGGAAAAACGTCTCCCGCACCTGCCTACGGAAGAAATATATATGTATATATCCGCATATGTATATATGTATATATATGTGTATATATACCTTTTTCAGTTGGTTTTTCCGTCCTAGGCTGCCTCTCTGTCTTAGTTGACTGATCTTCTGGATATTGACCCAAATGCGGCTTAAATCTGATGCGCCATCAAATTTAATGAAGGAATTCCCAACTGGAGTTGAAAGATGACTTATACGTGTGTATGAATATATATATATATATGTATATATATATATATATACACGTGTTATTATTATTATTTCTGCATTTATGAGGCGCCACTATCTAATGACTTAGCATCAATCGATGGCGCCGATCAATTATGAGTGAAGGACTTGCTCAAGGTCCCTACACAGTAACCGTCTCGGAGGAGGAGGCTCGAAACCGTACTCTCGGCGTTACAAGCCGAGCGCTCTATCCAATATGCTACCGTGCCCCGGTAAATAAATATAATATATATATATAGTATATATATGACCTATATATATATTTAAATACAGTAGTACACATACATGTGTGCATATATATGTTTAATCATGTACAATTTAATATTCAGTTTAGTTCCGCCATTTAATAACGTCTGAATGTCTATCTTTATGATCTTCGGGACCGGTATTGGAACATATAAACATACATTCCACAAGACATAATTTAACAGTAATTGTGCGGCTTAAAAAGTCTCTAGTATTGTTGAATAACTATTCAAGTCTGCTGTAATCAGGGTCGTCTTATCCGTTAGGCACAGTAGGCACTGTGCCTAGGGCCTACGAACTTTATAGGAGCCTACGAAAGTCAAAAATGAGATACTGAAAAAAATAAATTTACTGATTGACCCGAAAATAGAAAAAGGAAATACAAATTTAATAACTTTAAAGTTTGTACTGAAACAGTTTAAGTTAAGCTGCGCTAAATTATGTTAACTTTGCGGCTCTTTGCATTAGCAAAATCACATATAATGTCTTCAAATGTCATTTCCCGCATTAAGTCGTTTTCAATTGAAAGTAGTGCAAGGGAAGATAGACGTTAAGAAATAATGTGAATGTGTTTAGCTCTAATGCAGAGTTGGCAGTTTGGGCCTGCGAATGCGAGAGTGCCTAGGCCCTACGAAGACCTTAAAACGGCCTTGGCTGTGATCATGTAGGCCATCCTCTGCGGCTATCGCATCTCAGGTGATAAGGTGATTTTTAAACTCCGCTGCTAGATGTCTGTGGCTTTTTGCGGGAATTTGCTGGTTGACTGATTGCTTTGGAACAATCTGCCACACACTGTTTGTGCTCAGGTAACTGTATGAGGCATCTACGTTCGTAATCGTTGACTCAAAATTTCTAAACCACTGCTTAAAAGTTAAGTGAGGGCACAGCTTATTCACGAGCGCTGCGTCAAGTCAGTGGGGTTGTCCAAAGATGTAATTCAAAAACAAAGTCCAGTTGCCAGAAGACCGAAAAGAGAAGGGGGAGAGGAGCTGTTAGGGTGGGTTGTGATTGTTGCAAATCGCTGTCCTAAAACTTATCCAGTTACGCATGACAGCCCTCTGTTTTTTCTTATGAAACTCACCATGCAGTTTTAACGATGCAAGTGAGATTTGTGTTTCTTATCTTTGTTTCGATTCTTCACGTATTTTCGCTGTTAGCCATTAAATCTTTAAATCTTTGTTCCCATAAAAGACGAGCTTCATATCGTTCTTTAGATTCTTCACGTACTTTTGCTGTTAGCCATTAAATCTTTGTTCCGATAAAAGACTTCGTCACGGCTTTGTAGATTTGGCGTTATTCCGATATCACAACGCAGAAGGCATCAATAGATGTCGCTTACTGGTTGTGATATTTTCATTGTGACTGTATCTCAGTGGCCATTTATTTTGTAGCTGGCCATTTGAATTGATATCGACGTAAGATTTCCTGCCGAACGGAGACCTTGAATCTTCGCAGGGCGCCAAATAAATAACACATAAGCAACACGATGTCGACGCGCGACACTGAACTTCCGGTGACGACGGAACTCGTCAACCAAACCGGAAGTAGCCAGCCGGACGAGTATTATTACGACGTCGATCTCAATGCCACGTATCGTTTCGAAAATGTCGTACGTGCGGTCGTACCGGCCATATTCTCACTGATTGCCCTCGTGGGACTGGCGGGAAATCTGCTCGTCATCATCGTTGTAGCTTCGAATCGTCAGATGCGAAACACGACCAACGTCCTCATCATCAACCTGGCGGTTGCTGACCTCCTATTCATTGTCATCTGCGTCCCCTTCACGGCGATCGGCTACGCCATCCCCGTCTGGCCTTTCGGAGACGGTTGGTGCAAGATCTACCAGTATGTCGTGCACGTGACGGCCTACGCGAGTGTCTACACCCTCGTCATGATGTCACTGGACCGGTATCTGGCCGTTGTCCATCCGGTCCGGTCGATGACCGTTCGGACGGGAAGGAACGCTTCGATCGTGGCCGCAATCTCCTGGGTCCTCATCCTCAGCCTCAACTACCCAGTCATCGTTGAACATCGCACCGTTGAGTACTACTTCAGCGGCCAGCAACGGTCAGCCTGTCTCAACGCACTCATCTACAACGACGACGGCCCCAGCAACTACTATTATCACGGTCGCGTCTACTACGCCTGCTTCTTCGCGTTCGCCTACGTGGTACCGCTGACCGTGGTCAGTCTGCTGTACGGACTGATGGTCAAGCGTTTGCTGTACGGCGTCATGCCCGGAAGTGGAAAGACGGCGGGAGAGGGCATGCGCGGTAAGCGACGCGTGACGCGCCTCGTCGTAGTCGTCGTGGTCATCTTCGCGCTCTGCTGGCTGCCCCTGCAGCTGATTTTGGTCATCCAGTTCGTCGGTCAGTACACTGACCACAACTTCACCTTCGTCGCGACGAAGATCGTCTGCAACTGTCTGGCGTACATGAACAGCTGCGTCAATCCGATTCTCTACGCGTTCCTGTCCGACAACTTCCGGAAGAGCTTCCGGCGTTTCCTGTGCGTGCTGCTCTGCGCCGGAAATGCGTGTTGTCGGGACGCCGAGCATGCGCGCGGCGCTCTTCTCCTGCCCGGAAGATCCCGAATGGTTAAGAATGACGTCAGCGAGACGAAGAGACGGTCTGTGGCGCTCAGTCAACTGGGACACAGAGTCCTCGACGGGGAGGAGGAAGAACTGGCATGTCTGGACAGAGTCGAAGGTCCAGTGCCGCAGAGAAGCAGGGCCACTCCTCGATTCTGAACTACGAATTTCTTTACCATCGCTAACCTTTAGCAACTCAAGAGGCTACATGTAGTAACGTGACACCTTTATGCCCTAGTGTCTCAAGAGGCTACATGTAGCACCGTGACATCTTTACGCTCTAGTGACAGAAGATGCTACATGTAGCACCGTGACACTTTAATGTCCCAGTGACTCAAGAGGCTACATGTGGCACCGTGACACCTTTATGTCCCAGTGACACAAGAGGCTACATGTGGCAGCGTGACATCTTTACGCCCTAGTGACTGAAGAGGCTACATGTGGCACAGTGAGTTAAATTTCGGGCTAGCACGGACCGTAAACGGGGACCTCAAATGGCGTGGCGCCCATTCAAACGGGCTGCGGTGGTGAGGGATCTCGCCCGATCAATTCATTGCAAAATGAGCAGGGTCGAGGCCATACGGTAGCTATAGAAAAACGTGAACATTTGCATTTAGTCCCATTTGGCTACCTAAAGCAGGTCATAGATAATCCAAATGGCGTGGCGCCCACTGGAACGGGCAGCAATGGTGAAGGATCTCGCCCGATAAATTATTTTAAAAATGACCAGGTTCGACGCCATATGGTCGCTATATGAAACCGTATACATTTACGTTTACAATTACAATGACCTTCACGTTCTAGTGACTCAAGAGGCTAGTGAAGTGTTGCTCAAAAGTTAAGCCTATGACACCAGCTTATCCATGAGCTTATTCACTGGGAGATTTCGGTAGTAATCCGCTTATAAAAATAAAATTACACTCGCGATCTGAATACAGTTCGCCTCGTAAATTATATTTGCGATGAACGGATAAGCGAGGAACGATAAATCACTGTTTTAGGCTCTTAAGAAAAATATGGAATTACAGTTTAATGAATATTAATACTCATCATGAATTAGCTTTACCTACCGTTGATGATAAATATTAATGATCGTCGTGAATGAATATTCATGAATCGCGCAGCACTGAGTTGCAGTAATGCGCGGTGTGTCGTGGCTAACGCAATCAACAACGCGTTTCGTTGTTACGTTCCGCAGCAACCGGAAGTAAGATGATGCACTGCTGATTATTAAGAATTTAAACCGGAATCTAATAATGCAAGTTATTAAGGCTAGCTTTTCATCAAAGGCGGATCCCGGGGTCAATCTGGGTAAATCCCGTTTTTAATTTAGCGGCACGCTGATGAGTTACCACCTGCCAAAAAACTGGTTGGGTGAGGAACCGAGGAATGCTTTGCAGAGTTAGAAGTGATCTTAGGTCCTCAAAAGTGGCAAAATGTTTTGCTTACCACATTTCCTTCCTTCCTTCCTTCCTTCCTTCCTTCCATCCTTCCTTCCCTCCTTCCCTCCTTCCGCCCTTCCTCCTTTCCTTTCTTCGTTCCTTCCATCCTTCCTTCCTTCCATCCATCCATCTTTGCTTCATTCGTTCGTTCCTTCCCTCCTTCCTTCCCTCCTTCCTTTCTATTTTTTTCCTTCCTTCCTTGCTTCCCTCTTTCTTTCCTTCCTTCTCTCCTTGCTACCGTCATTTCTTGCTTGCTTCTTTCTTTCCTTCCTTCCTTCCTTCCTTCCTTAACTCCAAGGGTTCATCGCCCTTTGGTGTCGACCGCTCGTCTTTATTTGTGTGAGCATCCGGGTATCATCCAGCTAACACATTACCAGACCTTTTTCTGTTTTATACCTTTACTGAGTGAGAATGAAAAAGTTAATTAAAAACCAGGAAAAAACAGACCCTCACAAAAGGCAAGTAGTTAAAACTAAAAGATCATCAGAAAAAACCTGTGGTCTAAAAGAAAAGTTAATTGAAAGCTCATGTGCTGAATAAAGATAGCAATGTAAACTTTACAACCCTCCACAAAAAGTGGATACTCCATACTCCCCCCGCAGTGACACAGATTGCGCGTCACGTGGCATTTGCTAGATTTTCATTACTTGCCCCGGTGCGGAAGTTGTTGTGACAAGCATGCAGCGCCATCTGGCCTTCTAGATGTTCAAGCAGGTCGTTCGGAGTGGATGAAGGACGTTATGGGTAATTCATTTGATGGAAGTCGACGCCAAAGAACTGGATGTCAATGACCACTTCGAACTGACTATAGCTGCCGTAATGGGTGTGTCTGCTTTTGTCTGCTGCCTTCTTCTTCTTCTTCTTTTTCTCCTCCTCCTCCTTCTCCTTCTCCTCCTCCTCTTCTTCTTCTTCGTCTTCCTCCTCTCTCTCTCTCTCTCTCTCTCTCTCTCTCTCTCTCTCTCTCTCTCTCTCTCTCTCTCTCTCTCTCTATATATATATATATATATATATATATATATATATATATATATATATATATATATATATATATATATATATATATATATATATATATATATATATATGTGTGTGTGTGTGTGTGTGTGTGTGTGTCTGTCTGTCTGTCTGTCGTTTACTTACTATCCTTTTGCCTGTGTCTGTCTCCAAGTTGTTGGTTCTCTTGGTTCACTCACTCACTCACTCACTCACTCACTCACTCACTCACTCCTCACTCCTCACTCCTCACTCCTCACTCACTCACTCACTCACTCACTCACTCACTCACTCAATCCTGTCTGTCTGTCTGTCTGTCTGTCTGTCTGTCTGTCTGTCTGTATACATATCTGTCTTTGGTTGTCTCTGTTGTTTTTCTGCTCAAGTTTGTCTCGTTAATTGTTTCTGCCGCTGTTCCTTTCATTTTGTCTCTCAATCTTTCTCTGTCTGCTGCCTGTCTCTCTGTCTGCGTCCATCTGCAGGTCCTTCCCCCCCACTGCCCTGCGTCTTTGTATACTCTGTTACTGTCATTCGCAATCCGTTCTGCTTAGTCAGCGTTTTTCCTTTGCTTTCAAGCAAACGATGAATGAATTCGGATGGCTGTGTCGCTGAGCAAAGCGCTGAGCTGAGCGGAAGCTGTTCATTTATTTATGTAGCGCAAGAGTGAGTGGATGTGTGAGTGGAGGACGAAGCTCTTGAGACACTCGTCCTCGTGGCGCAAGTGGTTGGAAGGAAGGACCTGCAGACGGACACAGACAGACAGACAGAGGCAGAGAGAGACAGAGACAGGAACAGAGACAGGGTAAACCCTTCACCAGGGTGACAATTTATTGGCCTTTGAGAAGAGTACGGGTGACGACATTAAGCACCTCCACGCTCATCACCCTCACCCTTAACATCGCCATCATCATCACTATTACCTTCGTCGTAATCATCGTCATTACTATCATCTTCGTCATAATCATCATCATCACTATCATCTTCGTCATAATCATCACTATCATCTTCGTCATAATCATCACTATAATTTTCGTCGTAATCAACATTATCATCTTCGTCATAATCATCACCATCATCTTCGTCGTAATCATCATCATCACTAACATCTTCGTCGTAATCATCATCATCATCATCACTATCATCTTCGTCATAATCATCATCATCACTAACATCTTCGTCAGAATCATCTTCGTCGCCGCCTCCACCACCACCATCCTCCTCCTCAAAACAACATCATTTGCGCCGTTCTGTGATTTTTAAAAGGCGCTTTATAGATACACATTATCATAATTGAAAACAGCAATATCCTCCTCATCAACATCATTTCTCATCAATAACACACCAACTACCATTACCTCACTCATTATGACAACATTGGTGAGGTGTTGCGTTTTCGGTGGGGACGTAACTTCGCCTGGCAGGGGAGACTCAATCCCAGCTTTACGCCCTGCGAGCCACCCGCATCACTTCTCCTTTTGCTCTCAACGAAAAATGACCGTTCTGTAACGTCTTTCCTAGAGTGTCCATTTTCTCCAAAGATGGTCCAGGAGTGGCCGCTTCATTAAGAGAGGCAACAATCTAAAGCTCTGCCTAGGGATGGGCAACGTCCTGAAGATGGCCTTTGCTCTGAATGTGGTTTGCTCCTTTACCATTATCATTATTACTCTGCCCAATTGTATGGGCTTGACAAAACTGTTAAAACGGAAATGCCGCGAGGCCTGCAGCCAAAGTCTGAATAAACTGTAAAGAGTAGAATAGAAGAGAATTTACTGACCACTTCAGTGACCATAATTCCAGAAAACACGTCTGTATTTACTAATAGATTCTTAAAGCATAACAAGAAATGAAAACTGATGTTATGAACAGCAGGTTAACAACAGATTTCAAAATTGTAAAGTTTACACCTAACGAAAGTCATCCAGATTGGCAAAACTATATCACACTCGTGCCATTATATTCATATCACACAAACTTTGGTTTTCAAAAACAGCACTTCCAAGGCAAACAACGGTGGCTTGAACCGTAGCAACACAACAGTTAACATCGTTGCAACAAATCATGCTTCCAAATTTACAGAAAAGCAAACGATGAAATCCTAAAGAATAACATCATGTCTGACTGTTCAGTTACAGTTATAAGACCATTAGCTATATACCAACTCCATTGCATGCTCAGAGACATCTCTTCAAAATTATCTTATTCACAGCCACTTGGCTAGAAGCAGCACAGTTAAGCAATTCAATGAACACCAACAACCTCTTTCATGTAACCCTTGAAAGTGCATCTCAGTCCACCACTGCACCTTCCCTTGGCTTTCACACCTTACTGTGATAGCTTCAAGAACAGATGAGAATATTTTCACATGCACAAAATATCAGTTGAAGTCGAGTTGATACGAAAATTCTCAGATTTATCACATTTCCACTTGATATCTACAGCAAATATGAAGCAACTTACTGTCGGCTTTCAGGTGACATAGAACATTTCTTGAGAAGGGGAAGTTACCATAATGAAATATATTTCTCACCAGAAGCGAGGGCAAACATTAACCATAAAACCAAACAAATCACGTGAACAAAATACCAAGACCAAGCAACCTGACTGCTGCTAGAACTATTATATCTAACCATCGTGTTTGAAAACGACAACTCAGTTTGATGTGCAAGAACCAGGCAAACTTAATACGATGAACCGAATAATCTGCAGGACTCTGGAGACAAAATAGCAATCTCAACCATCAGTAGTTGCCAATGCAAATCAGTACTTGCCGCTGAAACCACCTCAACCCTCAGTACTTGTCGCTGAAACCATCTCAACCCTCAGTACTTGCCACTGAAACCATCTCAACCCTCAGTACTTGCCACTGAAACCATCTCAACCCTCAGTACTTGCCACTGAAACCATTTCAACCCTAAGTACTTGCTACTGAAACCATCTCAACCCTCAGTACTTGCCACTGAAACCATCTCAACCCTCAGTACTTGCCACTGAAACCATCTCAACCCTCAGTACTTGCCACTGAAACCATTTCAACCCTAAGTACTTGCTACTGAAACCATCTCAACCCTCAGTACTTGCCACTGAAACCATCTCAACCCTCAGTACTTGCCACTGAAACCATCTCAACCCTCAGTACTTGCCACTGAAACCATCTCAACCCTCAGTACTTGCCACTGAAACCATCTCAACCCTCAGTACTTGCCACTGAAACCATCTCAACCCTCAGTACTTGCCACTGAAACCATCTCAACTCTTAGTACTTGCCACCGAAACCAGGTGGCGGCTGCCGAGCTAAAATGCCCAGCTCCACCACCATCGACAGATGCGTGCCCATGACCTCCAATTGCAACAAAATGTATAATTTAAAAATTTTATACTATTTTATTCTCTAGTGGTAGAACTGATTTATTTATCTTCATTAGGATCATAAAATGCACAGTCTGTGATAATAACAGCGAAAACAGTCCATGTTGTTCATCATTAATCCTTTTTTATGAAATTCAGACAAGTCCACTTTAACTTGTTTAAATTCTGCAATCTTATTTCCTAATCTCTTTCTGAGTAGGCTGTTTTGAAGTGACACAACCAAAGTTTCCAGCGGTCTTCGCATTCGTTTAAATAAAGGTCATAACAAATTTCAGCAACTGGCACTGACATTGAGATTCTGAAATATGAAATTTTGGCTGTTTGAAACCTGGAAACTGGCTCCATACATCTCAACGGCTAAAAAATCCTCAAAATATTTGTTGTCAAATACCATGACCACGGCAACATTCAGACCTCCCCTCCTTTCTAAACTCCTCATTTCACCAATGTCAGCATGCAGCTTTAATGAATAAAACGCAAACACAAACATATTGCACTAAACATCTTGCAATATCCAGCGTAAAGTAAACAAGCAACAAAGCTGTGCAGATCAACAGTAACGTATCACACACATCTTGAAAGCTTCAGTTTCTGATGGAATATCACCAACTATGCCAAATGTGACTGACAAAAAGAACAGGGAAGAGACAAAAATGATTTCAAATTCAATCTTTAATTGACTACTGGCAGGCAACAGGCAACATCACTGAATTCAGTTCAAAGAAACCAGCTTCACATGATGGCATTTGCAACAGAAGCTCGGAAGTCATTTTTACTTCAACTTGTTTAAGTCGTAGTTCTCGCCATCTGTGTCTTTTTCATCTCCATCAAAACCAGAATCTTCATCATCCTGTCTTTCTGCATCTAAATATTTTTATTAAAACACAAAAACATTCAGCGCTTTTAGCATATCCAACATTTTGCGCTTAGACGAAACATTGATGTCGTTTTAAATAGCTTTAGTCGAGACCTTCATACTTATCAAGCACACAAACATCTACTTATCACCAACTCACAAATTAAATCATTAAATTAAATTAATTAAATACATACATAATACGTGTATGCATGCATGAATGTGCACATACATTGAAACAACATACACAACTCTTACACATCTTTATACATCCTAAATGGTTAGTTTTTCCTGGTCTCCCAATGACAACATATCAATTCTTACATTAAATCTTCATTGTAAACACAAGGTAAAACCACATATTAAACGAAGATTAGAAACATATAGAACACAAGCAAGAGCTTTTTAAAACATGATTACCTAGGTTATAACACCGTTCCTACAAGAATGCACATATTACTAAGTCAGTCTATGAAAGACGAAGCAGAAAGGGCTGTGAAATGCCCACATAATAATAATAATCACAAAGACCCATTCATTCTTCATCCCATGATGACTTATTTTTACATTCAATCCGAGTATTTAATTACCAGCTGCTTGTAGAGATTTCATAACGTTGCAAACTTCAGCCAGCTGCTGAAGAAACTCTTGGCCCATCTCAAAAGACTCTTTGAGCATCTGAAGAGACTCCTTCTGCTTCTGAAGACACTCTTTGTGCATCTTAAGAGACTGTACTTGTAGCGATATCAGTTTTCTGAGACGATCATCAGTACCTAATAAAACAGAAAGGAAAACTGACTAATAATGACCCACTCTTCACATCAAGACAACTTATTATATTCAATCTGAATATTTAATTGACAGCCGCTCACTGAGACTTTATAAAATAAAAAATTTCTGAAGCTTCTGAAGAGACTCTTTGTGCTTTTGAAAAGACTGTGTTTGTAAAGATATCAGTTCTCGGGAAGGATTATCTGTACCTAATAAAACAGAAGTTAAATTGACACATAATGACTCATTCTTCACACCAAGACGACTCATGATATTCAATCTGAATATTTAATTACCAAATGCTCCAGGAGAATTCATAAAATTGAAAATTTCGCCGAGCTTCTGCAGAGACTCTTTCAGCATCTGAAGAGACTCTTCTTGCATCTGAAGAAACTCTACGTTCATCTTAAGAGATTGTGTTTGTCCAGATAACAGTTTTCTGAGACGATCAGCGGTACCTAATAAAACAGAAGGTAAACTGACTAATAATGACTCATTCTTCACACCAAGATGACTCACAATATTCAAACTGAAAATGTAATTACCGAATGCTCCCTTTGACTTCATAAAATCAAAAATTTTACCTAGCTTCTGAAGAGGCTCTTCGTGCATTTGAAAAGACTATATTTGTACAGATATCAGTTCTCTGAGATGATCATCTGTACCTAATAAAACAGAAGTTAAATTGACACATAATGATTCATTCTTCACACCAAGATGACTCACAATATTCAAACTGAAAATGTAATTACCGAATGCTCCCTGGGACTTCATGAAATCAAAAATTTCGCCCAGCTTCTGAAGTGACTCCTCGCACATCTGATAACACTCTCTGAGCATCTGGAGAGACTCCTTGAGCATCTGACTCAACTCCACATTCATCGTAACATACTGTATTTGTACAGATATCAGTTCTCTGAGAAGATCATCTGTACCTGATAAAACAGAAGGTAAACAGACACAACGACTCATTCCTCACACCAAAATGACTCATGACATTCAATCTGAATATTTAATTACCAGCTGCTCGTTAAGACTTCAAATATACGAAATGAAGCAAATACGTGTCATTACATATCCTTGCGTTTATCTGGTCATTAACATAGCATCGTTTAGAAACCTTTAAAAGGTGCAGAAGCATGGCTCTCTGACAGATTTAGTAAGGACCAATTTGATCAAATGACAATGGTTTTTGAGCAGTGTCTACACCAGAAACCTTAAGTTTTTCAGTGAAGATTGTTCCAGAAGGATGGTCAGTTGCTTGAGAAAGCACGATACGTGTCAAGTGTTACTGTTTCACTGCTGTATATAAACAAATTATATTATTATTATAATTATTATAAGATGTATCGAATGTAGGTTAATATAGCTGTATACACCACAAATGTGCTAAAAAATGGCTCAGCCAAATTAGATGATTTGACTAAGTAAGTCTTCAGTTTCTTCCTGAAACTTTCAACGGAACGTTCTGGAGTACGTTCTGGAGCGTTGGGTCAAATGCAAAGAATGTTCTTTTACATGTCACAGTGGCTAATCGAGATTCTTACCATAACACAAACGAGACCGAATAGGAAATGTAGAATCTGGCACACATTTTTTGGCTAAGTATGATAGCGTCATTCCAAGTACATACACGCAGACCAACGTCGCTACTTTGAAAGTGATCTTCTTATCAACTGCAGACCTCAAAGATAAGGGATTTCACTGGGCGAAATTTTCAACCACCACACCTGCAAAGAGCCTGGCTATGGCATCCTGCACACTCTGTAACGTCTTGAGCAGCCCTGCACTCACACCATACAGCAGGCTGTTACAGCAGTCCAGTCTATGATTTATGAAGGCATAAGTGGACTCTTTCCAGACTCCAGTGATAGTAATGATTGAATCAATCATAGCTAAAGTAGCTTGAAGTAGCATTTTCCACAGAGACTGGCCACACGTTCTTTCGCTGGCAGCTCACAGCTGATCCTGGGTTGATCATGTTAGGCAATAATGGAACTGTTGAAGACGTCGACTGGAGCCCGCAATCGCAACCATATCCCGCTGGGTAGTTTATTGTCTATGTTCATCTTTAAATGATTCCGACCCATTTGGTCTTAGGCTCGTGTCCAGCCTGTGTGAAACCCTAAAGTGAATATCTGAATTTCAGAATTTCTAAATTGCTACTTAAAAGCTGGTCACCTGCTCATTCACAAGCGCCACACCGAGTCAGAACAACACTTTCCAGTTTGACAAAGATTATACTCCGTGTTTTCAACAACAAAAAACAGGTAGAGAAAGCCGAGTAAAATTTTGGACTGAGCGAGGTCAGAAGCTATACAGCTTAAGTCTGTATGAAAGTGCATCGTATAGGCTACAATTCGATGCAAATAACGAAAAACGATAATACTGGGTTTCGCTGGCAATAATTTAATTGTCAGTAAAACCAGATTTTCACATTGATAATACCTTGAACTTTCCAACCTTCCATTTTTCAAGTCGTCCAAAGATTTCTTCTTCTGCTATTTTCGAACGCAGCGCCCTAGTACTACAACCGCTGAAAATAGCGAAGGTGCCTCAAACCGGAAACGCAGTCTATTGGCGGAATTCAGATTGTAGCGTAGTACACTCGGAGTATATCATGTGTGGCGTTTTAGAGCAGTATTCGAATACACCGAGCAGTCGAGCGCCGCTGGTGACTGTTCACTGCCCTTCTTACTAATGCCAGAATTGTTGTTTTGTTAAAAAAATATAAAAACTGCTGATTAAAACGTCGCCATCTGGCGAAAGACTGACTCGGACATGGAGATATATAAGCCTACCTGCGATTCTGCCAGTTTTGACTGACACTGATTTGGGTCAATAAAACCACGGGGCTGGAAAAATACCGAAACATCAAGTCTAAGAACTATGAATATTATAATGCTTGTCTATGTTTGTGTAAGACTAATTATAGGATCAGTCAGTGGCGAACTGGACATTGCACCCGTGCGCCATGGGCCCCTCTGGTTTCAACACCCATGGCTCCAAGGAATAATAATAATAATAATAATAATAATAATAATAATAATTATTATTATTATAATAATAATAATAATAATAATAATAATAATAATAATAAGACAATTTATATAGCGCCGTAGCACAGCCTAGGCCGAAGAAAAGGGCGCTATACAAGGGTTAAATTAAAACAATAACAGTAACGTTTGAGGCCTGTTATTATTAATATTGTTATTATAACGCTTTAAGGTGAATTCGTTAATTAGCGCGATATAAGTGTCTAATTGTTATTATTGTCATTATTATTTATATTATATTTTTTTATTGTGTGCAGATATGCCTAAAACAAATTAATTAGTCTAGTGCTGCATTTTATAAGCAAGGTTAGGCCTGGGTCCCTTGCATGATTGAAATGGCAAGGCTCCCGCTTAAAGTGAAATATGGTCTGGATGGAAGAACGGGTGGAAGGGTTTTGAAAGTTGCATCAAAAACAACGGTTTTAAGCAAAATTTTTCTACATTGTTAGAAAAAGAAAGAAAAACTGCTGTATCATCAAATAAGTTTTGCTTGGCTGGACGACGTTCTTCAATTACCCTCTAACTGACCAAATATAGGCGCACCAGACAAATGCACTCAAAACGCCCTAATCTTAACACTAACTGATTCACTAAGGTGTTGGCTCACTCTAGGTAAATTCCCGCCACATGTTTCACGTGATCACGCACGTGATAGTCGCGCGAAACACGATACCAATCGGATCGCTGATTGGCAAAGCTTCTATCACGTTGACAGTCACGTGGGATACGTCACGCGCTAAATATAGATTTAATAATGACGTCACCTGTCGTAATAGCGAATGGCATAAGAGAAAATTGTTTCGGGCGCGTCAGCGGAATACAGTAAATCGCAAAATGGCGTCTTATTAGCACTTCCGCAGTATGATTGAAATAAATCCTGTTTTACACGATTATACAGGATATTCAAAAGCAAAAGGCCGCGTCGTTGCAATACTTGGCGTTCCTACGAATCGAGGCGTAGTTTTTGGCACTTGAAGTTGCATATCCGAATGTCAGAGTTTGACGCACAGTGTTTTTATTGTTCAGCAGATCCGAATCAAACTGCATGAATCCGGTCATAGATTTTTTAGGCTAGACGACGCATACATTTCCAGCTGATCTCAGGTTTCACTAGATCAGCATCCAGCGCATGAATCCCGTCATAGATACAGATTGTGTAGCCTAGCCGATGCATAGCGCCCTGTTCAGTATACGTTTTCAGCAGATCTCTGGTTTCATTAGATCCGAATCACACTGCATAAGTTGATCATAGAAACAGACTGTGCATAGTGCTGTCCAGCTTTCGGTTTTCGTAGGTCTCTGGTTTCAATACATCCGAATCACATTCCGCAAGAAAACATAGAGAATAGCAGTGCCTAGCTGGCCCTGTGGTAGCCATGGGCACGAAGTGTTAGCGTCTTCATTTTCTTAGCCTCGGCGCTGATTTTCCCACTGACAGTGGAGTATGGTCATCGTACTCGTTATAACTGAGTTGTTTAGGGGGCGCAAGCGGAGTCGAAATCATCACAGAAATTTCTGCATTGGATTTGAACCCCCGACTTCTCGACTCGCAATCCAGAACGCTAACCACTAGGCTGTCAATAAACCTGGTACTTAATTCCGACTGGTAATTAATTAATTAACACAGCCATTTACCAGGGACCTGCATTCGGCCTCGTGTCTTTATCTGTGGTTTTCGTAGGGGCTTCCTCGCTGTCTTGGCTTTCTGCAGCAACTGGGAAGATCGAAGAGAAACCTAGACAGGGGAGACCTCCATCTTGGAATCCTTGAGCTCCCGGTCGAGTCTGAACTCGTTCGATTTCTTCCGGTTCGGCTGGATGTGCAGAGTGGTAGCCTGCTGACGATGAACCGTAATGCTCAGGCTTCGAACCTCCTCCTGGATCGACGCAAGCACCGTAACGACGGTCGTCAAGGCCTTCTGGTTCTCGGACATGACCCGCCGGATGTGCTCGATGTCCTGCCGGGTGTGGTCCTCCTCGCGGGTGTTGGCCTGGACGTGTTGGAGACGGACGTCGAGGAGCTTCAGGGAGCGCTGGATCGCGTCGATCTGCGGCAGCGAGAGCAGCTGGACCATCGACTGACCGGGGATCGTCGACGAGAAGGAGCGGCGGGTTCGCGACTGCCGAGGGGCGGTCAACGGCCGCAGGGACAGGCGGCGAAGGGAGCTCTGGTGCTGCGGCGACTGGCAGGCGTCCGTCCCGTAGGCTGGAGGGGCCGTCGACGGTGGGTAAGGCGGGGTCAGGTGGTTCATGTCGACACTGATCGCTGGAGCGGAACGAGGGTCGTCGACGTCGTCTGAATCTATGCAAGAACACGCAACAACGTACAACTTTGTAAGTATGTACGTGCGTATGTGGGTAGGTATGTGGGTAGGAATGTGGGTAGGTATTGGGTAGGTATTGGGTAGGTATGTGGGTAGGTATGTGGGTAGGTATTGGGTAGGTATGTGGGTAGGTATGTGGGTAGGTATGTGGGTAGGTATGTGGGTAGGTATGTGGGTAGGTATGTGGGTAGGAATGTGGGTAGGTATGTGGGTAGGAATGTGGGTAGGTATGTGGGTAGGTATGTGGGTAGAAATGTGGGTAGGTATGTGGGTAGGAATGTGGGTAGGTATGTGGGTAGGTATGTGGGTAGGTATGTGGGTAGGTATGTATGTAGGTAGGTAGGTAGATATGCAAGTAAGTGAATAAGTATTCTAATCTAATCTAAGAACTTCTATAGCGCCACTGTAATAATGTTCAAGGCATCAGTCGATGGTTGCTGCTAAGCAAAATCACCGTCCAAGCCAAATTCCATGGTGTGTCCAGTCAAAATGCCAAGGGAATCCCAGAAGACAGAGAGACAGCCTACGGAGGAAATGATTGAAGGAAGAGGTGAGTTTTTAGTCTGAATCTGAAGGCCAAAGCATTACACTCGCTTCATGTGGCGCCCTGTCTTGCTGGCAATATTCCTCTTGCATTGGTTGACTGATTCAGTGCCAAGATGCATTAGAACTTAGTGTCCGACTGAGCGACCGACCGACTGATAGGAATTTGGCTTAATGATAATCGCTTTGTAAGCACTGATAGGAATTTACCGGCAAATACTGGTTCCCTGTCGTCTCGATATGTATCCGGATTTGATCCGCCCAAAAGGTTGTCCGTTGCTACGCCAACACTGTCTTTTCCTAAGAAGGAAATCGCCAGCATTTCATTATCACCATCGTCATTTATGTAGGTATGTATGTACGATATGTATCTATGCATGTAGTATAGAATCTATCAAGTGATGATAACGATGAGATGATGATCATTGTCATCATCATCGCCGTCGTCGTCATCAATTTCATCATTACCGTCGTAAGTGTTGATCCTAACCAAAGACATTGTTTCCAGATAGCATTTACCCAGTTTTCTGGAGCCTTTAATCCGTATTCCCTTCCCCAGTTTTCAACTCAGCTGGAGCTATAATTAATTAACTCTATTGACCTACTCATGCATGCCCTTCAATTTCGCATTACTACAGCGACACTAAAGAAGTTTTCAGCTGTGATACGATAAGATATCAAGCGAAGATAACACCTTCTTCTTTCTGTCGCTCGAGCTTAAAGAGATAGCGACGAACAAGACGTTGTAGTATATCGGAGTAGTTTGTTTCAGGAGTTTCAATGTTCATCGCCTGACAGACTTTTTCCCGGCGAATCTAATTCATGAAGAAATCAAACAAGTTCAATGTAAATGTACACGTTTTTGTATAGCGACCGTATGGCCTTGACCGTGCTAATTTTCAGTGAATTAATTGGGTGAGATCCTTTACCACCGCTGTCCTTTTAAATGGGCGCCACGCCATTTAAGGTCCCCGTGTACGGACCGTGCTAGCCCGAGATTAAAATCTCTGAAAAAAGCCATGACTTTTTACCAATTGAGATCAAAGTTTTCTCGCATGATCCGGAGTTGATTTCTAAACTGGAATGTTTATTCCAGAAGGTAAAGAGATAATAAATACATCAACAGATATTAAAGTCGCCTTCTAATCATCACTAATCTCTCTGCCATTCTCTCATCTGCCTAATATCGCCATGCCACGCCATATCACATTGCATCACTCTGAAGTACCACTGGCCCAATGTATGCGATGTTCCGTACTTTGATGCGACGATGTGATATGGCGTAGCAATGTACTATATTATCTAATCCTAATCCTAAGCTAATCAAATCATACACAGTATGATCTAATATAATCTAATCGTAATCTTATCAAATCTATATACTATTATCCTAATATATAATCAAATCCAATCGAATCGTGTATATTCGCTTAATCTACTCCAATCTAGTATAATCTAATTCTATTCTAATTGAATCTTTTACAATTTAATTCAATAAATTCTAATCCTAATCAAAGCTAATAAAATCTAAACTAATCTAATCTGGAAACTTCTATAGCCCCGTTATCATAATTGCACAAGACATCATTCAGTGGTCGGTTCTAAGCAAAGCGGTATTCCAACAGCTTAATCATTGAACCGAATCTGCAGAAATCAGTGAGGCGCGAAGACAGGAAGCCGTGCTGAAGAAGACAAGTTTATGTAATCTAATCTAATCTAATCTAGTCTAGTCCAATCTAATCTAATCTAATCTTACTTGAACTCATCTCGTCTAATCTTATTGCAAATATATCGATGTTAAAGGTGATTCAATTCAATTTTTGTCGCGCCTCAATTTCTATCCAAGGTTCAATTTCTCGGAGGCGTGTACCTTGATAAAAGTCTGGCGTCTACACATCTCCGAATTCCTCACAGTACTATTGTCCTGGCGGCAGAGGTCCTTGACCCAGTTCCAGGCGTACTTGACCGACTTAGGCGTTGGGATCATGTTGAAAGGTACTGGCATGGTGTTACCTTCGTCGATATAGTTGACCCAGAGCCTCGTTCTGGCGAATTTCCATTCGACGTCACAATCTCCCTGGTCAACAGAGATTGGATTTAGATTACATTTTGGATTCATTGTTTCACTATCAGGTTGGACGACGACAACAACCTTACTTGTCATTTAGTCATTTAGTCATAATCTGTCATCATCGTTGTCATCTAAGTGAATTTTGATGCACTTGATGGATGGATGGAAATAGGAAAGAAGGAAGGAAGGAAGGAAGGAAGGATGAATGAATGAATGAATGAATGGATAAATGAATGGATGGATAGATGCAGCGATACATGGTAGAAGAAAGGAAGGAATAAAGGAAGAAAGGTTTGATGAATGAATGACTAGGTGGATGGATGGATGAGCTGATGGTAGAAAAAAGGAAAGAAAGAAGGATGGATGGATGGTAGAAGAAAAATGGGAAAGATGGATGGGTGGATGGATGGATGGATGCATCAATGCATGGTAGAGGGAAGGAAGAAAGGAAGGAAAGATGGACGGTTGGATGAATGGAATTGGGTGAATGATGGATGAATGGATGGGTGGCAGGATGGATGACAATAGAAAGGAAGAATAGATCGATGGACGCATAGATGCATGGCAGAGGAAAGGAATTATTATTATTATTTAAGCATTTATTAGGCGCCACTATCTAATGACTGAGCATCAGTTGATGGCACTGAGCAATTGTGAGTGAAGGACTTGCTCAAGGTCCCTAGACAGTAACCGTCTCAGAGAAGAAGGCTCGAACCCATACTCTCCGTGTTACAAAGCCGAGCGCTGATCCAATATGCTACCGTGGAAGGAAGGAAGGAAGGAAGGAAGGAAGAACGGGAGGAAGGAAGGAAGGATGGATGGATGGATGGATGGATGGATGGATGGATGGATGGATGGATGGATGGATGGATGGATGGATGGATGGATGGATGGATGGATGGATGGATGGATGGATGGATGGATGGATGGATGGATGGATGGATCCATCGAGCAATCCATCCATCCACGGTTATCCGAATGGCAATATACCTGAATATCTTCGAAGGAATGACTCATCATGGCGATGAGCATATTGGTGAGTACGATGATGATAGCGACGTGGTAGAGAGCGAAGAGAAAGAGGCCCACTCCTTCGACGATCGAAGTGGCGTGTCTTCCCCCGGGAAAGCTGGAGGCATACTGGTCACCCTGCTCCTTCCTCGGGTACTTAATCTCGACGCTTTCCACCCCGACTAGGCCGAACATCGACCAGAACAGACTGAAGAGGGTTCGCGGCATCCTACAACACCCCCGAAAAGCATCAAGTAAAACAATCGCTCAAAACTGGAAACATTCCTCTTTCGCAGATCGTATCCTGACTCCTCTTTTTCCTCTTATCTCTCTCTGTCTCTATGTCTCTCTGTCCCTCTGTCTCTCTCTCTCTGTTTCTCTCTCTCTATATATATATAACTATCTATCAATCAATCAATCTATCTATCTCTCCGTATCTCTCTCCCCGTATCTGTCTGTCTGTCTTTGTCTGTCTGTCTCTGTCTTTCTCTCCTCTCCAATACCAAACACCACCCACCGTAGCTGCCACGATGTCTCGCTGCCTGACCTTTTGGATCTTGACCTGGAACGGAACCCCCTTTGCCTATCGATTTGGTTTTGACTCAGCGCCTGTGACAAAGCTGGTCCCCGTGATGTGGCTTTCTTTGGGCGCTGTAGAAATTTCAGGATTACGATTACGATACAATAAGGGAGAGCAGATGGATGGATGCTTAAATCTGGGTGGTTCCTTCCTTCTTTCATTCCTTCCTTCGTTTCTTCCTTCGTTTCTTCCTTTTTTCCTTCCTTCCTTCCTTCCTTCCGTCCTTCCTTCCTTTTTTCCTTCATTCCTTCCTTCCTTCCGTCCTTCCTTCCTTCGTTTCTTCCTTCCTTCCTTCGTTTCTTCCTTCGTTTCTTCCTTCGTTTCTTTCTTCCTTCATTCGTTTCTTTCTTCCTTCCTTCCTTCCTTCCTTTTTTACTTCCTTTATTCCTTCCTTCCTTCCGTCCTTCCTTCCTTCCTTCCTTCCTTCCTTCCTTCCTTCCTTCCTTCCTTCCTTCCTTTTTTACTTCCTTCCTTCCTTCCTTCCTTCCTTCCTTCATTCGTTTCTTTCTTCCTTCATTTCTTCCTTCCTTTTTTCCTTCCTTCCTTCCTTCCTTTCGTCTTTCCTTCCTTTTTTCCTTCCCTCCTTCGTTTCTTCCTTCGTTTCTTCCTTCGTTTCTTCCTTTGTTTCTTCCTTCGTTTCTTTCTTCCTTCGTTTCTTTCTTCCTTCCTTCCTTCCTTCGTTTCTTCCTTCGTTTCTTCCTTTGTTTTTTCCATCGTTTCTTTCTTCCTTCGTTTCTTTCTTCCTTCCTTCCTTCCTTCCTTCCTTCGTTTCTTCCTTCGTTTCTTCCTTCCTTCCACCCATTCATCCTTCATGTACATCAAAATTCACTTAGATTACGACGATAATCATAACGACAAGTTCCAGCGACTTGGCTATCTTGGAGCTGAAGATTTTTCAAGATTACGATTATGAATGAAAGTCTTACCCCTGAAATGCTTCGGACGTATGCACGAGTTTATCCGTACCATCCTTCTTTATGTAGTACGTCTGCGATCCGTAGTACCAGTACAAGTTGTGGAGCCCGACCATAAAAGCGAGTAAAACCTAAGACAGTTAAGAACAACAGATTAAGCTAAATACATATGCAAGAAATACATGTGCAAGAAATACATGTGCAAGAAATACATATGCAAGAAATACATGTGCAATAAATACATATGCAACAGAACATAATCCATTTTTATAGAGCCCCTGAAACTGCCAGGTCGTTCTTGGAAACAACTGGATAATATCGATTGCGTTGCAATGAAATCGAAGGCTTCTTATGACTCATAAACTATCTTACAATTGCATCATCAGAGTGCATCCATATTAAAGCCAACTCGCCTTTTACATATCTGCCTCTGATTTGGTTTTTCTGCATAAAATGCCTCAGATTTTTTGTCTCCCGCCATATAATCGATTTCCCCTGCCCCAAAATGATCCTATCGTGCGTCATACCCCTCTCTCCCCCTTTAAACGTCCCTGCGTAATGCCCCTCTCTCCCCATTTAGACGTCCCTGCGTCATACCCTCTCTCCCCATTTAGACGTCCCTGCGTCATACCCTCTCTCCCCATTTAACCGTCCCTGCGTCATGCTCCTCTCTCCCCATTTAGCCGTCCCTGCGTAATGCCCCTCTCTCCCCGGCTTAGACGTCCCTGCGTCATGCCCTCTCTCCCCATTTAGACGTCCCTGCATCATGCCCCTCTTTCCCCATTTAGACGTCCCTGCGTCATATCCTCTCTCCCCATTTAACCGTCCCTGCGTCATGCCCCTCTCTCCCCGATTTAGACATCCCTGCGTCAAACCCCTCTCTCCCCTTTAGACGTCCCTGCGTCATGCCCCTCTCTCCCCGATTTAGACATCCCTGCGTCAAACCCCTCTCTCCCCTTTAGACGTCCCTGCGTCATGCCCCTCTCTCCCCGATTTAGACATCCCTGCGTCATATCCTCTCTCCCCATTTAACCGTCCCTGCGTCATGCTCCTCTCTCCCGGTTTAGACATCCCTGGTGCGGTCACCAAGAAGTCTATTAAGGCGCAGTCATGAGCAAACACGGCACCACTCGGAGCCGTCCGTCGAAGCCGACGACCTACCAGAGTGAAAAGGACGAGGAAGCGAGTGATGTCTCCGATCATACGACCGAGAGAGATCTGCAGGGGCCCCAGAACTTCAAAGGCCGGCATGAGGTACGTCGTGCGCGCTATGCTCAGGACATTCGCGACGGCAAACAACACATCCGATACGATCTCCGGATCGTCTGGCTTCCACGAAAACCTGGCTGCAAATAGAAATTCATACAAACGTACATGTTACAGACTGTTACATAAATGTATGTTAAATATATAGAAATGACACATAAACACATGTTATAAAATGAATGTAAGTTAAAAACATTGACCTGTCATCTAAAATATGCTATATATATATATATATATATATATATATATATATATATATATATATATATATATATATATATATATCTACCGCTTGTCATAAACATATGTTGAAATAAAAAGATTGTCACATAAATGTATGTTAAATACTTAGGACATACAGAAATGACACATGAATATATGTTATATAATGAACATATGTTAAACACATTGACCTGTCATCTAAAATATGCTATATATATATATATATATATATATATATATATATATATATATATATATATATATATATATATATATCACCGTCTGTCACAAATGTTGAAATAAGTAGGCTGAAACATAAATGTATAGATCTGTCACATGAAAATATGCTAATTATATGCATACTTGTCATAAATAATATATGTAAGATATATAGATAGAATGTCACATAAATAAAGACCTATGGTCAATATATGGACCTATATATATATATATATATATATATATATATATAGTAGTACTTTCCAATGTTTAACGACCTCTTATGGCATCAAAGGCCGTTGACGTCGCCCCCCTCCTTTATCCAGGGTTGGGACTAGCACATTCCGATTAAAGGCAGTGGCGGAGTTAACCTATATATGCATAGCGCATTCGTCTGTGTGTATACTCCGAAATAGATCAGACGATATGCGGAATTCATTATCTGATCTATCTTACGAACTCACCATCACTTCACCCCTTGCAATCTCTGCCCATGTCTTCCAATCGACACTGAAAACACCCCTTTTCTGTAGATCCTATCCTGATTCCTCTTATTCCCCTTATCTATCCTGCAGATCCAATTCCAAACACCACCCACCGTAGCCGTCTGACTCTTGGAATCTTGACCTGGAACAGAAACCTTCTTGCCTATCGATTTTGTTTCGACTAAGCGCCTGAAAAAGCTGGTTCCAGCGACTTGGCTTTCAATGAGAGCTGTAGAAATCTCGAGCTTACGATTACGATTACGATGATGTTTCAACGGAGATCTCGACTAAAACTCACCTCTTCCTGAAATCATTTCCTCCGTAGGCTGTCTCTGTGTCTTCTGGACTCCTCTTTGCCTTTTCGACCCGGATTCACCATGGAATTTGGCTTTGACAATGATTTTGTTTAGCAGCGACCATCGACTGATGCCTTGAGCATTATTACAGTGGCGCTATAAAAATTCTTAAATTAGATTAGATTAGAATAGAATAGTTTAGATTAGATTAGATTATGTGGGTATACCCACATGCTTTCATGAAGTAGCTCTGTACTTCGTTTGCCGAATCGACAATGATTTCTTGGTGGATGGCTTCAAAGAGACTTAAGTTGTGCTGGAGCAGGGACTCGCGGGCCCTGGCCGTCCCGTTGTACCTTCGGTCGGCGTCCTTGATCCAGTGATCGACGAGAAAGCGAAGGACGTAGGACGAGAGGTAGAGGGACAGGAGAACAAAGTCGATCCAGTTGTAGTTGTCGAGGAGGTACACTCGAAGACCGGAGTTGTACATCTGCTTACACTCCATCCACAGCAGACCTTCGCCAGTACACATATTATAAATTTAGTAAGTGAGGTATCCCATATCCCACAAATGAGACGTAGGGGAGGTGCTCATTTCCTTTTCTTAGGCCCTTGAGCCGGCAATGGACGAATCCCAAGGTCCTTGACACGGGGCCAGTGCATCGCAAGACTTGCCGTTTACTTCCCAGCTTACGCCGGTACCAAATTCTACTGCTTGGTGACAGAGGCACGGTGTGCGCAAACAACTTGCTATCGGTAACGCCTTTGGTCAATGATCATGCGGTTGCGGATTCGACTCCGTGTTACGACCTTGGGCAAGTTGTTTGCGCACACCGTGCCTCTGTCACCAAGCAGTAGAATTTGGTACCAGCGTAAGCTGGGAAGTAAACGGCAAGTCCAGTGGTAAACTGACCTCGACTCAAGGACCTTGGAATTCATCCACTTCCGGGGCAATGGGCTTAAGAAATGGAAATGAGCGCCTCCCCTATGTCTCACTTGTAGGATATGGGATAATTTACTTTACTAGTAGTAGCTTGCTACTTAGAACGGTTGCTATGCAGACAGCGGTCATTTCGTTATATCACGCAGAACAAAAAATCACATCACCTCAAGAACTGCGCAAATTATGAGAGAGATAGTTTACCTGGAACGTGATGTACACCTGAAAACATTCGTCACCAGACAATTCTTACCTTGGAATCGTGATTATGTGAGTCACATATTGACATTCGTATGAAGGCATTCTTATCTATAACACGAGGCACATCTGGCCTTTTGTCATCAACTCTTACCTAGGACCCAGAACATGAGGCCTATTTGAACGTTCGTCATGAGGATGTTGGCCGGCCGGAAGTAACCCTTGAGATATGAATCGACGTTTTCGGGGC